>CM071867.1:27481805-27496910 GCA_036759665.1 Gynandropsis gynandra
TTGGCTTCATGATTAAGAAGTTTTTCGTGAACTTCTTCAACGGATGCAGCGGTATCCTTTGCATGAATAACGTCCGCAATCGGCTTATACTCATCTGGAAGACCGTCTAGGATTGCATCGAGTACATCTTCGTGATCAAGCGGCTTTCCCAATAGGGCAAGCTCATCAGCAGTAGTGGTGATGGCACGTAGGTATTCATCAATGGATTGGGATCCTTTTGATGGTGATGGCACGTAGGTATTCATCCATGGATTGGGATCCTGTTGATGAGCGCTTGATCTTATCACGAAGTTGTAGAAGGTGGCCGCAAGATGCTTTACCATAAGTGTTGGCAAGCGTCTTCCACGCCTCGTAGGTGGACGGGGCGCGTGCAATTAGGGGCTGTAGAGAGGCCGAAATTGCTCTAAATAGGGCTGAGAAGAGAAGACGGTCTTGTTGCTTCCATGGATGAAAATTAGGGTTGTCGACGGACACTCCATCACGGTGAATCTTGGCCTGGAGGAACAACGGAGTTTTCCTCAATGAAACATTGAAGATTGTGGCCTTCAAGAAGGGCACGAATCTGAACATTCCACGTGAGGAAGTTGGTCGGCGTCAGTTTGGTGATGTTGGCCATGTTGACAGTGAGAAGAGTGCTGAGCGGATGTTGTGGATCGAAGGTCGGGGCCGCATCGGAGACACGGGCGGTATAATGACTTGTTTGGCCGGCCATGAGTTAGGGTTTTGAAGGCGGTGAGCAAGAGATGCAAGATCTAGGGTTTGGTATTGTGAATCTAGGATTAGATCTTGGATTAGATCTAGGGTAGATTGATAGAGGATCGGTGGCCGCGACGGGGTTATCAGCGGACGCGGTGTGGGACGAAGGAGGAGGGGCGATCCGGGACGCCGGAAAAATGGGCTAGGCGGTGGAAGTAGAGCAAGAGAGGTACGAATTAGGGTTTTGGAATTTAGATCTAGGGTTAAAACAGTAGATCTAGGGTTTGTAGGGGAGGAGACCGGCGATGGAGCAGCAACGGAGCACGGCGCGAGACAAGATACGAGCGGCGACCCGGGACGCGGTTAGATCGGGCCGGTAGGAGGTGTGGAGGATGACGGCCGGAAATTTAGGGTTTTGGTGCGTTTTCTGTTTTGGCAAGGGTCGTACGTGATGGTATGACGGCTGGGGAGGGAGGAGAGGGATGAACGGCCGGAGGATAGGGAGGGGGTGATCGGCGGCCGCAAGAAAGAGTGGCGGCGGCGGTGGTTAGAGGGAGGAGAGGCCGCCGAATTTTTAGGAGAGTTTGTTGCGTCGTTAGACTTTGTGCTCTGATACCATGATAATTTGAAATCAGATTAGTTGATTCAAATGAGCCAAAACGGCTTTACATCGAAGTATGTAAGAATGATGCATACATGAATGATACCATTGTAGATGGCATACATAGTAGATAGAAATATCTACGCACAATTCAAGTTACTTGTTTCCGTATGCCAATTATACATGCTTATGCAATTTGTGTCTTCATATGTACGAACATAATTCATATCTACATGCGTTCATACATTGTATATTTCTATGTACCATGCATAGTTATACACACGTACCATACATGTATACACACTATAGACATGTCCTTAAGTGCGATGTGTTGTGCATGGTGACATATAGATAGGTATCATGTACATTTATGTTCATGCGCATCGTACCATACGCACACATCACACATTGATGTATGGCACCACATAGCGCATAAGCACACTTTGGTGTACATTACATGTATACATACACATAATATCCATATGTATACTATCGATCTTCGATGGCACACACACTTGTACACAATGTACAAGTACACCATAGTACAAACATGTACGCATGAATGGTTGTGCATATGTATATATATGAGCACTATGTATGGATATGTATGCACGTACATAAGGTGTATAGACATAGATATGTTGAGTATGTGTGTTCAGGTGTACCATATGATGCATGTGTATGCTACTGATACGTGAATTATCAAGCAAATAAAATACCTAATATTTACTTTTCGCTAGAATACGGATCGATGTAATACTAGGGTCGAACTCTAGGGACTAATGCAACTAAGCTAAATGAATTATGAAAGCAATAAGGACACACAAAAAACTTGCTAGTTAAGAACACTATGAACTTCGGGTTACCGGAATTTAAAGGATGCAGTCAATAAAAGATCATAAACCAATCAAATTATCTTGATAACAAGAATTCATGTTAATAAGTAGAGAATGGTTCTCTCAACACCTAAACTCCCTAACCACAATAACTGCAATACTGCCTCCCAGCAGTGATTAACACGTATTTACGGTAGCATTAAGCATACAATCCTAATTCCTGAATCGATTAAACCAGTCAGATTCTCATCAATTGAGTTCAATCAACAATCAATATTTTTGGATTCATAATCTAACCTCCCAGATAAACATGAAATCTTAAATTACTGAGCAGATAGCAAAAGTATAGAACATTCATTGCATTGATTGTAAATAAAAATACAAGAAAACTTTGAAAGATCTAAGCATTAACGCATAACCACAAGCATCCCTTACAAAACCAGTGTTCTCAACCCATAGCTATAGACCTACTCACTCGAATTCTGATACAAAACAAGAGATAACAACACTAGACATGATAAAGAGTAAGGAACATGATGCCTCAGACTTCCATATCTCGTCATCGGTGTTCCGATGTTGTGTCCTTTGTTCGCCACCTTCTCCTGAGCCTCCTCTGTGTGTTTTTCGTCCCCCTAGGGTTATGTGTCATTCCTCTATTAAGTGGGGCATCATTTTCCAATCTTTTCCTTCATTTGAATGCTTCTAGGGATTATGCTACGACACACGACCCGCGCAGGCTCAAGTGGAGGACCTGCTCAGGCTCTTTGTCTTCGAGGTAATCCATGTGTGTTTGGAAGCTCTCCAAGGCGTGTAGAATCTTCTATAGGTGTAACCCATACGGGCTCAAGTGGAGGATCCACTCGGGCTCTTGGCTTCTCATATAGCACGCACAAGGTAAAAGGCACCCCAAGTAGAGCTAAACCTTCTTATAGGTACAACCCAAGCGGACCCTTTTATGAGCACGAGCAGACTGGATTAACTTCATATTTTTGCTACTTTTGCTCGATTCTTGGGTATTATATGTCGTTCTTTGGCGTGAATCTGCTCTGAGTGGTTTGTAGCTTAATGTATGCGCAGTTGACTCCAGGAATCAACACCATTAAGCTCGATTAGGCCTTGTCATCTTAAAACCTGAAAAGCAACTAAAAGACTGGATAGAGGACTAATTCATGTCAGTTTTGTAACTCGTGATATACAAATTACACAGAGATGATCTAAATGCATAGCCTAAAACTAACCTACACTATGTGTTATCAGCTACCATATGTATCACTAGTGTATGTTTGTGCAGTTGTGTATGTAGAATGTTTGTCATGTATACGTGCCCATGTTACGTCTGTCAATCCGTCAACCCTAATACCTAAAGAAGCGAGTTACTAAGTGAGTACATTGTTAAATCGATTTTTAAGTGTTATTCTTTTGGCTCGCTATAATGCATCTCAAAGATTGGATTTTAGGTTAAATCCTTTTAAAATGAGAGGGGATAATGAGGCAAAGGTCCTAGTTCTACCACAAATCACACAAGAACCAATCATAAAGGCAAGAACAAAGGAACTTAGGAATGCACTCCCTCAAATGGGGGTGGAAGGATAGGTAACAATTCAACGAATATTCAAGAAGCATCGACTTAAGATCACAAAACACATCATCGAGGAGAAGAGGTCGAGTGGAGAAAGTGGATAGAGAAGTTGAAGGTGCTTGGCCCAAATAGAGAATCTCTTTATCTGAGACAAGCGATCGCTAAGATATTTTATTGGACAATACCCCCAAGAAGTGTCTAGAATACTTCCCACAAGCCAAGTTTGCATACAACCAAAACAACACACCTTAACTAAGCACTCACCAAGATCAAGGGACTCCTTAATGTTGTTAAACAGAAAAGATAACTCTGTTTGATCCGTTTCCAAGGTTGGCAGATTGTTAAACTAAAAAGATAATTCGTCCTGAGGCTTATACCAATGTCTTTAGACTCTCTAATGTTACTTTCAGCCATCAAATCTAGGTTTCAGGATTTTAACCGGGTCCCTTTTTGAATTTCATGCCAAACGACTATCAAACGGTTTCCGTCGACTGTTAGGATCGACTATCACATATGCAAGTGTTGTTCAAATCGATCTTTCCCCTCTTTGGCCTTCAAAGTTTTCATTTGAATATTTTCTACTACCAATAAGATTTGCACCAAGGGTTTCTTTGCTCGGGTCGGTGCCTTAGGTTTTGAAGTGACCCTCATGCCTTCCTAGTAATTTGGGCAATGCTCTTGCCTCGGGGATTGATTGGGGTTCAGGCAATTTGATGCGCGAGCATAGAGCCTGCTGACAGTTTATATTCTAACACCATTTATACGCCACTTATAATAGGACCTACCCACGTTCATCTAAACAAGTTCAATAAAAGGGGATAGAAGAAGGAACGAAGCCACTTCCAAGCAACAAAAGCACGAATAAATACGGGTCAGAGTTTTACAATAGAGTTGATTCACTGAGTACTTCTTGCTACCCTCATAACCATGGTCCCACACAAGAATATGATCCAACGATAAAGACCTAATGGAACATGAATATGTAAAAAGGTAACTCGTACATATCAACATTCCTAATGCAAGATATCACAAAGAGTTTAATAGCTAAACCTCAAGATTTAGCAACAAAAATACACTCTCAAAATATTAAAACTTATTTTAAAATTCATACAGCGAGTATGTTATTTATAAGAACCAAACAATAATGGAAACCAAAAAATATAAGCTAACTTAAAAAACTAGATAAAAATGTTCAGTTGAACAGTATAATGATCAGTCGAGCATCGCATAAAACTTAACCCTAAAATCCACAAAATTAAAGTACATTCGACTAAGCAACTCCTCAGCTCGGTTGAGTGTTCGAATGTTCAATCGAGTTTTGTGATGCTAGGGCCGTATGATCATGTCCTTTGAATGCTTCTTTTATCCCCGTAGGTTCACTCGAGTTGAGCACACAATCATTCGGGTCGAGTGACTTATGTTCCGATGGGTACATTGATCTAGACGGTTGGCTTGGGTCGAGGGATTCATTGCTAGGGACAAGTGTATGCAGCTCCTCTACCTTTGTGCTCCTATTCACCCTCCTTTTCTTGTAAGAACCTCATATTGCCTTTCTTTAGTCATCTTTGACATCCTCATAGGGTTGTTTTCCATCTTTACATTTTCATGTGAACGAACACGTTTGAAAGTTCCTTTGACCTTGCCCTCATTATTAGTTATTGAACATTTTGTGGTGGGTCGAAGGCCTCATCCTCGTCATCATGCCATTAACTTTTCAACCAAATGTAGTGATTGGTCGTCTCAAGGGTTTCCCTTGTACTAGGTTTAATTATTGTCGCATTGCGGGCATCATTAGGGTAAACTAACTTGATTCACAATGATCTAAACCCATATCATGTTCCTTATTGTTGGGTGAACAATCCAACACTTAATGAATTCTTCAATAATAGGAAGATCTAACATCGAAGGATCAAAAAGCAATTATCCCTATGATAGCTTTTCAGGCACATCTAGCTTCAAGTTTTGTAGGTCCAAAGGAACGATAAGGCACCTTTACTTTGTTCCTATACATATTGAAAATCGTATTCCAATGAGCTTTTACCATTTTTATTCCATATGAGGTTTATATCCTCATTGAGTTCATTTTAAGACAATGCGTTATCATTTAATAGATGGGTCACCCTAGCTAAACTTCCACTTATCCTACACCTTTTAAGGAATTTTACAAAGTCAGACTCGATTCAAGCTCAACAGAGTCTTCTTTCCCTGCCATTTCTACTAAGCATGTTCCCTTGGATTTGGTTTTGCTGGATAGAAGTGGAAATCTTATTAATCTAGTCAAGCACATCATTAATTAGATGAAGAGGTATTTGGCTTCCTTAATAGATTCATAGTTTCTCCCAACGTTTCCCCACACATGGTTGAATATATTTACTTCGATATTTAGAGTACTAGACAAAAATCACATAGTGGTTGCATTCGTTGGGACCATCATATTGCTTTGTTAAATTAAATAGCTTTATTCTCCTTATTTGTTCTAGTTATGAGTTGATTGTTCCACAAGCATGTAACGAACCACTTTAGCCGCATGTGAAGCTGAAGCAATCTGCTGACAACCGACGACTTCCGTATAGGCTTATGCCCAGCTCTTAGAGCCAATCTTTACCCGAAAGTTACAGATCCATTTTTCCGATTTTCCTTGCCTACATGTTTCCATTAATTTAAGGTTGTCCGCCTTGGAAACCGGATGCGGTTATCAGTATGATAGGGTGTAGGTGTCACTCGATCCTTTGGATTTTCAAGGGCCATTGAGAGAACATTTGACACCATACGATGTGCGATGCTTTTTTAACTGCTAGACCCTACCTCAAGTTGAGCCATTTCCAAGGGTAACAAGCTATTAAACACAACAAACATAACTCTTTTCGAGACTATTCCGAATGTTTCTAAACTCCTTAACATTTTTGTTAGCCACCACATCCTAGTTTTAGAATTTTATCCTGATTCATTTCCGACTTTCGTGCTAAATAGCTACCACACGAGTTTCACACACTTTTTGTTTTACAAACCGATCCGCAAATTTCATTCACATGTTTGAATGACACAATTATAGTCATCACATGTTTCATCTACACAGATTGAGTCTCAATATGTTGCATGAGACTCAACAATATGTACATACAGGTATTATGCGTCCATGTATACCATATTTTCATGGTATTGTGTTGTCTATATCACTATGATTGTACCACTAATGTACACATCAAACTTATATACATGTACGCACCATAGTATGATACTTAGTAGTAGACCATGCATGCGTACGCAACAAATGAAAAAACAATGTGTATCTACATATTCACATGTATACACATACACTTACATTCCAAATGCATACGTGTATTAGTATATCATCGTTAGGTAGAGATGTACCAAATGTTGCATGTGTGATGCATATGTAGATGTACATGCACGTATGCACGTGCACCATATAGAATTTATGTGTTGTATGTTTCGTATGTGATATATACAAATGATATCAAATGCATGTATACTTATCATACACACCATATGTATAGATACATGTATGCTTGTACATGTGCATATAAACTAATTGATCCCTCCCACTAGACATTTGATGTCATAGACGTATGAATCGAATTCTTGAACTACATGTCTCCTGGTAGTCAGGTCGTACCATGTAAACGAGAACCTATTCAAAACGTCTACGATGAAGGAAAAAGCCTAACAATAAACAATTTATCGTTTAAGAACTCAATTATTAATTAAAATTCTTAATTTTAATATGACTCTATATCACATAGTCACCTGGTAGTCACGTCGTTCCTATAGATATAGTTGAGTTCATCCTTCAGCTCATGGTCGGATATCAATTAAGTTTATGTCTCCCGGATAGTCCAGGCATTTACAAAAACTAATTGATCCCTCCCACTAGACATCTGATGTCATAGACGTACGAATCGATTTTTTGAACTACATACCTCCTGGTAGTCAGGCCGTACCATGTAAACGAGAAACTATTCAAAACGTCTATGATGAAGGAAAAAGACCTAACGATAAACATTTTATCGTTTAAGAACTCAATTATTAATTTTAAATTAAAATTATTTAATTTTAATTTAAAAATAATTTTTCCTTTTAATTTTTTTTTATTTTTATTTTTTTAGCTGCACGCGCAGGTTACGCGCGCGCGCTTGGGCACGCACGCGCCGCTCGGGCTCACGTGCTTGGGAGGCTAGGGTTAGGGTTTCAACAAACCCAGCCGCCGCCGTCCGCCACCCTCCGGTCGCCGCTATGGGCGTGAAGACCCGTCGGCCAAGCCGTCACCGGAACACTGCACGAGCGGTTGTGAATCGTCGGCCAGGGAGTGCGACGCGATGAGGGTTCTCTCTCTCCCTCGAGCGGCGATGGTCAGCTCTCTTCTCCCTCAACGCTCGAAATCCGCCGCCAGGGTCGCCCGAAATCCATCGACCACCGCAGCCCTCGCGTGCCGCTGCCTCGCGTGTCGCCGCCTGGGTGAAAACCCTTCCTTCGCCGATTTCCCTCTCGCACGTGGTTTCAGCGATCGAATCGCTTGCCTCCATCGCACGAAGATGCCGCCTCTTCGCCTCACCTGTGTAGCGCCGGTCACCCCAAGAAGCGCCGACCCTTCGCCGCACCTGTGCAGCGCCGGTCACCCCAGGAAGCGCCGACCCTTCGTCGTCGACCGTCGACTCTCGTGCGGCCGGCTAGGGTTTCGGCCGCCGCCTAAGCGACTCCTGCACGGTTCGCCATCTGTTTTTCTTGTGCGCGCGCGATTTTTACGTTTTTCGATAAAAATATCGAAAAACTAATCCTAAACATGCATCCAACCAAGTTCTGATACCACTGTAGGGTTGATTTAGATGCAGAAACGTGTTTTATCAACCCTATTATAAATCTAATCATGTTTAACGATTAGTTTTCCAGGATTTCGACGACGAACACGATATGGAAACGATTTCATAGTACCTGTAGCGTTGAACGTGTGATTTTCGGATACAAGACTTGATAATACAAGCCCTCTATGCGTATCCACGCCGAGATTAGATCTGCTTTTCTGCGGAATTCGGGAAGAACAAAAACTGTTTTTTTTTGTTCTTCGGTTTTCTTTCTGGTGGCTAGGGTTTAGATTGTGTGTTCTGAATATCTGATAACGAAAACTCGTTTTTCGTTTATTTATAATTATTAACTTTTTAATAAACCCAAACTATCAAAATATTACATAAATGGCATAATACTTTCAAGTTGTACATATGGAAGCATACACATACATCTCTATGGATACGTGTATCCATACCATACAGGTCGACAAACACAAGAGCTTTATAACCAATTTGATATAGGCAAATTTTGCTTTGAGCAATGCAATTATAGTCATTTTATGCTCATGTCTAACTTAGACCATAGCATTTTCAAAAAGTAACTAAAGAATTTAAGATCTCTATCAGACACGATAGTCATAGGAATGCCATGCAATCATACAATATCTTTAAAGAACAACACATCTACATGCAATGCATAATCAGTCTTATGACAAGTAACAAAATGAGTCATCTTACAGAATTCATCACCTACAACAAAAACAAAATCATATCATAATTTAGACGTAGGGAAACCTAACATAAAACCCAAAGAAATATTCGTCCAAGGGTGACTCAGAATAAGTCAGGGTGAGTACATATCATGGGGTTGCAACCCAGATTTTGCCTTCTACACGTGATGCACCTTCTGCAGACGCACTCGACATCTCAACACAATTAGAGCTAGTAGAAATGTTCTTGCAATACGGAACAAGTCTTGGCCACTCCAAACTACCACATTAGTCCTCCCCCATGCCTCACGAACCAATAAATCCTGAACAAAATTTTCAGGTGCACATAACTTATTTTCATGGAATAGATATTCATAAACAAGAATGTACTTACATGTGGCGGTGTTCTCACATGACTTGAATATTTTCCCAAAATGAATATTAGTTTTGTAGAGTTCCTCAATGTGTTCAAAATTGATCACCCTTGCGTCTATTGTAGAAAGCGAATTGTAACATCGATATGATACATCAGCAACAATATTTTCTTTACATTGCTTATGCTTGATGACGTACGGAAAGGTCTCTATGAGCTCCATCCACTTGGCGTGTCTACGGTTCAAATTTTGTTGTCCCTTAAGATGCTTGAGTGATTCATGATCATTATGAATCACAAACTCCTTGGGCCCTAACTAGTGATTGCGTGACTAGAGCGCTTTCATCCATGCATATAACTCTTTATCATACGTTGGATAGTCTAGTTGTACTCCGTTAATCTTCTCACCGAAGTATTCAATGGGTTTATGCTCCAATATCAATACCACTCCAATTCCTACACCTGATGCATCCCATTCAATTTCAAACGTTTCAGTGAAAACATGTAATGTCAATACGGGAGTTTGTGTCGATTTTTCCATCCCTATTGTCATTCTACCCACCCTCTAAGCATGTTTCCGTCGAGTTATACAAAAAGAAGGATGCTGAGATGTGATGTTTTTCTTTCTTTAGTGGTCTCTGAATTCCAAATTGAATTTAAATGCTTGCCCGAAACCACGAAGGAAACCTATAATCAGTCTACTCACCCACTACTATAAAATAGGTCAATATCAACAAATGGATCAACAGATCCATCTGTTGAAATATTTATTAATAGATTCCAATGGATTCGTTCGTTGAAATATTTACCAACAGATTCCAAGGGATCAGTCTGTTGAAATATTTACCAAAGGATTACAACATATCCATCCGTTGAGATATTTATCAACAGATTCCATGGTGCTGTTGAAAATCTTTCATCTTTATCAACGGGCGCCCCTTGCAATTTTTAAAAATTTCCAACGGACATCCTTTGAAAATTTCAACGGCCATCCATTGCAAATTACAACGGATACCCCTTGATAATTATAAAATTCAGCTCATGTCCATCTTCACGTTTTCAACGGACATCCGTTGGAATTTTCAAGGGGCATCCATTGAAAATTCCAATGGATGGCCATTGGAAAAAGTCATTATTAGAAAATTTCCCATCTAATTGTCTCCACATTTTCAACAGGCATCCGTTGGAATTTTCAACGGATTCCCCTTAAAAAACCGAAAGGTTGCAATCTGACATTCTATTATTAGACATCGATTTCAACGAATGCCCATTGAAAATTCGAGTATTTAAGATGTTCAACAATTCATTTTCACCACATTCAACAAAACCTCTCAAATCCTATCAAAACCTCTCCCAAAATAATTAGACATCATACATGATGATGATTAGACGATTCATCAGTCACAAAGGATTGTTGGCGAGTTTTGGTGGAGCTCTGTCACCATCTCCTCTTCCATCACTCCTTTTCATGACGTTGAGATATACGAAGAATAAGACGACTAGATGACATTTTTGATGATTTGTATGATATAGTATTTTTATTTGCATTTTTTGTTTTAAATATTAAATTGAACTTTTTGATATATTTGAATTAATATTTTAATTTATTATTATTATTATTATTATTTATTAAATCGACCATAAAATCAACGGATAATCGTTGGTAATTTTCAATTTTCCTATGAATATTTTCAACGAATATCCGTTGATAGTCATTCAAATGGGCGTCCCTTCGAATTTTCAAAAGTCATCCATTGGAATGTCCAAGGTCCATTGGAAATCAACGAATTTTAACAAAATCTCCAATGGACATTCGTTGGAATTTCCAAGGGTCATTCGTTGGAAATTTCAACAGCCTTATCTGTTAAAGTATATTGATATTTTTTTCAATAGATTTTTGTTGTAAAACGTCGTTGTAAATTACAACACATGAGTTTTTTCAACAGCTAATTACCAACAGCCATGAATCCTTTGAAATGCGTTGGAAATGACTGATTTCAACGAAAATTTTCCATTTCCAATGGATTTGGCCGTTGAAAATGATATATTTTTTGTAGTGACACTCTGAGAAAAAGATGAAGGAATCAAGTTGCACATGTGCTTTCATATAGAGGATATCTCTCTTATTATCTATAGACTCGATTACAGATCCATTATGGAGGTGTTATCACATACAACGTCCCAAATTCGTCCAAGTATCTTTTTTCTCTCTATATACTCGATTTCCAAAATCTTCATGTTGAATTTCATTTCCAACTATGGAAGCTGGAATTGGTGAATGGTGTGATATTCATAGATCTGTAATAGGAGAAAATCTAATTTGTGTTGTTGTTGGTAACATGATCATGAATCGTCAAGTTATAATGGAAAAATAACGTAATGATCTTTCCTTGAAACTTTGATTTTTTTGGTTGATTATGGAGAAATTCTTACATTTAAAATTGAGGTATGAACACAGTAGAAATTTTAGGAAATTTATAATAAGTAATTGAGACGTTATAAGTGAAGAATGGCCCAAATCTAAAATCGTCGAATGATGATTGATGACAATATATGAGTTGGTTTTGGTGAAATTAAAGTGGTTAGATATGATCTGAAAACTGACGCTCGACCAGGTGTCGAGATCAGGGAACTTGGATATTCTGGATTCAGTGATAGAATCGAGTGGGCATCTTGTCTAATGTGTTTGATCGAGTGATTTCACACTCAAATCTTCAAAAGAAGGTGTGTGCGAGTGTGTCAGTGGGAATTATTATGTGAGGAGTATCGAATTGACAATATTAGTATTGCGACACTTGGATCAGGGTCAGCGTCATACTGTGTTGGGATTATGGTAAACTTTCGAGCGAAGAAACGTTGTAGTTAGTCAGATTAGCGGATATGCTAGAATCGTATTGTGTTGAGGTTATGGTAACCTTTCGAGTGATGGAGCGATGTAGTTAGTCAGATCAATGGACTTTCCAGCGTCGTACCGTATTAGGGTTGTGTAACCATTCGAGCTGTGGAACAATGTATTGTACTGATATCTGAGATACGTTGTGACTTTGCGAGCGTATGCTCGAGCTAGAGTCATGTGGACTCTGTGAGTTATGATCTAGTGTGGTACTAGTCTTAGATTTAGGATACTCAATTGGGTTGGATAGAGTTATTTGTGTGTATATAGTGTGAAGAATATTTATTTTATGTTAAGTATTCGAGAGTGGAAGAATGTGTGGCACCAAATATGTGCATGTATTGATCTTACTGAGTACGTCTTCGTACTCACCCCTTTGTGGGTTGTCGTGGATGGACAGATTATAGCAAGGAAAAAGATCAAAGAGGTTGAGAAGCAGTATTAGAACTTACAGCGGACTGATGGAAGAGGCGTATATGAGGTCCCGATAAACTTTATTATACATTTCGTATTTATTTTGATTATGATTTTATATGTTTCCTTCTGATATATGGTTCCAATAATTTTCTATTTGAAATAAAAGTATTTATTTTGTGCTATAATTTTATTTGAGTGATGTCACGTGTAGCCACCTCTTGAAGGTGATGGTGGATACTCCTAGATCCGAGGTTGTTCCGCGATGAATGTGTTACAGTTAAAACGGTAGAAGATATTGTTGTCCTTAAAGGGTATAGTTTTTTTATGTGACAGAAAAACGAAAAAACATATGAAATCTACGTTAAAACAAAAGCTTTCATAAACAATGTCATTGACACATGTCTGCTTCCACACCATACGATGATTTCGTATGCATTCAACCTTACACGTAGTATCAACAGTTTCAACCAAAATCTCAATGCACAATTCCAATTATAACCATTAAAAAAATATCATGTTAGACGATACCAAGGAGACCACAAAAAGATTATATCTTATGGTTCAAATCATCTTTTGTTTTACAATAGTTTATTTTGACAGACAAAAGAACTGCGCATGAAAAATTGAATCCCTTAATAACAACATCAATGCCAAGATGATTCTACATCTGTGTTATGATATCCAAACAAAATGTCAGGAACATAAACATTCCAAGATGTGCATCATTTACCTTCAACTTTGACCTTTCCATATCGAATGATATAAAGAAATCTAGATGGTTAAGTTTAGCTCTTAGCGTATCACCTATTTGTCTTATAATCTCACCCATCTTTGAAAGAGACCTTGAATAAGATTCATCAAACTATATGACGTGTTCTATGACAATTTTTTAAACAAATAAGATCTATGAGAAAAAAATAAAAACATCATCAACATTTGATAATATTACAACTTATGACGTTGAACAAAGAATTTTATGTCATTTTCTAAGGATATGAGAAATATGAGATTCATTTCATAACAATAAGTTCATTGACACAAAAATTTTAATTATCAATGAAAATGTTAGTTATCAGTCACTTTATTTATAATATTTTTAATTATTTTATTATCTACGGCTTTTATAACGTATAATAATTATAGAACACATTTTAAAATTATTTAAAATAAATATTATTTTTTGTTCGATTTATTCTTTAATAATATTGTTAAATTTTATTAATCTAAATACAATATGAAATGTTGTTATCTACATCTATCTCGTCAATTACTCAGCATTCCAATATTGATCATAGATTAATTTAAATTTTGATATATCTTCGTATCGTAGTGCACTACAATAATCTGTCATTTAATTATATTAAGCTACCTACAATGATCACTATTTTAAAATTAAATAAATGAAAGTAAAATGCTTTGTTTTAAAAAATTGCACATTGTGCCAATTCGATTTTTAATATTATTAATTAATAAATATGATGTATAGTTTGAGAAATAACAAACATATCCTAAACTTGTAAATATTTCCGAAATATCCCTCGGATCTCACGAATGTAAAAATGAATCCCTTGGCAGACACTTCTAAATGACTCAGAGGGTCCTAGTAAAGCACTGTATTGCGTTCAATGCAATTCACCCATCATCATCATTAGGGCTGTTTTCTGGCCAAATTCCCCCCTGTTGCTGAGTTTGGAGCTCAGGTAGCAGCAGACCACTCTCTCGCAAAGTAAAGATGGTAAATTTCTTCTAGTGATTCGTTTTCTTGTTCTTTTACCAATCTGGGTGTGGGGTTTCTGATCAGCTGGTTAAAATTTTATCTTTTTCTATTTTTAGTTCACATTCGGGGGTATGCTTCTTTTGGCCGATGGTTCTAGGGTTTTTGGTTGATGGGTTTGCTATCGGGTGATAATTGTGGACGTTCCTTTTTTTTTCTGTCTGCGTACAGTTGTTCTTTTCATACTTCAAGGATTTGGTCGGAAGAGAAGTGACGGTTGAGCTGAAGAACGATTTAGCTATAAGAGGGACTCTGCATTCTGTGGATCAGTACCTGAATATCAAGCTCGAGAACTCTAGGGTTGTTGATCAGGACAAATATCCTCACATGGTAGGTTTTTTCTTTTATATATAAAAGAACTCGAATCTTTTATTCTTCATCTTCGCGTCGTGTTGAAATTCGGGGTTGATTAGGTTACATGGAT
>CM071867.1:27496927-27522313 GCA_036759665.1 Gynandropsis gynandra
GACCTGACCGCTGCAGATTTTTGTTTGCCTTTGTTTTCCATGTTGTGCTTGCTTGAATACATATTTGGTGGTATATCCAATGGATTTGAATTTGGATTGTAGAATGTTAAGAGGAGAACATGTCCTAGTGCTCCAATCATTGTTGTTATATGCCTGTCGCTGATATTCTTCTTTAGTGTGGTATACGAAATATTGAAGATTTGGTAATGGCATTTTTTTTTTCTCGTTATGTTAACATCTAGCATTGTCTCTTTTGTATGTGAAAACTGTAGTAAATTAGGGATGTGATGATGTTGGGAGAGCGTGAGATCTAAACAGTGGGTTTCTCGCTTTTACTTGCTACACTTTTTGATGTCTTAATTATATGAAATAGATGAATTCAAAGCATCACGCAGAACTCTGTGGCTGTTTTGACCTGTTATCTGTTGTTGCGCTTACCTTTTCAATGGAATGTGTGCCTGATTGAATTCATTGTCTTTTGGTTGTCTAAATCTGCTTTTCCTATGAACACGTGAAAACCAGTAGTTAGAGGTGGAAAAAAATCAACGGCAAGGTGAAGAGATGGTCAAGATATCTATCTTTAGATTGACGTGAAAAGTTTGTAAATATACCAATGCTGCTTGTGTAATGTACACTTCTTTTGCCACTCAGCTGGACAACATATTTTTTACAAGATGTTTGGAAAATTATAACGATCGCATTTGGCTTCGATTGAGCATTTGTATGCTGCTTAATTTATCTTCCTTTGCAGTTACCTTATGATCTGTTATCTAATTTGTTGTTCTAGTTCTGATGGCTTTACGTGTCGAATTGTAGCTTTCGGTGAGAAACTGCTTCATCAGAGGATCTGTGGTGAGATACGTTCAGTTACCAGCTGATGGAGTCGATGTTGATGTACTTCATGACGCCACTAGAAGAGAAGCAAGGGGTGGCTGAATGTTTTACTGGGGATTTGACTAAATGTTTTACATTTACTGGTTTGATCTGGAATCTTTCAGAAGAGTTATTCTAGATGTATGTACATTCTATGGTATGGCCAAGAAGGCAGTTTGAGCTATCCAGTGGCAATGGCTTATCCAGTTTTTTGTCTGATGGATAGAGCTTTCCTTTGTTTTGTTTGGACCCAAGATTTCTGATAAGAGTTGATGGGAAATGCAGCTCTTCTTAGGGTTCTTCAGACATTTGGCCTCATAATTGGGGATGATGAAGAGACATTGGGGAGGACGAATATCCATGAGTTTTATGAGCTTCACAGAGAAACAAGCAAAGAAAGCTGATTCAATTTTCATCAGGTACAGATTATTCTTTCAAATCACTCCTTACTTATATATAATCCATAAAAGAGAAACATAGTTTTGAGGTGTTTGCAAAAGACTCTAGAAAAGTCTATAGCTGTAATTATCGGCATAGCTAGTGTAATGTATCATAGGATTAGTCTCCCTGAGCGGCCTGGCATGCCAAACCAATGGAGGTGCTGCAGCCATTGGAGGGTATGGCGGGTAAGGGCCACTGCTGTACATTGTCCTTGGGATGTAAAAGGGTGGTCGTGTGGTGTAGTCTTTCTTGTGTGGCAACTCAACACCTTGCTTTTGCTTCTCTGTCTTTAGACTCGGGTGTCGCCATGTGAGGATGCACTTGTTCTTATGCCTTGACGATTTGCTTGACTCTTCGTCGGAGTCTGAACATTCCATAGAATCTGTCGATTGAGAATGAGAATTCTTAGTTTCTGGTTCTGGATTCTCTTTGGACATGTGCACATGTTCCTCTCGATCCTTGTCTCCAACAGCCTTGAGAGAGCAATTTATGTCTATTCATGGGTAGTAACAAACACATTAGAATGAGAGAGCAATCTGTCAGGTCCGAAACTAAAACTGCAGGGGAAAGATTTCACCATTGATTCTCTTCTTCTTCTTCTCGGCTTTAGCCCGGCAAGAGGTGCAGTGGCTGATGTTCATCTCTGTGTCACGACTCTGCGTATCAGGAAGGATGATCAGTCAGAAACGAAATCAGAGGAATATTAATAGGAAGGAGGAATTGTATTGTACTACTGACCGAATCCGCCATGCGACAAAAACCCTAATCAACCTTGAGAAACTTGATGATGATTGCATGTACATAAAGAGAAAGGGTTTGCGTCGTGAAATCTTAAATGTTGGAGAAAAATCTTTATCCCATTCCCTTATTTTCACTTTTTTTACTTTTAAATGTTTCCATAAATTGAATAATCTGATCACTGTTTCAGATTTTCTGCAGTGATTTAAGCAGCCTTAGGCTTCACGCTATTAAAGACGAGAACTCCCCTAACTAATAATTTTTTTTTAAAAGGTACGCAAACTAGAAGTTATTAAAAAATGAATCGTTTTCATTAAATTCCGAATATCATAATTTTATTCAACTCAAACGGCTCGAGTTAGATATAATGTGAAAATCGGTGTTTTATTTAGGTTGTGTTGTTTAACAGTTTTGATCGGATTATCTCTTTCTAAGCTAATCTGTACTTAATCCGGCATTAGAAGGATAATGAGCAATTAATAATACATTTAGTAATGTATATACAAGGAGAGTGAATTCCAAACAGGAAAGCTGAAGACTAATGTAAATTTAGTCCTTTCATAAGTTTGTCATTATGTATGTGGGGGTGTGAACAAAACTTTGCATGGAAAGATCATTCCGACAGCTCCAACAAACAAAGCTTCAAGATCCAAAAGACAATCTCCCCAGAAGTTGGTCAAGATCCAAAAGACAAGACAGCGACAGTGAGTTAGATGATAGCAGAAGAGGTATGGTGCTTCCCTGTGGGAGTTGCTGCAGTACTGCTAGCTTCAGAGGTATACAGACTTGCACTTTGAGATGTCCTCTTGGTGGGAACCAGAGGGTTACTCTCCTCCTCATCCACCACTTGTGGTAAGTCCATCTCTTTCCCCTTGAACACCGGATGCACGTATGCATCTCTCAGATATCTCTTCAGATTCAAATTCGGTTCTGTCGCTTTCTCCAGCGTGTCCTTCACCATTGCTTCCTATATATGCAACGCGCCCAATATCATCAATTCAATAATTTGATACATGTTTTAAGTCATTTCGAGTGAAAGAGCTTCAGGGACCTGTAATGGAAACTTGGAAAACGCAGATTCGAACCGTCCTGAGCAGTATCTGTTAAACCAAAAGGTCAATACAGGCAGAGGGAGAAGCAGAGCTGTCGTTTTTGTTAGTTTCTTTGTGCTCAGCAATCCCATCATAAGCAGTTGAGACAGTACTAGACATATGATCAAACGTCTATGGACGCTTGGCCAGTATTTTGCCCCGCTCTCATACTTTTGATCATACACATTGATCACCTGGCAATGGTAGACAATTGGTGTGGTTATAGGCATAAACGAGAGAGAAGAGAAAGTTAGGTTCAAGAAGGCACCTGATGTCGGAATACAATGTAGGAGAAGGTGAAGAAGACGATGATGAACGGCAGAAGTATGGGTGCAACAGCGGCGTAAACGAGTCCCAACAAGAAATAGAACTGTATTCGGGGTTCGGATGTAGCAAAGTCCAAATGACCAGGATCCATGGCCTGCTGCCTGTCTTGTTCTGTCTTAACCAAAAACGTGTTTTTCAGATGAAAAATGATCAATGGCACCAATCTGAGTATCTCAGCTGCAACACCAGCCCAACCATCCACCATTATATACGTTATGAAAAATGTAGCTTTCATTGGGATTGAAACCCCGACAGTTTTCGGGATCCTGTGAAAAAACATCAATATGATTTCAGATATGAAAGTAAATGGATCGGAATGAAGTTTAATGGCGTAAAAAATATTGATCTAAACATGTGAGAGGTTCGAAATTTGCAATCAAGTACTTAACTCGGTTGGCGGCTGATCAAGAAAAGACTTGAGCTGCTGAAACGCTGTTCCTGTAACAATGCTTCCAAGAAAGACATTGACAATTATGAACCAGAAGTATTTTTCGGCTGATCTTCTATCCAAATAGGACAACGATGTATATCCCTCGATCTTCGACATTGTCATTAGAATCGTTGGAAGTAAGATAAGAAAGATCTTCAAGGCTATTCCCGGAAGAAATCCTTGGATTACAGACTTCACAGTCTTCCTGCAAATATGCATATTTGATTGATAAATAAAGAAACTTGACTGATAAAATTTCAAGGGCCAAGGCGATAAGCACATCTACATGGATAAACAGAGAAGGATATTAACTTACATGTCTATTAAGGGTTTCAGGAACGGGAAAACTTTCTGGATCCCTTCAATGTTGGCAAGAGACTGAACGAATGCTATGGGAATCATGAAGAAGAAAACAAGAAAAAAAAGGGCAACGGCCATAACCAGTTTTCTTATAGTGAGCTCGACATAAGGGATGGCAAGATTATCCCAGAAAACATCTCGTGGTTCAGGAGCCCATTCGGTCAACCAGATTGTAGGGTTATGACATAACTGAGTTTGAGCACAAACAGCTGCTCCCCATCGCGTCTTGAACGACACAAATGCCGCCGGAACTATAGCCTTTGGATCGTTCATCACCCTTTGCCTTTCTGCGGCTTCCTATACATGTAACATTTATACATACATCAGAGCAACTACTCTAATATAGAGCCAAGTGTATAAAATAGAATGACCCAAAACAAACTGAAGGAGGGACAGTATAGAACAGCAAAAATGTAATTGCACTTTGGATAGTACAAGAAGCGCATACCTTTTCAGCAAGGGTCTGGATCTTAGCATCGTAGTAATCGATTGCATCGACTGTAGTCCCCCAAAAACCTCCATAACCTGTCTATATAACAAATTAAGTGACTTCCGAAGAGAAACTTTTCTGTGAAAATTGTGTCTTTGTCTTGATAATGTTGCACCAGAGAATACCTTTGTGGTGGGTCTCTTGGACGGGTTCCTCTCGAATTTGTTCTGGTAATAAGTCCACCAATTTTGCAAAGTTTTTCTCTGTGCAACTAATTTTGCGAGGTCATTTGCATTGTAAACAATCTGGGAATACAACAGCGGAGATCCGTTATGTAGTTTAGGGGCGGAAGCCATACATGTAGAACCTCACATCAAGACAGTAAGTTCACGAATCCCGTTCCAGATTGGTCTACGGAAAGATACCTGATGAGTAAGATAATGGTCTGGATGATTTACACAAAAGAAGTGTTCGACATGCTCGTTAACTGATTCATCAGGATCTGGAGGAACATTTCTCACCAGAACCTGCAGAAGACATTAACAGCAATGATTAAAGAGCTACAGAGAACAAGAACGAGTAAGATACAGCACAACTCAGAATCAATTCCGAAACTATAGTTTTTGGTCTTGTATTGGCAAGATCGTTTTGGTCGAAGTTGAAGTGGAAACCGATGAAATAAAAGTAGATAGAGAGCACTGAACATATACCATAAAAGTAAGGTTAACTCACAGTGAATTGATCAGGACGGCGTTTTTCAGCTGCTAGATACCTCAATCTCATAGTAGCCACAGTCTTGTATTCCATGTATAGTGTGTAACAAGTCCAGATAGAGAACACGTATGTCATAATCAAATGTGCCCAAAACCTGAAACCAGATAACTTGTTGCTGTCTAAATCGATTGATAAAAATTTAGACAGAACATCACAGTACTTCAAACGCTGTATACTTGTTGGTCTACGATCAAACATCCATGCTTTGAGAGTATATAAATCATGTTGCCTGTAACTTGGGAATTCTACCTTCAGAGTTTGAATATAAAAACAGAACCTATGCTCCAGATAAGAGTTAGGCCTTATTTCTCGAAGAAAGACCTCTGTAAAATGCTAAGACTTCTTTAGACACTTGACAGTCAAGAGTATTTCGCCAAACAAACGCTTCTTAATTATACATTACTGTATCTCCAATACCTTGGTGATCCCGGAGGAACGTTTGATATTGACAGCTTGTCCACGTTACTGAATGTCAAGTCCTTGATATTCTCTAGGGTTTCTCCCGTCCAGTTGACAGGAACAAGGACGCCAAAAGCTAGTATTGCTATTGGGATAAACATCTTTAATCTGCAATATAGAACTGGTAAGATGCTTGTTTCTCATCACAAAGATTTCCTGAGGAAAAAGGATCACTTCTTAACACAGCCAGCGCAAGATTCTTTTCACTAGAGGCTTTAAAAGCACCCAGGAAAAAGGCCGCAAAGTGCGAGCGAATAGACATGAGATAGAAAGATAAATGGCCATCAACAAAATTACCCGAGAAGGTAAATGCGAATATATACAGCTGAATCAAGCCCGGCATGTTCAATGAGCTCAGGTTCTGGCATTTTGAGTGCTGCGGGCATCCAGTTCAGAAACCTTATGTATGTTCGCCAATCCAAATTCACGAATCTGGTAACGACCCCTCTGGAGCGCCTTGGGCTTCCTCGTATCCCCTTGAGATACCATTTCGGGAAGTAAACTCTATCATTGACTGGCTGAAGCCTCAGAACAGCAAACGTGACCAGGAAGGCAAATGCAGAAAGCAGATTTATAGCTGCTGAAAGACCGATATCTTGCAGAGAAGCCATCTGCTTTCTCCGGGATCACCCACCAATCTCAAAGCTAAAGCTGTGGATTAAAAATGATATTTTTGAGAAATGAACCTTCATATCATTTCAGTGCAATCATCCACTTTGGTATCTTTGTTGTTGGAACAGAAATGGTGATATTGTTCCTCTGTTTATCAAGCATTTCTATTAATGATTTATTTCACACAGAATTCATCCCCACTTTGTAACCTAAATACACAAGCAATGTGGTTAAGCCCATCTCCAAAGCAAGAGGATTCACATACCTTAGTCAGGTCGAATCCTAGGAATTGAGAAATTAAAGCTGGGAAATTTCATCGCAAAGTAGTTTACCCATCTTTCTCGGGAGATTGGTTACACAAACACAGATTTTACATGCAAAAACAAAAAAAAAACAAAAAAGAGGAAACACAAGAGAGCCAATGTTACCAGACAGGGCGTGAAGACCGCTGTTTGATTCCCGGGAAAATGGTATTGGGGAAGGAGAAGATGCGAAATCGCTGGCTTTGAAGATTCTTAATGTGGCGGCAAATAACACAGGCCATTCTTCTCCAACTAATTTTTCTCTCCTCTCTTCTTTTCTTCTTCCCTAAAAATAGTGTTGTGATCATACAAGATCGTTGCAATCTCTCTCTCTATCTCTCTCTTGCCGCCGCACCTCCTTCATGGTGGGTCCGATCTTACAAGTGAAAACGAACAAATGATCTAAACATATCTCCAATTTTGCTGATAAATACGGTCCTATGTTTGATCACTTCGAGGGTTTCTTTTCTTAGATTAACTTATAGTTGGCCCATCTTTTGGCTTTGTCGATCAGAACAGAGCAAGACATTCTTCTTTGCATACTAAGGAGATTTCAAAAGGTCTCTCTTTTATTTGCAAAAACCAATTCTCTGCTATACGCAGAAGAACAGCAAAAGCTCACTAGATATTTGATCTTATAGACAAAGCTCAAGATAGTATGCAATATTGAGGTAGAGAAAATAAGAGTTGTTTAACAAACCCGTTGTTTCTTCAAGAAGAAATTCCCTTATTGCACTCTAATATCCTACAAGACCCTTATGTACACACTCACTACCCTGACTTTGCTCGGTCCTCGTCAACATATGTCCCAGCCCTCCTCCAAAAGCTCTTTATCGTCATCTCTCTCCTTGTTAAGGGAGGCTGATGATGGGTTCTGGTTAACGTTGGGGATCATGGGTTTCTCGATGAATTGCTCTGAAGACTTATCCAAAACGTTTACCATGGATGAAGCAGAGGAAGCCAGTCTGCAACTAGTCTGGCTTGAGGAGATCGACTGGCTAAGTGGCACTCGCTCGTCGAATTTTGCTTTCAACAGTCGCACATCTTGACATATAACAGAAATCTCCCCTCTGCCCAGTACCAAAAAAAAAAGGTCACCACGAAGGCCAGATAGATTAAAAATAAAGGTTCAAGACTAATTCTTGACAATGTGCCACAACTTGGGTGGGAGACTTTAAACGAGCACGCCCAAAGTTGACAATATATGACTTCGAC
Source organism: Gynandropsis gynandra (assembly GCA_036759665.1). Classification (NCBI taxonomy): domain Eukaryota; kingdom Viridiplantae; phylum Streptophyta; class Magnoliopsida; order Brassicales; family Cleomaceae; genus Gynandropsis; species Gynandropsis gynandra. Next base: position 27,504,980 of record CM071867.1, read on the forward strand.
TTCCATGTAAGAATTTAACAAAATGAACTCAATGTTGAAAACTAGTGTAACTGAAAAGTTCCTCCCCTACATTTCAGTAACTATAGATTTCATCCAATGCATTTAGCAATAACGAAATAAAGCATTCAGAAAGCAAATGAGATGGACGTGTGAATAACGAGTGATGATTGAGGCCTTACTGTAAAGAATCAACGATCCGGCCACGATCCATAAGAAACTCACGTAGCTGCACCCATATAACAGTTAAGTTAGCAAGGTATGATTACATAACATTTTGTGCCATTCTTAGCACTGATTCTACCTTAGAATTTTGCTCTGCCTCCTGCTGTAGAAATTTTGACTCTTGGACAACTTTCTCCATGACAACTTCTAATTCAGCAAGTGCCTTCCTCGCATGATCTTCTTTTTCATGCTTTTCTTGTTCAGCAGCCTTTTTCATATCCAGAGCAGCCGCTAATCTTGCTTCAAGCATTTCACGCATCTAAAAGAACAATGAAAAACAATCAGCTTCATCTCTGTACCAAGCAGCACTCAGTTGGTCAACTAACAACAAAATAGTTTGTTTCCTCCAAGATGAATGGAGCTGCAAATGATTTAACAGAAAATGTTGCAATAGCAAAGAACTGATTCGTCATGAAAATGAATGGGAAAGCTAGAAAAGTTGCAGCCAAGTCAACATGCCTCATCAAGGAAAGCAAGAGATTTGTCTCGTTCTTCTGATAAGTTGAGCAAGCGGCTTTCAAGTTCCTTCACTTCAGTAGCCAAAATTGACTTCTCCCCATATACTTCTCCAGCATGCTGCAACACAGAAGATAATTAGTTCTCATATAAAATCAAGCATATTAAGTAAAACTTCTTAGCAAGCTCAACAACAAAATTTCACCATGTCATTTGCCTCTCTCGCATGTTCCAGCATCTTCTTGAGCTCTTCAACTTTGTTAAGAGTATCAACACCTCCCCAATCAGATTCCTCTTTTGCTTTTTCCGCATCCTTCTCTTGAACTTCAACTTCTCTCATTAGGTTCATAACAGACTCCATCACAGCGAACAAGGTTTTCTATATCATCCCATAGTTAAAAGAAAACATGCTAAGTGGAAAACATGTATAAAAAAGATATTGAACATTCCTTGTCCAGTTTTTTGGATCCCAAGCTCAAGTGAGCACATGTTCATTATTTTCACAGGCCTAAAGGCCGATCAAAACATACGCCAGCATACCTTGTTACTTTTAGCATCTTCAATGATTTTTTCGAGGTGATCGATGCTGCATCCCTCACTAGATCTTTTAACCATAGCACAAAAAGCACCACCAAACTCAACATCACCATTTTCACTGCTCACTGAACCATTTGATGTCTCATGGGCAACATTTGAACTTCCAGAATCTTGCTGAGCATTTGTAGCATCCTCTCCAGGATTTATATCTACCTGGTTATGCACAGCCTTTTGTGAGCTGGTGCTTGAGCTTGATTCGGCTCGGTTCCATGTCCTGTTGTCAACACCTCTAAATTTACCAGCTCTATGACCATCAACAAATTCCCGACACCCATTGCCAATCAATTGGATATTTTCCTGCGATAGAAAAAGGGCCGGATCCACTGTGGTGACAACTTTGGCTCTATTAACCACCGGTTCACCCAGTTGAATCGATGTTTTGGCTTCATATGGGACTGGAGAACATTTTGCGCATTGATGAAGAACAATGGCCTGTTTTTGGTCCGATAGATCCTTATCCAGTTGATTGTCCTGAGCATTGAACCAACGGCTAATAAATTATAGTTTACAATATTCATGGCTTTTATCTGGGGTATCAGTCAGAGGCAAAATTTCTACGTCTCCAGCATATATATGGAAGTCATCATTATCACCACTAAAAACATATTCCTTACCTTGTTCAGATGAGACACCGACTCAGTACTTGCAGAACTTGTGTTAACACCAGAATCAACAACCACATGTATAGGTCGTTGATTCTGATGAGCACAATCACGTTTCATTTCACCATTTTTCATCTCATGTTCTGCTGCATTTTCAAATAGTATTTGTCAGCTCCAGTGAATCATCTATCAATATAATCACAAGGGATGCGAACTCATAGTCGATAAAGATTGAGACTTTAGGATACAGTTTCACCTTTATCATCAGATGTACTTTTGGATGTCTTTTTCTGAGAACGATTAAAATTACATGCCAAATTTGAGGGTAAGCAAGGAACAATCTCTGAAAGAACTACCCCCACAGCTTCATCGGCATCCTTTGGGTGCTCGATTGCAACAGCCCTTAAGATCCGTGCATCAACCTGCATCAAGTTATATTAACTATCAATTCCTCAATTACTAAAATCATAAGATTGCTTAAAACACCAATGAAAAGAGCACTGCAGCCATCAAAATTACACTCGGTGCATAAAATTCATTTACCTAGGAAAGTTACTATATGTGACTTTCATAAGATTACATTCAGCTAAGGTTGAAATTATATTTCATTCATTGAATCCAACAAAAACAAAAGGAACAATTTGCAGACAGATCATATAAGAGAGCACCTCGAACTCATACTAATAAAAAAAGAATAAGAAGCAAACTTCAAGAAACATATATTGCAATTAATAGGCATCCTAAGGTCATACTAGTTAATGAAATCCATTGAAATCTCATAGTCAGTGCTCCTTGCAACGGTCAGAGGGTCCTAGTGGTATGATGCATTTAAGCAGGACTGCAGTGAAACCGTTTCGGAATTATGAGAAAAGGATAAGGCATTTACCTGCGGAAATATCTCCACCAAGCATCGATAAACCGAATTGAAACCCATTAGTGAAGGCGAACAAGATCTGCAGTGAACAAGCAAAAAGGAATACGTTAGGGTGATATTGGTGTATCAGTTAAAGAAAAGGCTCCTCTGTTTCATGGATGCAAAAAGACAATGAGATTTTCGATTATACACTTCTAGTGAAACAATCAATGGTAATCAAATAAAAACACCAAAAAAGGATGAAAGTTCGTCTCACGCTGCATGAAATGTAATCAAAGACGAAACATTAAACCCTAATTAATCGCCTTTTGTGATCATAACAACGCTTCCACAACATACAATATGAATTACCCAGCGGTATTAGGAACATGGAACGAAAATTGGAGACAACCCATTCGATTGATCAAAAGACGAAACGACGATCGCCAGAATTAAGACGATCACGAAGAACATCTAACAAGAAGAATTTCGCAGGAACAGAAAGCACAAAAAATCAAAACTTTATCATAATAAACAAAAAGAGAAACATGTGCACTGTTGCTTCCCTCGATTATCTTCCAGGACTTTCTTGAAAGCCGAAAGAAACAAGAAAATCAGGAACGAAAAACCTAACCTTTAGGGATTTTGATGGAGACCTGACAGTCCGAGAGCTGCAGTGGGAAGGCCTCTCTCTATCGTAAGGCTTCGCAAGGGAAGTCGGTGTGCGTGTGTGTGTTTCCCGAGAAAAAGAAAGTGGAAAACTTACGCGGCTAAGAAACTGGGGTTAATACGTAATTTCGCAGCCTTGGGGAGGGTATTTTCGTCCAGTCATTGACTTTGATTGCCGTGGTGGTGACTGACGTGGTTTTCTTGCCGGAAGTTTAGTGCATGCGTATGGCATTGGCCAGTCGACAAATTTTCTCGATATTCCACGTGGATTTAATTCAGAAAAAACATAACAAAAATAGACAAGGCATTTCAATATTATCCACACAACATACACACTAGCCTCTCTCTCTCTCTCTCTCTCTCTCTCTCTCTCCCCTTTGTGTATACATAACATAATATACACCTACAACCATACAAAAGAAGAACGACCATAGTGGAAACGCGACAGGACCTGTCCACCGACATTGTAAACTAGTTGGCTGCAACAAGAGGTTCTGCCATGTTCATATGACCCATCGTAGTTCGTGTTTCTCTCTCAACAAGTTTCTTACCAGTTAGCCCTAGCGTGCTTTGATTTGCCTGCATGAGCCATAGATCAGAAACATTGACATCATGGAAGCAATTTGATATCAGAATCCAACCAAAGTAAAATGTGAGTGTTGTTGCTTGCTTACAACGGTTTTATAAGTATTCGGACGCCAAGATGTTGGAGCACGTACGATGGATGAGACAGCGGCAGCTGCAGCCACTCTTACCCTGCAAAAGATGAGGACATGATTTTGGATTTTGTCAGCCTTTTCAATCTTTGTAATAGCAATAGAGAGAGAGAGAGAGAGATCTTGATGAGAATGTATACAATACCTTCTATGTACATCAACGTACACATCTGTTTCATCCACAATCTCGGCCTGAAATCACCAAGACATAAGCTTTATTATTTCAAGATTGAAAGAATCAGATCAGAAGAAGTTGACAGCACAAAAGAAAAGGGAACGGGTGAGGAAAATAGAGTTCATACTTGCAGAAGTTCTTCAAAAACATCTTCCAACGTGATGATGCCAATCACATCTGCATTCTCAGTATCTTCCAATGAATACAAGGAGGTCTTTGTCTGTTGAAGACCTCTTCCCTTGCTTTTCACATGCTTTGGTACTTTATCAATGTCAACAACAACACCTTTTGATCCATCAACATGTCTTAGCAAAGGAGCTGTTAGATAATTATTCATGTATGCCTTTGTTTTTCCTTCAGGCATTACCCCATTTTTCTCCTTCACTCTGACAACTGCAGCCATGTGACTGCTTCCCTTTTGAAACTCATTGAGGATATCATACAAGGGCATGTCTGATGGAACCCTGGAGATCCAAGTGATGGGAACTTACTCTTACTTAAAACACATAGGATAATCTAACAAGCACGATACCTCGGAATCTTCCTGATGGAAACAGAACTAACAGGTGTCTCTGTCTCCGCTCGTACAGTTAAAAGACTCTTTACCTGGATAACAGCAGAGACATAATTCTGTCAGTTTGATAGATCTAAGTGAAGTGTGAAACTTTAAAGATCGTGGTTTGCATAGAATACCAATAAAAGCCCAATGATATTTCTTGGATTTCCCAAGTAGACTGGGATTCGGCTGTGACCTCGGGCAAGTATTTTCCCAATTGCTTCCCTGCATTTAGAAGGTGAAATTCATGACAAATCTGCCAACTGTAATCTTTTTAATGGAATTCTGCAGCTGATTGCAACATTCCCCAGCCAAAAGAAATTTTGCTAAATCGTTTTAAATTTAGAACTTTTCTGGAGCAAAGTGAGGGATGGCACGTTGAAGCTTAGCTCACCAGTCTAACTTGGTATTCACATCCAGGGAAAAAGTAGATTCAATTGGAGTCATGGCCTCCTCTGCTGTCTGAAATTACAAAACAGGGTAGAAGCTTTATCAGCATTAGTAATTTTCAGAAGAAGGATATTTCATAGCATACAAGGTTTTATAAAGTCATCTAGAAGTATCATCATAACATTGCATTTAAGCTGAATAATATTTCCTACAAATCAAGTTAATTATTGATTATGCATCAGTTACACAAAGTAGGCCTTCCTCCATATAGCCGAGATGAACATTCTTCATCCAGCTGTACGGGAAAACAAGTTTAGTTTGTTTAAACCAGGACTTCGGATGTTCATGGACCAAGAATACGTGCATTAGAGGTAACTGACAAGACTCTGAGAGAAAAATTTGGAGGCATTGAAACGAACGGCTCATTGAAATAACTACCTTTTCGCTCAAATCCAGAGCTCCACTTATAATCGCCGTCTCATCATGGGTGAGTTCACCGCCCTTACCTGCCTATGTTGAAACAACAAATTAATGGGAAAAAACGTATAAAGACGAATGAACTTTATTACTTAAAAAATCAGATGGAAAATGCAACATTATGAATGCCCATTCTCTTTTAATGAACTACCTCCTGACTGTGAATTGAGACAAGGGCTTTCAGTTGAGCTCGCCTAAAGAGTGTGTCATTATGTCCAATTACAGCATCAAGAACCTGATAACATACAAATATTTACGCTAAGTAAAAAACATCTAAAATTGTGGCTAAAAGATCAAATGCCGAAGAATCAGATGGTCAATAAATCAAAATCTGACATCAATAAATGCATTTATTTGTTGAGGTGATTCTAATTTATACTTGTACAGTTAGCTGCAACAATCTCCACTTCATAACAATATTACTAAAATTAATGCAGTTCTCAACGTGCTCACACAGTTGTCAGTTCTTTCGATAATACACCAATTTGATCGAAACATTATGGCTTAGGTGAATATGTAGCTGCTGTATATCAACCTGTCAAACAAAAGGACCACAATGTTTTATTGTGCTCCATCAACATGCAATGCTAACCTTTCCAATAGGGTAAGCAATGGGGAAGCACATTATCATCAAACCACGAACCAGCCACAAGAAGTTTGCACCAACAGCAAGTCCATATCTTGAGCATATAGCTTGAGGGATGATCTGTTTGAATTGCACATCATAAATGTTACCATTTATAGATGGAAACAGATGAAAAGGGGAATCAACATTGAGGAGAACAGTGATAAACGAATATTACCTCCCCGAAAGCAAGTACAAAAGTTACTGAAAGCAAAACAGCCACAAAAGGGTGGAATATCTTATCGAGGCATATAGGAAGGGCCTATCAAGAGAAATAAATACATCAAGCACACATGTCTTCTAGTAATTTACCAGATTCTCAAAGTTGGCAACTTTGCATTGAAAATCAGAAAATAAAGGAACATAGTGAAATCAAATAAGATACCTCCATTGCAGCTGCATTGCACAGTAGCAAAGTTACAAGAAGTTGATGCTGCTTTTGAACAACTGGTAAGATAGCAGCTGCAGAACCCACCAAAAAAAAAGAAAAAAAAAACCTTCAAAGTGAACACGTCCTTACTAAAAACGAACCTTCATAACTTGGGTTACAGTCAAATTGCAGAATATGAACAAACATGAATGAAGCAATGACGTTTAATTGCAAATTCGCAATAATGCATAGATATTGAACGAGCCCATCGAATTAACACGATAGTCTACACTGTGTTAAGAAACAATGGTTTCCTTCCATTGCGAAAGTATGAATCGAACAATCACCAGCCAAAAACTCCCAGGCATATCCCATTTACCACGATTCATTCCAAACACGCAAACACCAGAAAACGGGCAAAAATACGAACTTTCACGAGATTTACCATGGAATCGTTAAAAAAAGCAAAAAATAAAAACTCCTATATTAGACGACGGAATTAGAAACGAAGACGTACCGGCCTGCTTCTTCTCGGTGGATGAGCCGCTTCTCTGGAGGATCTCAAGCTCGACGAGACCGAGGGACATGAGACCGAGAGTAAGTCCCGACATGATTCCGGCGAAGAGGACGAGAAGACACGAGACGGCGCCGAACACGAACCACCAAGGCGAACCGAATTGCATGTCATCGGCTTCAAAGACGAAGCTATTCAGCGAGACGGCGGCTCGAGCCAGAGCGACATTGTGCACCAAAAGCATTGTAGCCGCTCTCAACCTCGACCTCGTCACCCTGGAAGAGACATAGACAAGGCAGAAGAAGAGTGTGTCTCGTGTGCGGTGATGTAAGGCTTTGGGAGAGAGAAGAAAGGGAGTGAGAGAAGACGACGAATGTGTTGATTCTGTGGATTCATGTTGGACACGTCAGCGTCCAACATGCAATTTGGTTCAATGCGTTTAACGCTGATACATTTTCTTCTGTAAGTATAATTATTTAAGATTATAACAATTATTGCTATATAAATAAGTATTTGCTTAAAAAAATTGAATAATAATAATAGGATTGTATATATGGATACGTGTACGTATATATTATAAATATATTTGGATGTATAATATACATATATTCGTGCTACGCACGAAAAATATTATTTTAGGTAAAAATTGGAATAAAATTTGAATAAAAATTGTAGACACATGTTAATCTTATATTAGAAAATATCATATATTCAATATTAATATTGTGTAATTATAATTGTTTTGGTTATAGAGGTTTTTTCACCTTTTTTTGGATCTTGGAGCTGAGAAAGTCATGACGGACACATACGTGATGCAACATGCTATTTTCTAGTCTAATCGTAATCTCAGAAAGTCAATGGGAGTCGTGGGGTGTTAGGAAGACGATGCGAGTGGAGAGGAGAGCCGAGGGTGCGAGGTGCAGGGTACTGGGGAGGGGAGGCGTGGGGAGACGACGCGGGAGGCGTGGGGTGATGGGGAGATAACATCATATACACATTTGATATTCAAACCTTCAAACGACAATCAAACCTCTTAAGAATTATCAAAGCTCCCATACCATTAATTGTACTCCCTGAAATAATAAAAAAATGTTGAAAATAAAATAAAATGTAATACCTGGTTGAAATTACTTTGGTAGCCTCCATAGTATTCATCCCTTCATTAGATTTCTAAACCGATTACACATTCAAGGAAAGAAATTCTGTTAGAAACCTTCAAAATTGTAAGTCACATGATTAACCCAGAAAAATAACCAAAAATGGAGCATCTAGCAAATACGATAATAGTTCGAATTGCATACCAAATAGAAGAACTTGTATTCGATGATATTTCCCTAGATTCTTCATTCGTTTCGTCGCCAGATCTAGGCGCAGCTGCAGTCGAAGCTCAGCTGATCCACACGTTGATTCCAGAAAGAAAATCTCCATTGTCTCTAATCTCACTCTCACCAGTGGAGTCTCCAATCGATATGAATCGACTCAACAACACCACTGGATGCACCCAAGCGGAAGACTCAGTCGTCAGATTTAGGCGTATATGCATAAGGTTATCCCTGGTCCAATCACGACTCCTATAAACACAAATCTCCACCGTCTTCAGTCTCACCCTCAACACCACCACTGGATGCACCCAAGCGGAAGACTCAGTCGCCGGATATAGGCGCATATGCAACAAGTTACCCACTACTCCAATCGTGAATCCCAGAAAGCAACTTTCCACCATCTTCAGTCTCACCCTCAAGGCACGGGGTGCTGGGGGAGGTGAGGCGCATGAGGGAGGTGCGGGGGAGGCGATGCGGGTGGGGGATGCGCAGGGGAGACGATGTGGGTGGGGAGGGGAGGCGTGGAGGAGGCGAGGCGGATGGGGAGAGGATGCACAGGGGAAATAATGGAGAGAAAGGAAGATCATCTGAAACCCTAAATCCAAAGAAAGAAAGAAAAAGGAAGAAACAATGGACGACCATGATCGACCCGTAGAAAATAATCCAATGGCCAAAAATCGCAAAACCTATTAAGCAGTGATCCAAATGTATCCAATGGCTCAAAATTAGCCAGCAAAAAAATTATACCAAACGATGGATACGGTGACACGTGGCATAGTACTGTTCATTGGAGGGTTTTGTTTTATATAGTATTAGATAGATATATAGAGGTTAGTAACATGATATATGATTATGATATATGATGTTAGTATTAGATAGATATATATATATATATATATATTTATTTATAACATGATATATTATATATAGATGTTGGTAACATGATATATGATATATGATATGTATGATATGGCATAGTACTACTACGTCGACGATCCCGCTGAGGATCAGCACTCAAGGCCTTGGTGGCGCCTTCGCATCAGATCCTTGTACATGGCAGCGCTCTTCTTCACCCTGTCCTCTCTCTGGATCGCTCTGACTCTGCTCTTCCTCGACGCCATCGCCACCGCTTGCACTTTCCTCCCCGTCGAACAGACAATCTCTTCCCCTCTCTCTACATATACATATATAGATACATAAATTACGTGTATCTGTAGTGACAAGGTGTCCACGAGATTAGTTGTGTTCTTATTGATTACATTTGGATAGAACCTTATATAGGTACACTTGGCTTGGCATGTACAGTTTGGTATAGAAATTGTGTTGCTTTGCTGCTACATTGTATAAATTGTGATTCTCCATGAAGTTAATTGAATCCGTTGATAGACTTGGTTATAGAGAAATAGGCACAGATAGAGAGGAATGATGTATGTTCATTTCATGCATGTATTATCTTTCTTCTGCTCCCTTTCTACATAATTTGAAGGACTTTTTGTTATGGATCAAGGAGGATCCGGGACCTTGGGGTCCATTTGCATTGTAAGTTTTTTTATGCTTGCTTGTCGACTTCTAAATAAGTGTTGATGTATGCCTTTGTGATTCTTTTCCTTGGTCTCTGTAGGGCTATTGCGTATATTCCTCCCACAATTCTGGCAGTTCCTGCTTCTATCCTCACGGTTGATTTCGGTTCTTGATTTTGTACTGATACAACTGTTATGTTTTGTTATATGTCAGCCTTTTGCTTACCCTTTTCTAGATAAGATATCTTTATTTTATCCGTTTTACCAAATTTTGGTCTCTACAGCTTGGAGGAGGTTACCATTTTGGCTTGCCAGTAGGTTCTGTGGCTGACTCTCTTGGAGCTACATTAGGTGCAATAGCAGCATTCTGCTTGGTAGAACGATATATGTCTCCAAGATGATATTCCAGCTACTGTGATCTCAACTACCCAAATCGTAATGTCTTGAAGATAAGTATTGGTATTTCTTTCAATGTCAATATTTTCTCTCTTTTGTTGTTGTCTTATGTGCTTTTCAGTCTCTTAGCCTTGTATTAATGGTTGATTGCATTCTGTCTTTTTTTTCATTTGCATTTGGTGCACTTCTGTTTGGAAAGGAGATATCGATTCATGTCTTTTGTATCATTACGGAATTGCAATTTGACATGTAGCATCTTGACCTATTTTCCCATATCATTGTGGCTTACTGTCGTTTTTTGTCTGTCTGGTGTCATGCAAATTGACAAATCTTTGTCACCTCAGCAATAAAGAACTACCCGAAATTTCAAGCTATTGACATTGCAATATAGAGATCTGGTTTTAAGGTATGAATATCTCCTTAACTCCAGTAGCACACCATCACTGGATTTAACTCGGTTTTCATTCTTTTCACTTGGACCCAATGAAACAACTTACCATGGAACTGAAATCAAGATTGTGAAAAATATCATATACCTTTATATCTTTTTTCTATACAGTTATGATGAAAAAAATTATATGACTGTAGGAATTCCTTTAGATTTTCTGTTAGCCTCTACTTTTCTAGGAAATCTTTACAGTTGAGGTTTAGAGAGAATTCTCAAAAGAGCATTGGATTAGAGAATTTTCAACTTTTGGTTTAGAAAGATGAGGTTGTTATATTTGCCAACATTAAAAAGTCACCTAGACTAAAAGCTAATAAAATTTGATAGAGTAACTATGAGAATGAGAACCCTTTATTTTGTTGGTTAGCTGCTTACAACATGTTTATTTTTCTTCCTCGACAGATAGTTTTGATGCTCCGCCTTGTGCCTTTATTGCCCTTCAATATGTTAAACTACCTCTGTGACTCCCGTTCGTTTAGGAGAGTAATGGTTGCGACATGGTTGGGAATGATGGTATTGGCTTTTCTTTAATATTCACATACTTTGTGGGCTGTTGATAATGCTAAATGAAGCATCATTTGCTCAGCTTGATCATTTTGCACCTTTGAACTCTTCTTTCTTCCGTTTGTCCCTTTGTTAAGCATTTTTTATGTGTTTTGTGTTTCTACCCGTGTCTTTATTGCATTTGTAACACACGACATACTTTTCACATCTATGATTTATGGCATTAGCAAAAGAAAATGACAAAATGAAGGAAAATATTTCAAGCTGCCACTCGTGTGAAATTGTTGCATATTTTATTTCTTAATACTAACCTCAAAATTTAATTCTTATTACAGCCCATTACTTTTGGACTAGTTTACGTTGTAACTACTCTCAAGGATCTTTGTGATGTTCCTCATGGATGGCACGAGATCAGAGGTCTCAGCAACTCACTGGGTAAATTCTCTCTTATAATTACTTAGCCTTGAAATAGGGGCACATTTAATTCTTTTTTGTCTATTAGAGTTTAGTCCAAGTTTGAAACTGATCGGCCTTTGCATAGTCACTCGACAATATTCTCGGGTAGCTGAGCATTTTTAGGTAATAAGAAATTATCTCCTTGTGTTGGGAAACTGATTTTAGCCTTTGTCTCCTCCATTGTCGCTTGTGGATGCAGGTAATAATGGTGCTCGGCTTTGTTCTATCAGGTGATTCCCTTCATTTCTCTGCTGCTTATTTACTGTTTACAAGTTGTTACAGATCAAAGTTGTTGTTCTGTATGTATCTGAGTTGGATCACCTACTCGACGTGGTTATTATTTGATAGTATTAAGGTTGAAAGGATTACAACCTCTGGGCATCTAGGAAAATTTGCATATGACTCATAAAATTTCCAAATGCTTATGCTAATAGAAAAGGATGATGTTTTTGGTTTGAATGGATATGCAGTGATACTGATAGTCTGCATAACGAGAATGGCGAAATCATCGTTGGAGAGAGCACATATAGAGAATCTTGATTTAGAAGGGAAAACGTGGCAGAGCCGTCCATGGATCTACACAAGCCCCTGGTTATCAGAATGGGCACATCCCAAGACATTCTCAAGACTTGAGCCGTTTGTTGTAAATTCTTTCATTTTCTTATCCTTTTTTTTATAGCATAATGGAATCCATCTTTCTGTACCCTGTAACTTCTTTTAATTCACACATCTCTAATTCATTCTTTCATCTAATTAAACGGAGAATCACATTTATGTTAAATATTCAAGAAAATTGAAGGACTGAATTGATGATCGAAAATCGAAAGTTTTAAATTCCTAGACCATTCTACCGCAAGTATACGAATCGTGTAGTACCAAGGTCGAACTTAGGGAAGTAGTGAGAACGTCAGAATTAATAATCAAGAGAACAAGATCGATCAAGATATAGTTATTAAACTAGAAAATAAAGTCACAAAAGAAAAACAAGATTTAATTCAATAAGATAGAGCATCATGGATTGCGGGAATGTGGGGATATGTAATAAAAGTTACTATGAATCATGAAATCAGATTATCTCGATCAACGGAGATCTCAAATTTAAATCCACTATCCAGGAAATCAACATACTTGATAACATCTAATCTATCATAGTATTTTCATCATTCCTAGGTTTAGTTTTGATCTGATTCTTGGACTTTACCGACTTATTGAGTATATTTGAGGGCTTCTTCTATCATTTCGCGTATTGTGTAGGAAAGGAAGACATCCGAAGGAAATACCAAGTAAATGCGGCAAATCTCCCGAAAAAGTGACCAAAGTGTGAAAGGAGCACGACCAAGCAACATCCTGTTGCACGACCAAGCGGATTGAAATGCCGAACACACAGAACGGTCGGGCATCACTCCAAGCCCGAGCGATCAACTAAGAAAAAAGTAACATGGTCGGGCATCACTCAATGCACGACCGGGGAGCTGATGAATTCATGCAGCACGATCGAGCTCTTAGAATCCATGCAGCACGAGCGGGTATCCTTCCAGGCACGGTTGGGTTGAGAACCTAAAGCAGCAAGAGACATACACAAGCACGTCCAGGCATTACCATTTGCACGATCGGCTGAAGAGGCAGATCACATGCACGGCCGAGCATCCTTCCCAGCATGACCAAGCTTAATATCCATAATGATCCCCGTAGGTGTTGCACGACCCTAACTTATTCCATGCCCGGTCGATCACCTCATTGAAGAATATTGCACGACCGAGCGTCATCACTTGCACGATCGGGCTTGCATGGCAACTAACCAATCGAATGACAAGGATGAAGTTTGAATGAGCGTGAACCTTAAAAAGAACCAGAAGAGAGAGAAATTAGGATATACCAGAATGGAGCAGAACAAAAAGACAGGAAAGAGAGAGCACGACTGAAGAAGGGCTTTGGGGAAACCGAATGATTCGTCCGAGGCCACGCTTAGAGAAATAGGAAGATGAATACTTTATGTGCTTACTTCTCTATGATTTCTGAGTAGTTCTCTTTGTCATGGGTTAGGGACGCCATGTAATGGATTGTTTGGTTCATGTTTGATTTCGGTTTTGTTCAAATCGATTGGTTTGATGGGTTGTACGTAATGCATTCATACTTGATGATCACCTGTTTGAATGAGTCTCGAAATTAACCCTATAATGAATTAGATTAATGAGAATCTAGTCAGTCGGTTAATCTATTTAGGAACGGTGAATATCGAGGTAGAGCTCCCATTGTTCTTCATGCATTTAGGTTATAGATTTATTTCATCGAGGGGTGAGTACGTTTATCTACTAGATAGTGGATTTAGGCATCAAGAGAGTCACTTTTGTTAATAGAGGTTGAGTCCCCATTGTTTCCGACAATAGAGGTCGAGTTCCCTATCGTTCTTCATGCATCTAGATGTTCCGTGATGCATCGAGAGATGAGTAATGTTAATTCCCTAGGTACATGATTTAGGCATCGAGAGAGTCATTCCGATAGTTTAGGTTGAATTCCCCATTCATTCTTCATGCATCTAGATGTTCCGTGCTGCATCGAGAGATGAGTAATGTTGATTCCCTAGGTAGTGGATTTAGATTTGAAGTAGGGGTGGGTAATCGTGGTTTCGGGACATGTTCCTCGGGTTCGGCCTGGGTTCGAGTTCATTGGGTTATGAAAAATTGAATCCAAAAACCCATTTGGTTTACGAGACGGGTTCCTCGGGTTTCGGTCTGGGTTCGGGTTGTTCGGGTTTTGAAACATTGAACCCAAAAAACCCGAATTGTATTTGTGTTATTTAGATATTTCGGGTAATTCAGGTTCTTCAGTTTTTTGGGTTATGTAAGTACGGGAAATTCGGATTTTAAACCGGTAATTCGGGTTTTAAACGTGTGAGTGAGAGGGAGGGTTAGGGTTTATTTAGGTTTTTCTTGTTTTTTTCTGGTGGTTTGGGTTCCTCGGGTTATCTCGAACCCAAACCCGGACCGACCCAAACCCATTTGGGTTTTTGATACTGAACCCATATGGGTTTACTATAAAACCCATTTATCTCATGGGTTAGGTTATTCGGGTTGGATCGGTCCGGATCGGTCCGGTTAACCAGATATACCCACCCCTAATTTGAAGTTTAGGTTGAATTCCTCATTAGTCATTTCTGATAGTTGGGATTTAATTCTCCATCGATTGATATACCCGATTTCATGCTTCGTAGAAACATCCATTACATGTTCCCGACATTCCCGAAACTCGTGGTACTCTATCTTGTTGATTCTAGTTTCGTCATTCTTTTATATCTTTACTTTCCATATTGATAACCACATATTGATCGATCTTCTTCTCGTAAATTCTTAGTTCTAACATTCGCACTAAGTCCCCAGAATTCGACCCTAATATTACACGTACCGTATACTTGCGCTAGAGTGGTCTAGGAAATTAAAACTTGTGATTTCTAGTTATGGCATTAGAATTGGGAATTCAATACGATCGTGCATAACATGAGCTCGACCCGTGCATGCTTCTCTGTGCAAAATTGCAGAGCAAAACGCCTGACCGATCATCACTACAAGCTCGACTGGGCACACACCATGAAGACAAACATGATCGGGCATAAGCTGAGCCTGACCCGTGCAACATTCACAACCGAAATTGAAAACACCAAACGTTCGACCGATCATCAATTAACGCCCAATTAGATGCTCAATTTGGATTGAAACACGACAGGGCAGGAGAAGGACATGAGCGGGTTGGCTAATCTTGCAAGGCACATGACCATTTGTTGTGCTACACCCGAACGAACAACACGATGTAGGAGACGTCGCATGACGTGGGTTTAACACGAGTTTATATTTTTCCTAGAGCACGTCACTGCAAGTATACGGATCGTGTAGTACCAGGGTCGATCTCTAGGGACTAATGCAGCTAAACTAAGAACAAAACTAAACTAAGACGAAAGAAGATAGAATGGGGTGTGATCTTAAAACTAATCCTAATGGTGATAACGAAACTAGGTTGGGGATAAAACTAGATATGGTAAGCACTACGGGTGTACGGGATACCGGGAATTGCATAGATGAACGACTAAGGATCATAGATCTATAACCTATTCTTGACAACGGGAAATTCATGCTCTACGGTGAGGAGTGATTCTTCCGAACCTAAACCTCCTAACCATGGATACGTGCAACCCTACCTTCCAGCAGTGATTAACACGTACCATGGCAGCATTACGATCGCAATCACTATCCCTAAGATGACTAACCGACCGGTCAGATTCTCATTAGTCAATCTTAATCTACAACTTAGCGAACCGGATTCGTTCCTTAACCTTCCAGCAAGGTTCGAAATCCTATGTTGTTGAGCGGTCAACACTAACGTAAGAATGATATTGCTAAGTGTAGAACCGTTTCGAGATCTAGGTTGTTGCGAAATACGCGGCCCGCTCGGGCACAGGTGTTGCCCATTCGGGTATAGGCTCGCCCGGTCGTGTTGCTGTCTGGTGCCCAATCGGGTGGACATCACCCGATCGCGTGGTCAAGCGGGCCCGAGTCGTGTAAACTCTCAGGGCAAATTGGGTGACTAATAGCCCGAGCGGTTATTCTTCTTGCACCCGATCGGGTATGGCTACCCGATCTCGTTGCCTTGTGCCCGGGTCGTGTTAAATGTGTGGACAAAACCCCGTAGGTTTTACCCGAGCGGGTGGAGTAATAGTGCCCGACCGGGCACCCTTATGTCCTTGAAATCTCTCTTTTCCGCTCGTTGCTCGGGTGTTCCTTTGTGTTCTGGAGCTCGATCTCGGCTCTGAGTAGATATGTCTTCAAATCATGTGGTTTTGATTAGGAATCCTTCATTTTGGGCTCATTTAAGCCTTGTCGCCTAAAAACCTGAAAACCAATAAAACGGGTGTGTGAAGCTCGAAATTATATCGGATAAGTACATGTATACAAAGAATATGAGCGAAAATGACTCTAAAACCTATCCTAATATTGATACACTTTCAGTGTTATCAAACTCCCCCAGACCTAAACCTTTGTTTGTCCTCAAACAAAACCAAAGTCTAGTCTAAGAAGAATCTAATAACGATGGATACTAGCTCAAAACTATCGAAGTATTAGTCACTTTGCATATCAGCGCGTCACATGGATAATAGCCTAAGCGTACCGAGTATAGCCTTATGTCTACCGAAAGTACTGAGCTATGAAATCCTTCCTAAAATCTAAGTCTACTTCACAACCCTAGATAACGTCCAAGCAATCTCCATACCGAATTCTCTAAGCTTTTGATATCATTTGAATCTTTTCTTCTCGTTCTTATGCATTTTTTTCTTTTCTTTCTTTTCTTTTCGGCACTTAGATCCACGCTTTGTTCCTAGGACGTCGAAGTCGAAGAGGGTTGGCTTTCTACTTAGACCCAGGCTACCTATGGCACACTCATAAGGTTGCGCGACCTTAGAGGAGTGAAGAGGTGCGTTAT
>CM071867.1:27526879-27550694 GCA_036759665.1 Gynandropsis gynandra
CCTCCAAATGCGCTTTTCTGCTCTTGGCGCATGAATTGGAGCATCGATAAAACGTCGGAATCGTGCGAAGGTTGTGCACGTTGCTGGTACCCGTAGTCTTGACCATTACCTCTCGGTTGGAACCCTTGATTAGGGTTTCTCGTCATCATCCGCGGTTGAAAGTCTTGCGGATTTGCTGCGTTGTTTATGTTGCCGTATGAGAGGTTGGGGTGGCTCTTGATGTATCCTTGTTGATATCCCCGATTGGAGACATAATTCACTTCTTCCATCCCTTGGCCAATGGATGAGTCATGTCGATCCACATGAAGTCCAGCAATCATCCGGTGAATCTCGCCAACTTGTTGCTTTAGATCCGTTAACTCCGGGTTGGCGGTACCAAGCTCATTTACTGCAGCCTTTGATGGGTAGTTGCGATTGTACTCCCCCACTTTCTTGCCTCCTTCCCTAGCCATGCTCTCGATTAGGTTCTCGAGCTGATCAAACGTGAGATTGCTTAGGGAACCACCACCTGCTGTCACGATCATGAATCGGGTGGTCTCTTGGAGTCCTTGGATGAAGTTGGTGATAAGATATTTCTTATCCATCCCGTGGTGTGGGCAAATTCGCTGGTAGTCTTTGAATCGCTCCCATGCGTCATGTAGCGTCTCGCCTCTTTCTTGAAGGAAAGAATTAATACGACTCTTGGCGAGAAGCGTTCGGTGATCCGGGAAGAATTGCTGCATAAACCTTTGTTCCATATCTTCCCATGACGTAATTGATGCAGTCGGCAAGTTGAAGAGCCAATGTTGTGCCGCATATTTGAGTGAGAATGGGAACGCCATCAGATAAAGATCCTCTCGAGTGACTCACGTTCCAACCTTAGTCGTGCTACATAGCATCTTGAAGTCTGTAAGGTGGGAGTTCGGATCTTCGTTCTTCATTCCACGAAAAGCCAAATTGTTTAGCAGCTGAATAAAAGCTAGTTGCAGCTCAACTTGTGTATCAATCGTGCGGGCCATGCACGAGAGTAACTAGGTATGCTTAGGAGCGGTGTATGCTCCATAAGTCTCGTCTGCAGCAGCCATATCGGGAATACTTGCATTTTCTCCGCTGCTTGCACTGTATGTATCTTCCTCCTCAGAGGCGTGTTGCTCGTGGTAGCTCGTTCTTTCTACCTCGGATTCGGAATCAACTATTCCCATTCTCCTTTTCTTGCGCAGGCTTCTTAGTGTGCGTTCGACTTCGGGATCGTAGATGAGAAGTTTCTGGGTAGAGCTTCTCATGCAAATTTCCTGCACAACAAGAAACAAAAACACCTAGCGTAAATCCGCGGTAGATAAGAAAAGACTCGATAAAGACGAAAAACAAACAAACACAAAAACAAAAACAAACAAACAAGAAAGACTCCGGAAATGACTAGATCTTAATCTAGTTAATTTCTAGTCTAAGCTGTTTTTAGTCCCCGGCAACGGCGCCAAAAACATGACGTGGGTTTAACACGAGTTTATATTTTTCCTAGACCACTTCACCGCAAGTATACGGATCGTGTAGTACCAGGGTCGATCTCTAGGGACTAATGCAGCTAAACTAAGAACAAAACTAAACTAAGACGAAAGAAGATAGAGTGGGGTGTGATCCTAAAACTAATCCTAATGGTGACAACGAAACTAGATTGGGGATAAAACTAGATATGGTAAGCACTACGGGTGTACGGGATACCGGGAATTGCATAGATGAACGACTAAGGATCATAGATCTAAACCTATTCTTGATAACGGGAAATTCATGCTCTACGGTGAGGAGTGATTCTTCCGAGCCTAAACCTCCTAACCATGGATACGTGCAACCCTACCTTCCAGCAGTGATTAACACGTACCATGGCAGCATTACGATCGCAATCACTATCCCTAAGATGACTAACCGACCGGTCAGATTCTCATTAGTCAATCTTAATCTACAACTTAGCGGACCGGATTCGTTCCTTAACCTTCCAGCAAGGTTCGAAATCCTATGTTGTTGAGCGGTCAGCACTAACGTAAGAATGATATTGCTAAGTGTAGAACCGTAAATCAAGAATGAATTCATAAAACTAAGCATTAACGCAATTCATCGTTCATACACACAAATCCGATATTCCTACCCGCAGTAGGGACTCTACTCACTCATGGAAGAAACAAAAGCAGAAGATAACAGAGTCCTATACATGATAAATCCTAAGGAATTCGATGCCTCGACCTTCCCTATTGTGTTACCGGTGTACAGATTGATGCTTCTCTTCTTCTCCGATGCCTCCTGAGCCTTTCCAGATCTTTTTCCAGCTTTTCCTTGCCCTGTTCGTCGCCTCCTTTGCCCTAGATCCGTTCTGTTCATTAAATCCGCTCGTTTGAATTCGAGATCTAGGTTGTTGCGAAATACGCGGCCCGCTCGGGCACAGGTGTTGCCCGTTCGGGTATAGGCTCGTCCGGTCGTGTTCCTGTCTGGTGCCCGATCGGGTGGACATCACCCGATCGCGTGGTCAAGCGGGCCCGAGTCGTGTAAACTCTCGGGGCAAATTGGGTGACTAATAGCCCGAGCGGGTATTCTTCTTGCGCCCGATCGGGTATGGCTACCCGATCTTGTTGCCTTGTGCCCGGGTCGTGTTAAATGTGTGGAAAAAACCCTGTAGGTTTTACCCGAGCGGGTGGAGTAATAGTGTCCGACCGGGCACCCTTGTGTCCTTGAAATCTCTCTTTTCCGCTCGTTGCTCGGGTGTTCCTTTGGGTTCTGGAGCTCGATCTCGGCTCTGAGTAGATATGTCTTCAAATCATGTGGTTTTGATCAGGAATCCTTCATTTTGGGCTCATTTAGGCCTTGTCGCCTAAAAACCTGAAAACCAACAAAACGGGTGTGTGAAGCTCGAAATCATATCGGATAAGTACATGTATACAAAGAATATGAGCGAAGATGACTCTAAAACCTATCCTAATATTGATACACTTTCAGTGTTATTATCGCACACGAAGGCGAGGACATCCATCTCGATGGTGATGAGTAGAGCATTTAGATCAAATTCGAGACCTTAAACAAGCGCTTCTCAAGAGGCAACCCAACTTTCTTATTTTTTTATTTCTTTTCATTTTAAGGACTTATTCTTACTCTTTTGGCATTCATGTACTCGGTTATCTGTCACGTTGTATTTTCTCCTTTGGATTGTATGATTCTTTTTCACAGGTTTTCCAACTTCGATATCATCTATTACGAAGGAGACGTGTACAACATCCAACTAACCGCAACCTCCCGAAAGCAAAGATACACAAGGTGCACACATTGTAACCTTTTTCTCTCGTGTTTTGGTAAGCGAGTTTCTCCCATAGGTCTTGAACATTGAGGCGGTGTTCCGTTCAAGTCTGGAGGAAGTACTCATCGAGTGATATATTTGTGATTAGGATTAGACGCTGAGTTTTTATTTTCTTTTTACTTTCTTTAGGAATAAATGGATTGCTATTTAGTACAAACTTTCGAACTTTAGTCATTTTTGTGCAATTTTGTCGAATCGGAAACAATAGTCTAGGTTTGCTAAGAAAGACTCTTGGATATTGACTAGTCCAAATTTTGTGCATGAAGCCATGACTTACGGTTGCATTTCGCCTCCTAGGTTTCAGTCAAATATCCATACCTCTGTGTATCTCGTTCATTCTTTGTTTTGTCAGATATATTTTACCGTTTATTCCTTACCGATCATTTGATTTTATAATTCCACGATCTACTCCGTTGTCAATAGAATAAATTTCTAACTATTTCAGGTTTACATTAACATGAGTGCATCGATCTCGATGATTCGGGTCTAAGTGGTGGGTTGAGGCATTGTTCTACGTCCTAATGGTTAGAGTTCATGCGTTATCTTTGGTCTAAATAATTTTTCAATGATGCAAGCTCTTCACTCCGTTAAGATTACACGATCTTTTGAGTGTGCCAATCAGTAATCTGGGTCTAAGTAGAAAGTTGTCCTCTTCGACTCCGATGTCCTAGAAACCAAGCACAGATCTTCAAAGAAAAAAATCGTGGAAACCAGAAAAAATAATAATAAGAGAATAGAAAAGAATGAGGAAATGATTATAATGATATCTCACGTAAGCATAGGTGAATTGGTATGGAGATTGCTTGAACGTTGTCTAGGGATTAATGAAATAAACTTAGGTTATGTGTAGGATTGCATGGCTTGTGACTTTCAATCGATAAAAGTCAGAACTAGGTACGCTTAGGCTTATGTTCGTGTGACGCATTGTTGTGCATAATGAATTATTCTTCGAAGTATTTGTGCTAGTATCCGATTATTGTCTAACTCTTATTGTATTCAAATCTAGTTTTGCTCGAGGACGAGCAAAGATTTAAGTCTGGGGAGTTTGATAACACCTAATCCGTCATAGTATTTCATCATTCTTAGGTTTAGTTTTGTTACGATTTTTGGACTTTACCGATTTATGGAGCATATTTGAGGGCTTCTTCTGTCATTTCTTGTATTGTGTAGGAAAGGAAGACATCCGAAGGAAATACCAAGTAAATACGGAAAATCTACTTGAAAATGTGACCAAAGTGTGAAAGAAGCACGACCAAGCAACATCCTGCTGCACGACTGAGTGGATTGAAATGCTGAAGACACAGAACGGTCGGGCATCACTCCAAGCCCGACCGATCAACCAAGAAGAAAGCAACACGGATGGGCATCATTCAATACACGTGTAACACCCCCATCCTGGAACAACCTCGGGACTAGGAGTATCCACCATCACCTCCAAGAGGTGGTTACACGTGTCATCGCTCAAACGCATTTATAAAATAAATATAAATGATTTATTACGAAATAAGGGTGGTCCGGACCAAATAGCAAAACAAATATGTAAATATCATAGTCACGATAAATAAAATAAATACGAAATGCAAAATAAAACTCATCGAGACCTCGTGCACGTCTCTCCCATCAGTCCGCTGTGAACTTTCATGTTGCTGTTCAACCTCATTACTTTTTCTCCTCGCCATATCATGTCCATCCACGACAGCCCAAAAATTGGATAAGTACGAAATACGCACTCAGTGAGATCAATACGTGTACGTACTCTGTGCCACGTATTCTCCCGCTCGAACTGAATATTATAAAATAATGGTATACCCAAAGTCTAAACTAAAGATATAAAGATAACTCTACCCAACCCGACTGAGTATCCAAAATCTAAGACTAGTACCACACTGGATCATAACGCACAGAGTCCACATGACTCTAGCTCGGGCATACGCTTGCAAAGTCCAAAGGACCCTAGCATACTGAAAATCTCGCAAGGTCACAACGTACCCCAGCTATCAGTACACTACACTGAAAATCTCGCAAGGTCATAACGTACCCCAGCTATCAGTACACACTGAAAATCTCGCAAGGTCACAACGTACCCCAGCTATCAGTACACACTGAAAATCTCGCAAGGTCACAACGTACCCCAGCTATCAGTACCATTCAGCGCTCCGTCGCTCGAAAGGTTACCACAACCCCAACACGGTATGACGTCGGCCCAGATCCAAGTGTCGCAATACTAACGTCATCGACCCGATACTCCTCACGTGACAACTCTCACCAACACGCTCGCACACGCCTTCTTCCGAAGGTTCGAGTGTGAAACCACCCGATCGAGCACACTAACAAGATATTCACTCAGTTTAAACACCGAACCCAAATATCGACGTTCTCCGACCCCAACACTTGGTCGTACGTCAGTTCTCTAGATCATCTCTAGTCACTTATACAACTCATATACTTATCATAAATTCTCCTACAACAAATTTAGGGTTTTTGAAAATTGAAGATCCTTCTTCAATTTCTTCTTCTTTTCGTTTTCCTTCTTCTTTCTTCTTCCCTTCTTTTTTTTTCTTCCTCTCTCGGCGGCTCCCCTCTTTCTCTCTTTTAAAAATTGGACGGCAGCTCTCTCTCTCTCCCTTTAAAATTTGAACCCTAATAATTCATATAATATATATATATGTATGTCGGTGTGCTAACCGACATACACATTGAACGGGTCTCACAATTCTCCCCCACTTCAATGGAATTCGTCCTCGAATTCTATATCTTTGATTCTTACGATTGTATTCATTGAATAGAAGAACCATACAACTCATCTCCAATCAACTCGGGATACTCATATCTGATATCCTCTTCTAACTCCCACGTTGTTCCTTCCACGCCATATTGTTCCCACACAACCTTTATCATCGGAGTTTGCTTACGCCTCACCTGTTTCACTTGGTGATCCACAATGCGTATTGTACGTTCTTTATACGTTAAGTCCTTCCTCAAGGTTTTTGGTGGCTCTACAAGTATCTTCTCTGGTACTGGTAAACACTTACGCAACAATGATACATGAAACACATTATATATTCCCTCTAAAGATAAAGGAAGCTCCAATGGATAGGCCATAACTCCAATTCACTAAATCACTTTAAACGGCCCCGTGAACCGTGGTGATAGCTTGTTCACTCGACTCTCACCTGATCTCCTTCGTCTCGCTTGAATCCGTAAATACACCATATCTCCAATGTTAATCTCAATATCCTTCCTTTTTAGATCAATATAACTCTTTTATGATGATCTTGAGCCATCTTCATTTTCATATTAATAATTCTTATCTTTTTCATGGTCTCTTCGACATTCTCTGCTCCGAAGATAGATCTCCCCCACTTCGGTCCAACACAAGGGTGTCCCACATGATCGTTTGTATAATGCTTCCTATGGTGGCATCCCAATGCTAGCATGATAGCTATTATTGTATATGAACTCAAAAAGTGGTAAATGATTCACCGACTATCATGACACCCCAAAGTGTATGCTCGTAATAAGTCCTCAAGCGTTCTTATAGTTCTCTCCGATTGTCCATCTGTCAGTGGACGATACGCAATGCTCATACGCACTTTGAATTCTAACTTATTTTGAAATGCTTGCCAAAGACATTATGTGAATCTTCTATCTCAATTCAACACAATGCTTAACCAAACCCCATATAACTTCGCAATTTACACAATGTAGAACCTAATTTGTGGATTCACAGCACAAGTCTTCATTATCAGAAATAAATGAGTCGATTTAATTAGTCGATCCATGATCACCTAAATGGCATCCTTGCCAATTTGCTTTCTTGGAAGACCCGCCACGAAATACATGGTAATATGGTCTCACTTCCTTTCAGGAATTGGTAGATTTTGCAATTTTCCACTTGATACTTGTTGCTCCGATTTGATTAATGGACATGTTGGAAATTTGATATCCATCGAGTGATGTCCTTTTCTACATCTTTAACCATCGAAAAAAAATGACGAGCATTCCAATACAGTTTGTCAATTGCTAATTAGATTGGCGAGCTTTACTTAAAATCTAATATCTAATCCTTATATCCTTTTGCACACATGCTCTTTACCACTTATCATTATCACGCGTGTCATCCAATTCTCTAATATGAGAACTATATACGCATTTTCCAAATCATGAACCATCTATTACTATTCATGCTTGCGTATTGTCTCGATAATTGAACAATCACATTGTCTTCTTATATAAGCATCCTAACCTCGTCCTTTATGCATTTATATACATTATGTACGTACTAAACTCAAAATATCGATTATGTTACAACTAACAGTGAAGACTAGTTTAGCTTCTCCTTTATGACCACATATACCTCATTGACAACACCTTCGGATTCTAAAATCTGACCTCCAGGAGTATGCACTCGGACAATACTCGTTAGATCCTCAGGGTGGACGACTAATTTATTAGCCATCGATGGACTCACAAAACTATGTGTCGCACCGGTGTCAAATAACACATGAGTAGACATCCCCTCACAATTACCGATCCTACATAATACGGATATTTTAAAGAATATACTTCTTAATTCTCTCACGGAACTCATCTTGACATAGACAATCATTATATGTAAGGCATATACACATAATATAAAATATGACATACCAGCGATAGGTTGAGCGTCTCCTTCTTGGCCCTCACGTACATTGTCATAACCTTCTATAGCATATACTCGTGGTTGTACAACCCTACATTTCGATGCATGCTCTTCAGATTTTCTAGTTCTAACCTGTGGTGTTAGATCCGCTAGTGGTGGTGGTGGTGGTCTCGGACAATCCTTTTGAAAATGATCCATACTACCACAGCGGAAACATCCATCGAATTGTCCTCGCCTCATAGTTACTCCCACCTGTTGGGGGCATTCACAAAACTGGTGCTCTAAACTTCCACATCGGAAGCATCCTACTCGCCTATCAAATCTTTCGCATGCCCCAACATGTTCACGTCCACAACGATGACATGGGTACCTCGATGTTGTTACGATAAGACGTGTCTGAACCACTTTCCTCTGATCTGATCTCACTCGAATCTGTTGGACAACCTCTTTTCTCTTGGCATCCGAAGACTTCAAGATGCCTTCCTCGATGAATCCCTTCTCTACCAACTGAGCATTCTGAACTAGTTCAGACAATGATCCATGCTTGATTATCTCAATCCTGCGTCTGATCTCCAGTTGTAGTCCTTGCAAAAATTTGTTAACCTTGAGAACTTCTGAGGTTACTGATTTAGCCCCAAATCGTGATAACTCCAAATAAGTCTCATAATATTGAGCAACAGTACGGTCACCTTGTGTGAGCGGTAGAAATGCCAACTCCATCTCTTCACGAGCAACGTGTGGTATATATTTCAACTCAAAAAGTTGTTTGAACTCATTCCAAGAAAACACATGATCAGAATGTTCCCTCTGAATCTCTTCCCACCAGAACACCGCTTCTCCCTCCAAATAGTGGAGCGCAATATCAATCTTAAACTCAAGTGGACATCTAGATGATCGAAAGTTCCGTTCTAATCGAAACATCCACTCCTCCGCCTTCATGGGAGGTATCGCACCGCCACAAAATGACTTTGTATCCCATTTAGCCATTTGATCCATGACATAGAAATACTCCGACGTCTCTGCATGCCTCTGATTAAACACTGGAGGAGGCATTGGTGGTGATGGCAACGGTACTTGCGGCAGAGCAGGTGGCTGTACTGGTGGTGGTGTTGGTGCCTACACCGGCATTTGTGGCGTCGCCGAGCTAGCAACAACAACGATCAATTTTTTCCTATTATAGATCCATTCAATTCCATAAATTTCCATGATATAAATATTCGAATTAAGTGAATAATCACAACGAATTACTTAAAGATTTACCACAATCGCAATTAGAATCCACCCACGAAGAACGCGGTGAAAATTGAAGATCCTTCTTCAATTTCTTCTTCTTTTCTTTTTCCTTCTTCTTTCTTCTTCCCTTTTCTTTTTTTTTTCTATCTCTCTCAGCGGCTCCCCTCTTTCTCTCTTTTAAAAATTGGACGGCAGCTCTCTCTCTCTCCCTTTAAAATTTGAACCCTAATAATTCATATAATATATATATATATATGTATGTCGGTGTGCTAACCGACATACACATTGAACGGGTCTCATTCCAAGCCCGACCGATCAACCAAGAAGAAAGCAACACAGATGGGCATCATTCAATGCACGATCAGGGAGCTGATGAATTCATACAGCATGATCGAGCTCAATATGTGCACGATCGATCTCTTAGAATCCATGCAACATGAGCGGGCATCCTTCCACGCATGGTCGGGTTGAGAACCTAAAGCAGCAAGAGGCAAACATAAGCACGACCGAGCATTACCATTTGCACGACCGGGCTGAAGAGGCAGACCACATGCACGGTCAGGTATCCTTCCCAGCACGACCGAACTTAATATCCAGAATGATCCTCGTAGGTGTTGCACGGCCTGGGCTTATTGAATTCCGATCGATCACCTCATTGAAGAATGTTGCACGATCGGGCGTCATCACTTGCATGATCGGGCTTGCATGGCAACTAACCAAGCGAATGACAAGGATGAAGTTTGAACGAGTGTGAACCTCAGAAAGAACCAGAAGAGAGAAAAAGCAGGATATACCAGAATGGAGCAGAACAAAAGGAGATGAGAGAGAGCACGACTGAAGAGTTCTTAGTTTTAACGTTCGCACTAAGTCCCCAGAGTTCGACCTTGGTACTACATGTACCGTATACTTGTGATAGAGTGGTCTAGGAAATTAAAACTTTTGATTTTCGATCATCAATACTCATCTCTCAGTGCAACAAATCGAACATCTAGATGCATGAAGAACAAATAGGGAATTCAACCTCAATTATCAGAAATGACTCTCTCGATGCCTAAATCCACTATCTAAGAAATCATCATACTCATCTATGATGCATTGAATCAACAACCTAGATACATGAAGAACGATAGGAAACTCAACCTCAATTATCGAAAACAATGAGAACTCAACCTCAATTATCGGAAGTGACTCTCTCGATGCCTAAATCCACTACCTAGGAAATCAACATACTCATCTCTCGATACAGTAAATCAATAACCTAGATGCATGAAGAACAATGGGAGCTCAACCTCAATTATCACGGTTCTTGAATAGATTAACCGTCCAGTTAGATTCTCATTAATCTAATTCATTCTAGGATTAATTTCGAGACTCAAATCGGACTTCTCAACCAAGACAAATTTCTAAACTTATTCAAACAGGTGATCAACAAGTATAAAAGCATTAAGAATAACCCATCAAACCAATTGAGAGAACAAATCTGAAATCAAGCAATAAGAACCAAACAATCCATTACAAAAGCATCCCTAACCCATGGCAAGGAGGTTTACTCAGAAATCATAGAAAAAAAAAACATAAAGTTTTCATCTTCCATATTCTCCAAGAACGGCCTCGAATCGAGTTCTTCGGCTTCCCGAAATCCTCTCTTGATATGATCATGAACAACGTCAAGGACGCAACCCGAGCCGTGGCTAATGACGAGGACATGATCCGTGATGAGGAAGACGTGACCCGTGTTGAAGAGGACGTGACTCGTCCTGAGGAGGACGTGACGCGTGCTGAGGAGGACGCGACCCACGCTGAGGAGGACGCGACCCATGCTGAGGAGGACGTGACCTATGTTGCCAAGGATGCACCCCGTGTTGCCGATGATGCGACCCGCGTCATAAAGGACACGACCCGCACCGCAGAAGAGGCGACCCGAGCTAAACCGAAAGGACGAAAGATGTATGCAACCCGAAAGAAGGATGTTGGCCCCGTGACCCGTGCTAGGGCTAGAGAGGAGGAAAGCCTTGATCATACAAGCAGGTCTCGTGACCCGAGCTAAAGCTAGGAAGCTCAAGGAGGCTATCGTCATGATTTCTCACGGTCGTTCAAGTTCAAGACAAGTGCTCGAGTCCACAAGGAAGTCTTAACATCCACATCATACTACACACAAAACACAACTCGCAACGGTTAATAATCAGGAAAAGTGACCCGCGTGTACTATTTTCCCTTCGTTGGTTTTATCCCACGGGGTTTTCCAACGACGGATTTTTAACGAGGCCGCGAATCACTTTTCCGCGACCTAATTATTAACTCGAAGGTTTTAAGACAAGTTCGCAACCCAATGTCACATCTTACGACTTGTCCTATTAATGTTTTAGTTATTTTCTAGACTAATTAAATTGTCGCCTTGCATGGTGACTAGCATATAATGCTACATTTATGTGTTTACATGGCATTTCTTGCTTATTATGGCCGGCCATGATGTTCATCTTTAGACAACTTTGAATTTGAAATTATCTTTGATTTTTCTTTGTGAAATCATCCTTTGTTGGTGCGTTATATCCAGCAACCCGTTGGTGTATCATATCCAATGTTCGTTCGTTCTTCGTTGGTGCGTAATATCTTTCGAAGACAGGTCGATGAATCGAGATTCTTTCCACAACTCTCGTGTGACCAATCACTCCATCCACCTTGTGTAACTCGTTGCAGCAAGGCCTATCCATCCGATCTTTAGTCTTAGTCTAAGTTCAGCAAGGTCTATCCATCCGACCTTTAGTCTGGAGCGTCGTTCCAGCGGGATCGCGTCATCTCTTCAGCCTTCCTTAGGCTTCAGCTGCCTCTTCTCCCAAATTTGAACAATCTCCTCTCCGTTTTAAAAACGTGTTTGTTCCTTCTTCGTCCGAGCACCGCGCCTATTCCCTTTTTTCGTTTGGTAGTTTTCCTCTATGCCCGACCGACACAACAAACCACCTGGTCGAGTATCTATCTTCAAAAGGGTGATCGCCCGGGCAATGGAGTTGCTCGGGCTGTGCAGTACATTCGAGGGTGGAACTTGTTAGTAAGCCCGATCGGGCTGTCTAGGGTGCTCGGTCGGGCACTAGACTTTAGGAGCATCCGACCGTGCTATTGGATATGTTCGATCGGGCGTAGTACACAGTTTGGTCGCGCAGTTCTAAATTTTCGGTAAGTTTGCCGCATTTGCTTGGGTTTCCGTCCGATGTCTTCGTTTCCTGCAAAACACGAGAAGATGATAGAAAAATCTTCAATTCTGTTTAATATGTCGGTAAAGTCCAAAATCATAACAAAACTAAATCTAATAAGGGATGAAAATACTAAAACAAATTACGCGTCATCGTGAATCATATATGGAGTTCTTATAGAAAAGTGACATCCAATTGAGTCTATGTTTGAAGTTTGGTTAGAACAGTAGTCGCAGATTCAGAGTGTAGTGGGTACGATTATGACACGTCCGTTCTAAACCCCCTCGAACAAACTTTGCGAATGTCAAATTTGGCTAAACCATCAAATTTGGCTAAACCGGATATGGTTTAGTGTTTACTTGTCAACAAAAGAAGAGTGAATTATTCGTTTATTCCCTGACTTCTTCAATCACACATCGCAGCTTTCTTCACCGACGTCTCATTTCTATTCTGTTATCCACAACCAGAATACCTTTCGAAACCCTAATCTCGAGCCTCCTGCTGACCTCGCCTCCGCCGAATCACTTCAATCCATCAGTTTTACCATCGACTATCGAATTTGAGAATCATGGCGGCCACAGGTGTCATACAACGCGACGAGGGCCTTCTCATGGCTTCGCTCCTTGATCTCCGTAAAGGTAACTTCGGCCTCCACTCGCGCAGCTTTATGTTTACCATTGGATAGTTGAGTGTTAGATCCAATTTCGCTTCGATTAGTGGTCGTATTGCCATAATTTAGGCACTTTGTAGGCTGCTTATCTATTCGATGTTTTTGATCGGGGAAGGTGATTAAGTTTATGGGCGTTCACTTCGGGTGTCATTTTTCTAGTTACGAATCATTTTGGTTCTATGTGCAGGGGATGCCTCGGTTTCTCGTGGACTGTCGCTTGAGAAGAAAATTGAGCTCCTTGAGAGCCTGACGGGACAAGTAAGTTCCTTTTTTTTCCATTTCATATGATATTCTTGTAACATATATCTATGTATGTTTCTTCTTCGGGCTAATGCTGTATGTTTCTGGGTTTGTTCATTTATGTTCGGTTTAATAGAGAACAAAAGCTCAAAGCGTGTCCTCCAGTACAGATTGACAGAATGCCAGTACATGATCTATCTATTGCTGTACTCTATTCTTCTTGCAGTTGGTTGACTTGTTTTTATTCTTTTGGTTGGTAGTTTTCTTGTGAAGGGGTAACTCATTTAGTTTTGAGCTTGTTATCCTGGTAGCCAATGGGTATCTTGCATGGTGTAGGTTAGCAACCGGCGGTCTCGGAGGTGGTTAAATGATCGGATTCTTATGGAACTTGTTCCTCGTTTAAATGGAGAGGAAATTAAAGGCTTGTTTGCCCCACCTCCATGGGGTAATATAACTTGCAAAGTTTGTTCCTCCAGATGTATCACAAATGTACCTGAGGGGCTTGCTTATCTTCTCCATTTTGCTAGTTCCTTAAGAACTGCATCTGTGGTCTACTGATTCTACTCTTGTTGCTTAGGTGATGATGTACCACCCTCGGCATTTTCTCTAACTGCTCTTGGAGAGTGGGACAAATTTAGAAATATAGACATGGATAAAGAGGTAATTCAATTATTTTGGTATGCTGTGTTTCAGGCTGAAATGCTTCACTTTATGCCAGTAGAAGTGTATAAGTTTTTTATTGTACTGAAAAGATCATTGTTTAGATAACCACGAATTGTTAGAAAGAGTATCCATTAATCTGAACTGAGAATGTAATTAGTTGGACATTCATGGTTGCATCATAACTGACGAAAGTCCTGACAGGCCAAGATAATGGAATCCCTGAATCCTTCATCCATAAGGCGGAAAGGTCATGTGGACACAGATAGAACCGATGTCTTGAATGCTTGGCGAAGAATAGATTGCAGAACAAGAGAGGCTCTCCGGCGTAGCTTTCTACCAGAACTTATTGAGGGCTATGAGGTACAATTTGTCGAATGTTGATGATTTTACTCTTCCTTGTCATAGTCCCCTTAACTCCTGGTGTGACCCGCATACTTAGTGTAGGGGGGAGGAATTATTCCTGAACATCGTGTTGTGTGTCCAATTCGTATCAGAAGTATGTTTTAGAAGACAAGTGCTAACATCATCTTTTAATTCAGAAATAGTGGTGGACTGACTGGTTATTCCTCTTTGCAGAACTGCATACGACATTTCCTTGAGGAAGGTGGTGAAGGAGACGTCCTTGAACTCAAAGTTCAGGATCCCTTTCACAGATTGCTTCTGCACGGTGTCTGTGAGGTAAGATGGTTTGCAATCAGTCAGGACCACTTCAACATGTTATGTTTTGCTTTAGACCGTAGGGTTTGCATAGGAGGTTTTGGTTAATACTCGGTGCTGAAGGTAACATCCGAATAACGTTACTCCTGATAACAGTTCTACAACTTGGTGTCTGTAACTGAGATGGAGCAAACAGGAGCAAAATCAACGAAATCGACAAAGATAAGAAGGAAGAAAGGAGGCTCAGGCAAGCGTCCGAACATCAGCCTCGCACATTTCTTGAAAATGTCAAAGGAAGGAGTGTGGTAACTCTGCAATCTCCCTGTTGTGGGTCGATTAGGATAATGCATCAGTGGCTGAAGAACAAATAAAAAGTGTAGAAATGCACGCGATGAAGCTCTGTGAAATTACACTGCCTTGACATTCTTATAAACAAAAAATGTTTGGAATGTACATTTTCTCCCTTTGGGAAATAGTAGAAGCCTTCAATTGTATCTGTGAAATCTTTGGCGTGGGTTGAAAGTAACCTAAAGCTCTATTTCGCACGTGTTTCTCATGTTCGACGGATACTTGGGCTATGTACAAATGTACGTGTCTTCATGTAACCCGTCTCATTACAACATAGGATTTTGCAATCACGGTGTCCCCGAGAACGTGGAATTACAGCTGCTGAGTGTTCAATCGACCATAGTCACGTCCCACGACTTGACTTTATAGGATATGATTTTTCATTATCTGTAGACAAATAAAAAACGAGGTCGTTTTCCGCGAGTGTATTACACAACTTTTTGTATATAAAAAAAATTGATAATTTGGACTCCAATGGCGAAGAAGCATGTCAAGTACTTGTTAAACGTTAACAGATTGATTCGTTCATTCAATCGGCCTTCAAGGGGAATCCCGCGGTGGTTTGCTTTCAAG
The DNA here is from genome assembly GCA_036759665.1 of Gynandropsis gynandra. Lineage (NCBI taxonomy): Eukaryota > Viridiplantae > Streptophyta > Magnoliopsida > Brassicales > Cleomaceae > Gynandropsis > Gynandropsis gynandra. Next base: position 27,542,410 of record CM071867.1, read on the forward strand.
ACGGCGAAGCCGAGATAGACGACGCGTGGCTTCAGTCTCTCCCCATCGAATTTAACCTCTCCAAGACCTGTTTCCATAGCCCGATCACTACTACAACTGTCAACCCCCGCTTTCGTCTCCAGTGGTTCACCCTCGCCGCCGAGGTTCTCTGCTTTTTCCTCTCTTCTCCGGGCCTATCGATTTTCTTTCCTTACAATATTTCAGGGTTTTATCAAATTTAGCAACATATGGTGGAGTCAGGAGAATATCATTGATGTCATTTACAGCTTGCTAGTTTAGATTAGATATGGCTTTGAATGCAAAATTGCATGAGAAAAGCTTGTTTCTTTTTGTAGGTGGATCTATGTGGTCATGCAACTGTGGCATCAGCCCAGAGTCTCTTCTCAAAGGGTTTAGTCAATTCCGATGTAGTTGAACTCTCCACGAGATGTGGCATTCTGATGGCAAAAAGGGTCTCGGACACTTCAGACTTGCATGATGCTGAAGCCAAAAGATCCTTCTTGATCGAATTGAACTTCCCTGTAGTGCCTACACGTGAATATAATAAATACAGTGACTTCTCCATATATAAGCCTTGAATGGAGCCACCATTGTTGACATTAAAGCAACTACTTCAAATTATACCCACCATCGTAAACACACTTTCTTTCCTTACCTTTTTAGTTTGGAAGATCAATTTAGTAGCTTGAGTGTCTTCTTTGACTGGAATCATAAAGTCTGATTTCGGTTTGTCCTTCTGCGAGTTCCAAGTTTTGACTCCGATTTCTGATCGTCTTTCTATGCATTTGTTTGCAGGTCGTGCTTCGTCATGGGAATCTGTCACTCAATTGCAGCCGATAATGGAGGAAGTGAAGAAATGGCCCAGCCAAGGGGATAATTGTGGCAGCTGCTTCCCCTGCAGGATCTGCCTATGATTTATGTAGTCCGTTTGCCCCACAAGTAGGGGTTGATGAGGTGAAGTAGTAGCCTTCTTCACGGGCCAAAGCTATGACTTCTCAAGTGATATTCCACTCTAATGCTATAACAAACACCAAAACATGTTACTACTTCACCTCGAAGTAGTGCTGTACTTTGCTTGTCCATTGTTCCTTCAGGACCCAGTTACTCGAAGTGCACATTGTGCATTAGCACAATACTGGAGCCTCAAGCTGAACAAGTGTGATTTCTCCTCATCAAGTCCGACTTTATCTCTCTATCTATCTCATAGACACACACCTACCTATTCAAGTACTGCACTGCTAAAGGCTATTCTTTGATTCGTAGACCAAGGAGCAGACTATTCTTTTCACTAGGTGTAAAACTGATGGTAGAAGCAATGTCATGAACTACATACCTGAGCATGACCAACTGACTGACTTCTGCTTTAGTTCTTGAAAGGTCTCGTTGAGGAGCTGAACCCTAACAATCCATTTGGACAACGAGACATGGAGAGTCCTTCTCTGATGTAAAGTTGTTACTGTATGGAAGGCTATCCTGGTTTAGTCCTCCTCCGAGACCAAGTCCTTAAACTTCCGTACACAACATCCGTATCCTGGTTAAATAACATCGGATATGTTCTTTATAAATCTCAGTTCAAGTCCTGAAACTTCTGTACACGATCATCATCGTTCCCTCCAACAATATCAGATAGTTTGATATTTGGACTGCTGTGTACACAATACTCTGATAACTTGGAAGAACACACCAACAGATAAGAAGCCACAAGGAAAAAAGCTTTCATCTTACCACCAAACTATATAAGATTGTGCCATCATGAAACCCATCTCACTACAACATAGGTCTTTACAAATCTTGGTGTTCTAAAAGCTTGGTATAACCGCTGCTAAATGATCAACGCCCACGGCCACACCCTTGACCACGGCCACGACCCAATGTCTTTCCTGATAAGCATACAAATGAAATGAAGACAGCATTAGAGAAGATGCATACAGCACGTTAGCTGCTTCTAACAGGTTTGAACAAAGTTGGGAGTATTTTGATACCTGTGATTGGCTTTTTCGGTTTGATTTTTGGTGTGTCCTCAACAAGCAACGTCTCAAGATTCAAGCTGTCGGGTAGAATATAATAGCGAATGTTGTTTCCCCTGACACTTAAATGGTCTAACGTAACTGGATTCTTCCCTTTCAGAGTGAGCTTCACAGCTTTTAAATGAGTGTTCATACTAACATCTAGACTTGCATGAGGGGGCTCGCCAATTAGTAGAGGCTACATTCTGATGGTCTTCATTAAGTGATGGATGAAGGTCTTGAGCTTAGATTAATATATTCCAGAGGAAAAACAAACACAAATGAAACAACAGACAAATATCCAAGTACAAATGTAAGAGATCTAAAGATGCATAGAGCTCTTTCTTCTACGACCATGAGAAAATATGTTGTCCTAGAACTCAGACTTCACAATCATTACCTAACAACAATTGCTCCCTAGCAAAATCTGATATGACAGAAACCTATTATATTATTTAGTGTAGTTAACTTTGGCTAAATTTAGGAATCGGCACTGAATCTCAAAGTTCAAATTTGACCTTGAATGCACGTGACAATGTTAGCGAGAACAAGATATGTCCAACAAAAGAATATCGCTAAATCAAGAGAAATCTAGTCCACTATTATCGAATATAACTATTACAACCATATTTGTGGAGCTTTGCAAACATCCTAAACGCCCGAAAATACGATGGAGGGATATCGACAAAGAAAAAGCCGATAATCAAAGAAACGGTACCTGTAATAGTTCCATGAACAACAGTTCCGTTCTTGAGTTCGATAGAAACCGCCTCATTGTTCAATTTCATCAAGAACCTACGACGCCGATCAAAGCACAAACCACGAAAAGCATAAATTAAGTAAAAAACACACATCCCGTGACAATTTACGGGATAAAAACTGAAAAAAAAAATTGAGGAAGAAGTAACAGAGTAAAAACCCTACTGGACGAGCTTCATATCGAGAAAAAGAGGATGAAAACGGAGAACTTTAGGTTTGTGAAGGAGCACAAAACCAAACGCTGTGATTTCCAAAAGAAGAGCGGGAGTCTGCCGAAGAAATGAAGTGGGCCTTTATATTATTAAAAGACCGACCTTTTTTATTTCGATAGGCTTCACTTTTCCTATGATTTTCAGAAATACCTCGTATTTTTTGAAAATGATGAGAATTACCGCAAAACCACGCGCTTTTAAAGCATCCTTTAATGTTAAAGATTATTAAATGTTAAAAAACGTTTTTTATTCTTAATCAAAGGTTATTTTTTCTCTATTCAATTATATATAGATTTTAAAACATATATCTATTTATTTACTATAAATTTATACATATATATTTATATATATTAGATATATATTTTTTCATATCCATATTAAAAATATCCATATTAAAAATATATTTATGTATATATATATATTTTAAAATATATATATTTGTTTACTATATATTCATATATATTGGATATATATTTTTTTATATTCATATTCTATTATATTAATTGAAATAACACCAAAAAAATTATATATATTTAATATATATTATTATATATTATATATATTGGATATATATTTGTTTAAAAATACTATTTTAATATTTTTATCTCTTTTCACATCACACATTTTTTTTAATTTTTTTATTTTTAATTCAATTGTTTTTTCATAAATTATTCCAATAAATACACAAAAAACCTTTCAGCTTTCGTATCATTCTTTTATATTTTTATAATTTTAATTTTATTATCATTAAATATATATATAATGAAGAAAAAATTAAACATTTTTTGAAATAATAGTAAAAAAGAAATATTATAAATGAAAAATCATGTTTTAAAAAATTAAATTAAATTAAATCTATATATTAAAATTCGAGTTTTTGTTCAATTTTGGTGAAGTCACGTCAACATTAGCAGTCCAATCATCAATTTTATTTTTTTAATTTAAATTGATTCATATATTAAAGTAAAACATGTTGTCTAAAGAGAAAAAATCAACAAATATTATCTCGATTTCTATTATGATAGAATATTTATAAATTCTCAAAATATCTACTCTTTATTTATATATATGTTTTTATTTTTAATACATTAGAGTAACTATTTTATTATATCTCAATTTCATTAAAAAATATTATCCTAAATCAATAAATTTTTTTCAAATATTTAATTCAAAATTCTGATAATTTTATATTTAAATATTGTTTTCAAATATATATATATATGTGTGTGTGTTTATGTATAAATGCAAATATTGTTCTCAAACGTTCCACTTCAACAATATTTATTTATTCGATTAAATCTCAGAATACATCACACCCCACCCTTGATTTCTTAGAAACCACAGCAAGTGGTGGTTCATTATCAAAATCATTACAGTCAATGATTATGGTTTTCTTTCTGCGAGTCAACGACGTAGATATGGTCGTGTGTTGATGTTTTCTTGAAATACTAAAGGTTGTTTTTCCTATATTTCATTCAAAAATTTTAAAATTATTCATATATATTGGATATATATTTTTTTATCCATAAAAAGATATTTATCTATATATAGATTTTAAAATATATACCTATTTATTTAATTTATATATATATATATATTCATATATATTGGATATATATTATTTCATATCCATATTAAAAACCTATTTATTTATATACAGATTTTAAAATATATACATATTTGTTTAATATATATTTTCATATATATTAGATATATAGTTATATATATATATATTTAATATGTTAATATATATGTCATATACATTATATTTATATTTGTTAAAAAATACTATTTTATTATTTTTATCTCTTCCCACGCTGTCACATCTTATTTCAACTTTTTATTTTTTTAATTAAATTGTTTTATCATAAATTATTTCAACGAATACAAAAAAAAAACATTTCATCTTCCATATCATTCTTTTATATTTTATAATTTTAATTTTATTATCATCAAATATATACAAAATGAAGAAAAACACATTTTTTTGAAATAACACTAAAAAAGAAAAATTATAAATGAAACGTCATGTTTTAAAAATTAAATTAAATTAAATCTTATATATTAAAATTTGAGTTTTTGATGATGGTCAACATTGACATAGCAGTCCAATCATCAATTCCATTTTTATTAATTTAAATTGATTCATATATAAAAGTAAAACATGTTGTTTAAAGAGAAAAAATCAACAAATATTATCTCGATTCTATTGTGATTGAATATTTATAAATTCTCAAAATATCTACTCTTTAGCCTAATAACTTATGTGATGATTATATCAAAATCTGGATTTCTTAATTTTGCTATTAAACTATAATAACTACTTCGCTATTTATAATAAAATTCAAATATATTGATAATTTTTTCGTAAATAAGATATAAAATATATAAGCATCATCGATTACACGAGTCTTACATGGGTTTTTGATGTGATAATCTATTTATAATATATGAATTTCAACTCTATAATAAAAAATTGATAAAAGTCCGCGCATCGCGCGGGTTCCTTCCTAGTAATATGAAAAGTTATTACAATCGTATATTTGATACCGATTGTTTTTTAATTAAAAGATTCCGTTGAATCTATATATTAAAGTTGGATAAATGGAACGTTTTTATTCATTATCTCTTCTCAAACTTCTACATCATCAAATTAAGTCTTTTTGTTTTAATTTTTTATTTCTACATTAATTACAATTCATAAATTTCTTTAAAAGAGTTATATATTATTAATATTAACATTTTAAAGAAATATAAAATATTTAGATTAAATTTAGAGAATATTTAGTGATTATATATATAAATAAATAGAAAATTAATAAATAATTAAAAACAAAAAATATTTATCTGTTTATTTAAAATAAAATATATATAAAAAAAGTTGGATAAATTTTGGCTTTTTATTCATTATGTTTTCTCAAATTTCCACTTTATCAAGTTAAATTTTTTCTTTAATTTTTTGTTCATATATTAATTACAATTCATAAATCATATATATATATATAAAAGTTATTGCATTTGTAAGCACCATAACCCTCCACATCAGATTTAGAAAACATATTAAACAAACCATTTTCAACAATGGTGATTTTTTCAATTGTTGATTGTGGAAGAGGAAAGGTTTTTCAGTATCTTCAAAGCCCATTCCCATTCTAGTGTACATTTAATATCCCCTCTCTCACGTTTTCCTTCCTCCTCCCCTTTCCATCTCGCTTTTTGTACACTCCCTTTCTCTCACGTCAGATTTTAACGTTGATTATTTCAGAAGAGGAAAGGTTGCTCTATCTTCTCCCATCCTGCCTCTTTATTCCTTACGTTTGTTTTCTCCTCCCCGCTCGCTCCCTCTCGCTATCTCACAGACAACATCCTTCCTCTTCCATCTCGTTCTCTCACGTTGCCACCGACAATTTCCATCCACTCGCTTTCCTCTTCGAGCGTTGGTTCCCCGCAATCCCTAGGTCAGCCAACCTCTCTCACATTCTCCTTCCTCCTTTCCTCTCGCTCTCTCACGTTGCCACCATGAATTCCGACCACTCGCTTTCCTCTTCGATCTATGGTTCCCCGCAATCCCTGGGTAAGCCATAATTAATCTTTTTCTACTTGTACAAGTCCATGAGAGACTAACCGGGATTTATGATGGTGTAGGTGATTTTGGCAAGGAAACCCGAGATTCATGTTGTGTTAATCAACTATTAAAGGAAAATTTCCCAGAGAATCAAATGAGAAAGACGGATGAATGGGAAGAGAATTTCATAGAGTCGTCATTTCGTACACAAGGGTTTCGTTGGCTGAATAGATCTATATTTGAGAAACAATTGTTCAGATTGAAGAAACAGGATATAAGAGGCCAACACTTACAATCCATTTTATACAGTTTTCCGAATCTTCAACAACTTCTGGATCACTTTCTTTCCTCTTCAATCTATGGTTCCCCACAATCCTCAGGTAAGCCATAATTATTATTTTTCTCCGTATATGCAAAAGTCCATCAGAGACTACCCGAGATTCATTATGGTGTAGGTGATTTTGGAAAGAAAAATCCGAGGTTCGTGATGGTGTAGGTGAGCTATGAAAGGTAAGCCATAATTAATATTTTTCTCCGTATATGCAAAAGTCCATCAGAGACTAACCGAGATTCATTATGGTATATGTGATTTTGGAAAGGAAAATCCGAGATTCATGATGGTGTAGGTGAGCTATGAAAGGTAAGCCATGATTAATATTTTCTCCGTATATGCAAAAGTCCATCAGAGACTAACCGAGATTCATGATGTTATAGGTGATTTTGGAAAGGAAAATCCGAGATTCATGATGGTATAGGTGATTTTGGAAAGGAAAATATGAGATTCATGATGGTGCAGGTGAGCTATGAAAGGAAAATTTCCCAAAAATCATGATCTAAAAACCTTTATTGTCATTGTGAAACTTTGCACTTCTTTTTTCGATTATACGAAATGGATTACACAGAATGATCTCCTAATGAAGTTGGGAAGGAAGAAAGCGTGTGCATTGTCGCTCATGGAATATGATCCTTTATATCTTTATCGATAATTTGCAATCCATTTTCATTGCTTGAAATCTTGGATTCTATTTGATATGTATATGAGAAGTACTGATAACACGTAATCCGTTGTAGTTTTTATATCATTCTTAGGTCTAGTTTAGAGTAGATTATTTAGATTTCATTCATTTATCGAGTATATTCGAAGACTTTATCTACATTTCGTGTTTTGCGTAGGAAACGAAGACATGAGGAGAAACACGAGTGATTATGGCAATCTAACCCCGAAAACGTAGTTGAGTAACAAGGTTCGACTTGTGCAAGGCCATGGACTGAAAGTGAACACTCAAACACCGAGCGAAGGGAGCGGAAACAACATTTCAACACATGCCCGGTCGGGTGGCATTGGAATACACGATCGGGCTAATTGCTGTCAATTACCCCCGTAGCTTTACACGACTCGGGCACTCAAAGTACACGACCAATGATGGAGTGCCCGCTCGGGTGAAATTGGAGTGCCCGCTCGGGCTAATTGATGCCAAGAAATCGTCGACAAATTCCGGAAACATTGAAGGGAACAAAAGACGAATGCCGAACCAGTTTCATGGAGTACATAACCGGACTTATGGATAGCTCAACCAAATTCTTTGGACAGCGCGATCTAGCCCCCAACACGAGAGACAAACGCAAATAGGAAATAGGAAGGAAATAGAATATCCAATAGACAAACGCAACACAAGCGGCGTATTAACAAGAAATTACATTCTATCCTAACAAACTCGAAAAGGGCATCTCCCGGCTCTAAAA
>CM071867.1:27568591-27637789 GCA_036759665.1 Gynandropsis gynandra
GTGAGCACTCAAACACCGAGCGAAAGGAGCGGAAACGACACCTCAAGTCATGCACGCTTGGGTGGATTGGGAGTGCCCGGTCGGGCTAATTGCTACCAAACATCTCCGAATCTTTGCACGACTCGGGCACTCAAGGAACACGACCAGGGAGGTGTACCCGCTCGGGTGCATTTGGTGTGCCCGCTCGGGCTCATTCATGTCAAGAAAACCCCGTGTGTTGTACACGATTGGGCTGAAGATCCACATGGTCGGGCATGGTGCCCGCTCGGGTTCGAATGTGTGTACACGATCGGGCAAGTTACCTGCACGAGCGGGTAGAGGACAATGCCCGATCGGGTCCTTCATTCTCAACAAACTCCTAAAATTTAGAACAGCCAAATCAAGAGAATTTGAGATCTAAAACAGAAGTTTTCGAACGAGATTTGCAGAGGAGAACATTGAGAGACATTAGGGCAAAAGGAAGAAGGAAGAAAAGACGGATCTACGGATCGGGAGCAAGGAGAATCTACCGAAGACATCGGTTTATGAATAGGGAGTCATCTCTTTCTCTATCTATGTCGAACTTAGACTTCTCTTGTGTTTCCTTTTCTGTATCTATGTCTGAGTAGATCCTTTGCCATGGGTTAGAGAGATTTGCTATGTTGTAACGAAGTCTTACGCTTAATGAATGATGGAACTTCATGCTTTCATTACTTGTACGCCACTCGAATGAATGAAATTGGTATTTTATCATGTTTTCAGATTTCATGGTTGTTCTTAATGCTTTCTTTACTTGTACGCCACTTGATTGAATGATGTTAGAAGCCTAATAAACCAACGTCAGGGCATTAGACTTCGGAACTTAGCCATGATTTAGGGTTTAATTGGTTTAGAATCTACGCCAGGTCAATCGGTTGAATCTAGGGATTAGGATAGCGGTCATAATGCGTCTATGCATGTAAGATGCGCAATGGATACATTGGTATATGCATGCTAGATAGTGGACAAGTCTACGCCAGTCATTTCCTATAGGAGAGCTTGAATTCCCTGAATTCATGATAGTACCTTAGACCAATTATCCTTTTAGAACTTCGTTACATCATTATGCAAACTCTCGACACCCATGGTGCTTAGCCATAAGTTTTATCTCTTCGATTTAGTTTAGTTTAGCTCAATCACAATTCCATCTTTAGTCACCCTACACGTCTATTCCATTAGTTCAATAGCTTATAAGTCGCATCAATTCCTTGTGTTCGACCCTAGTTACTACACGATCCGTATTCTTGCGGAAGCGTTAGTCTAGGTTTTATCACTTGATATAACGCACATCAAGTACTAAAACTCAGATAGAGATCTTGGTGTTAGCATAAGTGTGCCTGGTGGGGCTGTTGCTCCTGTTCCTACATGGACGCTTCAAAAACGTATGCTTATGAATGTAACATCGATGGCATCTCCCTGTGCTTGTGAGCAATTGCATTACTTCTTAGTTCTATGAAGGTTTCCTTTCCAACATTTTTTGCCTTGATGTTCTCTGTCTGGCATGTCCTTCTATCTTGCCTTTTTTTAGTTAATTTCTTCCTCTTAGTTTAATCTGTGATACTTTGCAGGCTGAAAGCATTCAAGTGAGCCCATATAGTGTGAGGAGGCGCCATTGAGAATTCATCTGCACCTGTAAGTGATCTACCTGAAGACAAACTAACCGTTGGATATTTATACAAGTTGACAAGTAAAACTCTATCCCATGAATATTTTCTCCTACCTTCTAAGATGATTGAATTTCAATGGTTTAATTTCTTTGTATTCTAATATTTGTCCCATGAAAGGGAATACGAATACTTAAAACAATTCCAGGACTTCCTGTCCGTCTTCTATGAGATAAAGGTTTATCTCTCTGGAAAAAACAAGTATGTGTACTCCATATATACTATAAATGGCTCCTCATGTTCCATCACTAAGGAAAAAAATAAGCTCTGCACAATTTTATGATTTGCGAAGCTCTCTATGCAGAAGCATTTGTAACTCGAAACTTGCCAAAATCTAACTGTTTATGTTTCTCAATAGATATCTAACCAAGAATTTGAATGCTTTTTTCCGTTTTTGTGATGCTATCTAGGCTTCTTCAAGTTGTCTCTTTTAAAATCTGTTTGGTGAATTTTTTTTCTATAATCACAAGATCCTTCAACAAAATATATACTCTTCAAGATTGTTAACCTGTTAATTACAGCTCCTACATTACGAGGGATCTACCTGCGGAAAGCTACTGATAGCAAACAATCTACTGAGGTGAGCTATTGCTACATCACAAAAGCATTAGACTCGGGAGTATGCAAATTTGTCTTTGCAAACACATATTTGATTCTCTGTGCTGCATTGTACTTCAAATCATTAATCTTTTGGCAACATGCGACTATTCTTTTAGTTCTGATGCTATGAATATCGAGTACTTCTATTTGTGTTGGATTATAATTTTCCTCCTCATACTTGATCCTTTCCCTGATGACTTACATATTGCATTTTTTGTGCCTTCTTTACAATATGAAACAAGCATTGTTGTGATATCGTCAGTGGACAATAAAAGGTGAACCAAAATTCCACGAAGGCGCAAGTAATTTAAAGGAAATTGTCTCATTTGAGGAATGTATTGAGTTGCGCTCTACAGGTGAAGGAGTTGTAAGAGTTCCTGAGCATCTCCTGCTCACTCATAATGGGTGCAACTTCAAGTCGGTTTTTATATTTCTATATATTTTGTTTTCTCTGTTTTCTTTTGTCTGCAGTCGTGTAAGTAATATGAACCTTCTCTTTTCAGTGTGGTCGTTGATCCTACAGATCCCGCCAATGGTGTGCATTACTTTGAAGTGTATGGAATTGATTGCAAAATCCCACAACGTGGCCCAGTTTTCAGACTCCCTGTCACAATAATAAAGCCTAATGCAGTGATAGATCAATCTCCAGTGCTTTCATTTCCACGAATGAACAAGGCCATATGATCGACCAAGATTTGCTTATTAAAATCCTAATTAATCCCAAGTTGGTTAAGAATCTGGTCGTAAGTTCTGGCTCTTTCCAATCCTGCAACTAAAACCCACCCATCTTTGTCATATGAAGCCAATGGAGTAGAAACTACGAAGCCAAATTCCTCAAACAAACTTTTTCACACTCATCTGAAAGGAATAAATGTTCCATCAACTGTGTATCACAGAATCCACCAAGCCATTTGAATTATGGAGCTGCACAAGTGAGAGATCCGGACAATTACAAGAACTTGATCCTCAAACATGGCAGTGAGATTTGTTTATATTATTTGTAATTTATATATTTATCTATATATAAAATTTAAACAGTATAATTTTCTTTATCTTTTTTTATAATTTCTTATTTATATGGTTAATTTATTACTCTACAGAATATAATAATCCCGAATAAGTTTTCTTTTTTTCCTCTAAAATAAATAAATTAAAAATAAAATTTACAAAAATATTTTTCAAAAATAAATAAATTAAAAATAAAATTTAGTATAAAGCTCCGTAAAATTTTACTTTTCTATTAGAGTTTAATCAACAAACATTGTTTGTTGAGAAATATTGAATGAATGATCAAATGTATCACGTTAATATGCATAATAAAACATCTTATTACATTATTTGTCATACTCATGTCCAATGCATAAATAATAAGTTATTATATAATAATTTATAACCACTTTATATCTCACTAAATCATCTCATTTGTCTAATGAGATTGAACAAATATAATTTCTTAAAGGTATGCGACATACCATCTATAGTTGTCCATTTGAGAAAATTTATATGAACGGATTACTCCAACATATCAGTATTTATGCATTAATATAAATTACTTAAGATTAATAATTGTACGTTACTACTAATTTTATGTGTTTCTTTGTTGGAAACAATCAAGTTCATGGAGAAGAAACAATTTACTAATTCGATAAAATTTTCTTAAACTCAAAATCCTAAACAATTTCAATAATATTTTTGTTATTTCAATATAATTTCAAACAAAATTATTTTACAAATGCAAATATAAATTAAGCAATTAATCATACGTTAACCAAGAATATTGACAAATAAACTTCACTAATCACTTTTCTATCAAAATTTATTAATAGTGAGGCCTATTGTTTTATCATTAGACCTTACATCTCCAAACCATTTCAATATTATCAATACCAAATATATTATCTCCATTTTAGTAATTGCTTTAAGCTTTAAATTGTTTATTTTAATATATTTTTTTTCTACTTATTACACTAAATGTATTAAATTAGGTAACCAAAAAAATATCATCATCCCGCGCATAGGGCGGAGGTTTTTTCTAGTTATTTTAAAAGAATTATATATTAGTAATATTAATACATTAAGACATATCAAATATTTAGATTTAATTTAGATAATATTTTAGTAATTATATATGTTAATAAATAGAAAATTAATAAATTAATAAATAATTAGAAAACAAAAAATGTTTATATATTTATTTGAAACAAAATTCAGTAAACTATTAAACTTTGACAAATAAATTATTAAACAACTATTGATTTTAGTTATATATATTATTTAGTTATTTTTAAAAATAAATTCTGATTTTAATTTATTTTAATATATTTAAATTTTAAAAAACTATAATTATAAGTATTTAAAATTAGATATATTATTAAAAAAATGGAATGAAAAAAATTATTGTCATCATATCATTTATCTTCTATATTCTCTATACATTTTAGATTCAATCTATTTCTTACTTAATTTTCATTTTTTTCTATAATTAAAATAAATAAATAATTTCCAAAATATATTAAATTTCTACAAAGAAAATAATGCATAAAAAATTAAAATATATAATTAAGTGAATATAATATCATAATTTATTTTGAATTTATATATATATTTTTCAAATTTATTGTTACAAAACAAAAATTTACGACGCGGATTATAACCTAATTATATATAATATTAAAATATTTTAGATTTTGATGATCTCATGATTAATCTTATTCCTATTAATTGGTATGAATATAATATACAAAACTTAATATAATATTATATCATCTATAGATTTTATATAAATTGTATCACATAACTTCTTCCTCTATAATTCAATCAAGCACTTGAATTGAAGTTGGCACAAGTTGTCGGCATCCCAATAATGTGGAACTAAACCCTAATCTTGACTAAACCAAATCAAATTCAACCAGATTCTCTTCCAACTAATATATCTTCAAATTGGCTCCACTCTTCTATCGACAAAACCAAACAGATGATGTCATTTCTTACGCTCGCCATCAAGTTTGCTTTATAGATCCTCCAAACGACGTCTTTGCTCTGCAACACCAAATGGATCTCCGGCTCTGTTGGTCCCAGTCGCGTGTTCGCCACACCCTCCCCACTGAAGGAAACTCATTAACCTATTAGCACATTCTAATGCTTATTTAATTGTTCATTTAATGACTTTCTATGAATATTTATATATATGTTCATTTAGTATCTTTATTTATAACGTGGGGTTTTAAGATATATGTACATGTATCTTACATGTATATGACTCTATACATACAATTTTCTAACAATTTGATGTACATTGAATCTTTCTAAATACCATTAATTAAAAAACTTGTTTGACACTATAAAATCTTAGAAAAATATTTACTTAAAATTTGTCATGATTTTGAAAGATTTTACTATAATTTAATTTTTGATTCGATTTTTCTAAAATATACAATTTTTTGGTTTATAATGTTCGAAACATACAATTTATTCAAAATTACATTAAAATTTTATAAAAAATTATTTTATTATATATCTAACATCAAATTTACCAAATAATTCCCTAGAATCTACAAAATTAGGTTTCATAATTTACTTAACATTAAAATTTACCAAAAGTTTACTAGAATCTACAAATTTTTTGTTGCATAATGTATTCAACATACAATTTATCAAATATTTTATTAGGATTTACAATCTATACTATACAGACATAAAATTTATCCAAAATTTTACTAGAATCTATAAAGTTTATATTTATTAATTTTTTTAGCATACAATATGTTAGTTCATGAGATTTCCATTTTAATGAGATTTTTATTTATTTGAGATTTCGTCTATTGAGATTTTATTTATTGTGTGATAATGTAGTCAATATTGTGATATTTCTATTAGGGGTGTAAAATGAGATATCTCGGTTCGGTTCTGTTTAGCTCAGCTCGTCGTCAACTCGTCAAAAACGAGTTGGTTCAGCTCGACTCATTTTGAAAATGAACTTAAAAATCCTAGCTCAACTCAGCCCGTCTTTAGCTCACCAAAACATGAGTTGGCTCGCGAACTATATCATTTAATTTAAACTAATTATAACATATTAATATTATATATTAATATTATATATTAATCATTTTCAAACAAAATTAATAATCTAAAATATAAAATATTAATTTGAATATAAAGTTATTCAATATCAAAATACTAAATAAAAATAATGTTGTCGAATATAAAATAAAATATTGAATATATAAAAATATTTTATATTAATTTTTTAATATTTTTTAATATTTTTATTTTATAATAAAAATATATTAATTTGGTAGGAATATAAAAATAATAATAATAATAATAATAATAATAATAATAATAATAATAATAATAATAATAATAATAATAATAATAACAACAACAACATGAATGTAAATAATATATTAATTCTCTTTAAATAGTATTTACAAAAACAAATAATACGTATAATATGTAGAAATAACAAAACATGTGATTTGTACCAATCTCGCGAGTTAGCTCGCCTAAACTCTAACTCGTTTGTTGTTCAGCTAGTTAGATCGTTTTTAAATGAGTTGAAAAATATTTAACTCGGCTCGTTCAAATATGATCTAAGCTAGAGTTGATTTGCGAGTTGACAATTATTTACACCCCCTAATTTTTATTATGCATATTTTCCATAACTACTGATATTTTCATTTGTTTTAAATATTTGTAGATTTGGTAACATTCACAAAACATTAAAAAAATATTCTAAAAGGAGAAAACAACTTAACAATTCTATGGAAAAGAAATTTGGGAAGGAGTTTAGTATTAAAAAGAAGAAGTGGATGCACGTCCAACCCACTCTCTCAATCATATTGGAGTGCCAAAATTCAAGAACAAGAGAGGAGAGTGAAAAGTGTTTTTGTGTTCATCTGAGAGTATTCGAAAGAAGTGCTTGTAACATAAACTTTAAACCATAAAAGTTTGGAAGGGTGAGTGATTCGAGTGAGAGTCATTTAGGAATCTAGGATTATTGTGAGAATAGTTCTAGGCGATTCACACAAAGGTTTATGTGGAGTTTTGCTTGTAGTTTGGTTTCAAGACGAGTGTTGTAATTAGGGGAGTAACCTTGTGAAGTCTAAATAAACGAGTATTTGTGAAGTCTAAATAAACGAGTATTTGAGCGTGGTATTACGAGAACATCACGAGAAATCGTTGTGTGTCTACTCTCTAAACTTTCAATTGGTATCAAAACTTGCAACCGATTAGAGGAGTTAACCTCACACATTTGTGAGGAGATCCAAAAACACACATGGACACAACATGAGATATCCACTTGTATTGCAAACCGGTAATACTAAAATCATCCAACTATAGGTATTGTAAAGTTAAAATGAAGGTAAACATTCGTGGAATCGATGAAGACGCTTGAGGATCTGTCAAGTATAGATGGAATCCTCCAATGGTGATTGATGAACATGGAGATAAAAAGGAGAAGTCACTGAAACAATGGACGTCGGTCGAAAAGAGATTCTCCCCTTACGATGCAAAAGTATTTATTATCATATTCGCTTCAACTGATATGGACGAATTCAAACAAATACAAAGACGTCAATGTGTTAAGTGAATCTGTTAAGGAGGCTTCTTGTTCTTCACCCATTTCAGCCTCACCTTGGTTATCCCCCGCCATTGTTGATGCTGGTGAAAGAGTTTTTGTATGGACACACGTGGCGATTGTTGTGGGAGTGAAAAAGAGAAATGAACCATAATAATCAAATCCACGTATTCAAATAAATTTTCACAAATTTGATACGGATTTCAAGTCGTGATAAATTTTTCTGATAATTTGCTCGTCTTACTGATTGGAGTGGAACAAAGGAAAAAGATGGTGTCATCTATCTCGATTTTTTGGACGAGTTTCACGACGAGGTAATGGGCTTTTAAGTGGGTCTAGTGACGGGCGAGACCTCTCTATCATTACTTGAAGTACAAAGCTCACAAATTGGAAAAAAAAGGTGATACTTTGATAAAAGAAAAGACAATATTCACTCATTTCTTATTAAGCCACATTGCTTTATTAAACACACGAAATAACATGAACTTGAATATGCATCTTCCTGTAACTATATATAAATTATAATCAAGCAGTCGAAGTGAAATTGAAGTTGGCACAATTCGTCCGGCTTCCCAACAATGTGGAACTGAACCCTAATCTCGACGCCGCCAAATCAAACTGGACCAAATTGTCCTCCAACTGATACCCTCCGACCACAATGGAGGTTACTATGTTCACTCCTCCGTCGACGAATCCCAGGCAAATAACGTCATCGCTTACGCTTACCATCGAGTTCGCCCCGAATATCCTCCAAACGACGTCGTTGCTCTGCAACACCAGGTTGATCTCCGGCACCGCCGGTCCCAGGCGTGTACTCGCCACGCCCTCCCTGCTGAAGCAAGCTCCGAACGGTGCCACCGCCGCGACCCTCTTCGCCGCCGTCTCTCTGACGAACGCCGACACGACTGCGTTGTAAATTGACGTCTCCAAGACGGTATACGGGTTCACGGTGCTGATCTTGGTCCCGCCGATGCCTTCGCGGCTGATCTTCAAGAGGGTCTGATTCAAAGGAACGGGCTTGTTGTTGACTAGGATTTTGGTGACGCCAATGAAGTACTCGGCGGATTTCTCCCCCTGCGAAAACGCAGAGGCCGTGCTCACGGGGTTGATGAGCAGCGGCGTGTAAGTCAGCCGCGAAATCTCGATCCCCGGGAGGAAGACGTAAGGCCCGTCGCCGAAAATGACGACGCCTCTCCCCGACGTCAGGCAGACCGCAAACTTCCGGCGGAAACTGAAGGCAGCGGCGAACTGAGACGGGAGAGCGATGTTGGTACGGCCCAACCCGGCCATACCCACGGCCCCATTGGCAAGCCCGTCAAGCAAAAATGTAGACCCACAAGCCAAAATGAATCTTGGGACGGTCACGACCCGGCCCGGGTTTGATCCATTTGTCGACTCGATGGAGACAACGTCCTGAGCGAGTTCACCAGAAGTGGCCGTCCGAGTGACGGTGTTGTCGGGGAAGACACCGCAGGTATTGTTGTTGCAACCTGGTCTTGGCGCGGAGAAGCATTCACCGCAGGAAGTGGAGCGGGCGAGTGAGCAGACGGCGGAACGGCACCGAGCCGGAAGGTAAGTGGAGGAAACGTAGCCGTTGTCGCAGTCGACCCACATAAATTGGCCACCGAGGTCGACGACGAGCTTCACCGGGACGCGAGGGGTACGTTGGTTGATGGTGGCGAGGTATTGGAGGGTAGAAGCGTCTTTTGTCACCGGGAAGACAAGGGCTTTTGGTCGGAATGATTGCTGAGCAAATGTTGTAGGAGAGACAAAGAAGAGAAGAAGAGTGAAGAATACATGGTGTATAAGAAATGAAGCCATTATGATTTTGTTGTTGAGAGACTTGCAGATTATGTTTCTTATTTATAGATGTTAATCTTATTCACAAATTTAAATAGTTATTATTGGATAATGTATGATTTTTGACTTTGATACAATGCAATATTAAAATTGAAAATTGTTACGATACGCTAAGCTACGACGTGATCTTCATGACACCATTATATCTTATGTAAACATTTGAGACATTTAGTTAGTATGACAATGAAGGGGCTGTATATATGAAGTGATTTTATACAATTTATTGTTGTGAAAATTAAAATTTGATGTAAACTCACATTTACTTCAGAAAATGAAATGTTTTTTATCACAAAAAATAAAAGAAAATAATCAATTAAGATTTTTATTAATTAGTTATTGGCTTCTTACAATTTTCTGTAAGGAGGGAAACGTGGAAAATTTTCGAAGAAGCAAATGGAGGCGATGACAGCCAAGTGGCAGATCTACTTTGACGTTTGACCAATCATTCATTCAATTGAGTTTAATTTCCCTATTTTAGTCTAACTATTATTTCAATTATTATTATATGTATACAATGACATTATTGAATGTTGTAAAAAAAAAGACTATAAAGATATTATTAGAACTCTCCACACGTCTTTGACGATTCCGATATTATCAGGATACGTCTTATTATTATTAAAAATGTTATGTCAATGAAAAACACTCATTGTTGAAATAAAACCTTACGTTTGATTTGTGGTATATATGAAAAAAATGTGTATAGATTTGGATTATAGATATAAATATCTAATGGATAATTTGTTTAATTTAATAAATAATGGTTCGCTTAATCAATGGTGTCAATGGTCAAAGAGCGACGTCAGTGACGTAGGTCATGACGATATCATGACGATACCTTTTCGTAATTTATTAAGTAACAGATATGCGGGGATCTTATGCTTCATCTGAAACCTCAGGGGTCTTCCATTCCTCTAAGACCTTTTACTTGTACAGAAAGGTACCCTCTCTCTATAACTTGATAAAATCCTTTAATGTCTTTAAAAGAATATGAAAAGTTAGGTAATATAATGAAATACAATAATAAGGAAATACATATATACTAATACTTTCCCGTAGTCGAAACGGGAGTCGATCGAACGCTGAGGCTGAAACGGAACTCCGAGAATAGTGAAGAGGGTAATCTCTTGGTGAAGATATCTGCAAATTGGTGACTGAACGGGACGTGTAGTACTCGTAGGGACCAAAGGTGATCTTCTCGCGAACAAAGTGAATGTCGATCTCTATGTGCTTAGTGCGCTGATGATGGATGGGATTGGAGGACATGTACACCGTAGAGACGTTTTCACAGTATACCAAGGTCGCGCGGAAGCGGGCATGTAATTCGAGGAGAAGGTTGCCAAGCCAGCATGTCTCAGCCACAACATTAGCTACTCTCTGTATTCGACTTCTACGCTTGATCGAGAAACTGTGGGTTGTCGTTTAGACGACCAAGAAACCAAGTTGTCACCAAGGAATACACAATAGCCCGATGTAGAGCGACGCATATCCGGGCAGTCCGCCCAATGGGCATCGGAGTAAGCCGTGAGACCTGCGGTAGTAGACGGTCAAAGTTGAAGGCCATAGTGTAATGTACCTTTGATGTACCAAAGGACTCTCTTCATGGCGTTGAGATGACTATCATGGGGATCATATAAGAAGAGGCACAATTGTTGAACCGCGTATTGGATATCGGGGCGTGTGAACGTCAGGTATTGTAAGGCGCCCACTATGCTACGGTAAGAGCTTGGATCCTGCACTGGAGAGCCTTCGGTTTCCGATAGCTTTGGCTTGGTGTCAACGGGGGTTGTGCACGGGTTGCATGAGTCCATCCCGGCACGCTTGAGAATGATCTCCGCATATGAGGTTTGATGGAGAAATAAGCCCGCAGAATTTCTTTGAGCCGTTACACCGAGGAAGTGATGGAGATTGCCCAGATCCGTCATCGCGAACTCTTGCATAAGAGATGAAATGATACCTTGGAGGAGTTGAGTGGATGATGCGGTGAAGATGATATCGTCGACGTAGAGAAGCAGCATGGCTTGATCCCTATTGCGGCGGAGGACAAATAAGGATGAGTCACATTGGCTTTGACTGAACCCTAATTTGAACGCGGATGCCGTGAACCGTTGTTTCCATGCCCGCAGTGCTTGTTTGAGGTCGTATAGTGACCGTTTGAGGCGACATACATAGTCCGGATGTATTGGATCCTTAAGTCCGAGGGGTTGGAACATGTATACCGTTTCTTTGAGATTCCCATGAAGAAACGCATTCTTCACGTCCAATTGATGAATCGGCCACCCTCTAGACACGGTAATGTTGAGCACGGTTCGAATGGTAGTTGGTTTCACCACCGGGCTGAAAGTCTCATCACAATCAATTCCAACTTGCTGTGATTTGCCATTAGCGACAAGTCTTGCCTTGTACCAAGGTAAGGAGCCATCTGCATGAAACTTATGACGAAAAAGCCACATGGAGCGTATAATGTTAACATCATGGGGACGAGGGACCGAGTCCCAAATACCACTTTTAATAAGAGCATCAAATTCGCTTTGCATAGCGTCTCGTCAATGAGGATCCTCTAAGGTCTTAAGGTGTGTGGTGGGGATAGTCGAGATTGTGGTGGTTTGAAGGGCTATGATGCAGAAATTCTTGGCATGGCCGGTTTGGCTACCGGTTGTCATGGAGTGGGTCCGGCTTTTGGCTTGGGTGGTTGTAGGTTGGTGAGGTGTTGTGATCAGTGGGGGTGTTTGGAGAAGGGGCCGAAGGATGGGTGAAGGAGTATCATCGTAGTCAAGGAAGTGGTAGGATTTGGCCGATGGAGAGACAAGTACGGATAGAGGGAACGTGGTCTCGTCAAAGACTACATGGCGAGATATAATGTTTCGGCGCGTTTGAATATCGAGGCATCGAAAACCTTTGTGATGACTCAGATATCCAAGGAACACGCACGGGATCGAGCGGGGTGAGAGTTTGTGAGGTGATGTGGCATGGTTTTTAGGGTAACCTAGGCATCCGAAAACACGGAGATGGTCGTAGGTGGCTGGTTTTTGGAAAATTTTGGTGAAAGGTGTCTCATTTTGGATGGAAGCGGATGGGAGAAGGTTGAGGAGGTGAACCGCAACATGCAACGCTTCCACCCAAT
Organism: Gynandropsis gynandra; assembly: GCA_036759665.1. Classification (NCBI taxonomy): domain Eukaryota; kingdom Viridiplantae; phylum Streptophyta; class Magnoliopsida; order Brassicales; family Cleomaceae; genus Gynandropsis; species Gynandropsis gynandra. Next base: position 27,581,439 of record CM071867.1, read on the forward strand.
AATGAGACGACATGGATGCTTGGAAGAGTAGGGTACAGATAAGGTTATTGATGGTACGGATTATGCGCTCGATCTTGCCGTTTTGTTGTGAGGTTTGAGGACATGAGAAACATATCAAAATACCATTAGAATCAAAGAAACGTTTAAGTGACGTATTATCAAAATTTCCCCATGGTCGCATTGAAAAATTTTGATGTGTTTCCCGAATTGGTTTTGAACATAAGAGTGGAAATTAAGAAATTTTGCTAAGACATCACTCTTTCAACAAAGAGGATAAACCCAAAGGAAATGTGAGAAATGGTCGAGGAATAGGACGTAGTATTTGATGCCACTAATACTTGGAATGGGAGATGTCCAAATATCGGAATGAATAACATCAAACGAGGATTGAACAATGGAATTCGATTTATTAAATGGTAAGCGAATGTGTTTTCGAAGTTGACACGCATGACAAAGAGAGTTTGCGTTGTCATTATTACAAGAAAAGGAACCCAAAGAACGTAGAAAACGAAAAACCGACTTCTCGGGATGGCCAAGACGGCGATGCCAAGTGGAACCCGAGGTGAAAAATGCAAAAGCGGGTGCGGATGGCCGAACGCATGAGACCGTAGGGGATACGGTAGGGCTGGGCACGGGTCGGGTACCCGGATTTTTGAGGGTACCCGAACCCAAACCAGAACGGGTAGGTATATTCCTACCCGAACTCGAACCCGAGGAGCTCGGGTACCCGAGGCTCGGGTACCCGTCCAATGCACCGGGTACCCGAACCTGAATTGAAAATTAATTTTACGAGTTGCAGAGAGTTTCGACGAGTTGCAGAGAAACAGCCGGCGTCAGAGTTGCGACGAGTTGCAGATATCGTGCGACGGGAAACGAACACAGAGGAAGGTCGAGCGGGAAACGAAGAGAGCTGCGACGGGAAACGGTAGCGGAGTTGCTACTGCGACGGGAAACGGCGGAGTGGCTACTGCGACGGGAAACGGCGGAGTTGTGCGAGAGGGAGACGAGAGGACGGCGGGTTGTGCGGGTTCGAGAGGAAAACGGCGGAGAGCTGTGCCGGTTAGAGAGGGAAACGGTGGCGGAGAGCTGTGCCGGTTAGAGAGGGAAACGACGGAGAGCTGTGCTGTGCGAGAGAACAGTGAGGGAGACGAGATGACGATAGGTAAGGAAAAAAAACAATTAATTGAAAACTATAGGTTATATCATAATGGCATAACTGTAATTAATTTAATGTATAGGTCTAATTATATATATATGTATATATATACTCGGGTACCCGTTTCAGTTATTTTATTACCCGAACCCAAACCCGCAGGTAATGAGATTTTATTATCCGAACCCGAACCCGCGAGTTCGAGTAATTTTGCGGAACCCGAATCCGCGGGTAATGAGATTTTATTACCCGAACCCGAACCCGCGGGTTCGAGTAATTTTGCGTGGGTTCGGGACGGGTATCGGGTCGGGACGGGTTCTTCGGGTAATTTGCCCAGCCCTAGGATACGGAATAGAGAGGACCCGAGCTGTCACATCGGAGTAGAGTCGTTTTCGTGACCTTGTCCTTCACAGAAAACCCAAAAGCGTCAAATTCAATAGAGCAATTATTATCACGAGTAAATTGTCTTACAAATTAGGTTTTTGATAATGGACGGGGAAACAAGGACGTTGGTGAGATCAAATCTATGGTTGGGTGTAGGTAAGGTCGTTTGGCCGATAGTGGTTACGAGAATAGAAGATCCATCACCTACATAGACACGCGGCTTAATGCTCGAATTAAAAGTAGTCTCGAGTATACCTGGTTACGACGTGAGATGGGCGATGGCTCCGGCGTCCATGTACCATGACCCGTCGGCTGAGTTAGTGACGTTCATGGCATTAAACAGTTAGATTAGGTCTGACGGGGAAGCGGCCGTTGTGTTGACAGCCCGAGGCAGCCCGTCCGTGCGCTTGACGGTGGGATCGACGGTTATGGTCTGTGCCATGAGGGCTGCGTGTTGCGGCATGGCGGATGGTATCGCTGAGGGAACCATGCTTTGGTGCGGCTGTTGCACCGATAGTGTAGGGTATCACTGCGGGTAAGGGTTCCAACCATAATCGGAGAACGTGTGGGCATAAGGTGGAGTCCAATGTGCAGCGGCTGGAATTGGTACTGCTGCAGCGGGGGGTTGGAGTACCAACCGTTAGAGTTGTTGTTACGACCGCAATGTCCCCTGTTTGAGCGGCCGCATGAGCGTCCGTGTTGGTGCAGATAAGGCGGCGACGATGATCCATGGGCTGGTGGGAGATGTTGCTGCGAATCTGCCCGCGCGTAGTCAGTCAGCGCGAGTGGGAGATGGTTTTGCGAATCTCCCGCACGTAGTCAGTCCGCGCGGGTGGGAGATGTTGCTGCCAATCTGCCCGCAGTAGTCAGCCTGCGCGTATAGGGCAGTCGGGGCGGATCTGTGGTGAGAAGGATCCGGGCGACGGTTTCTGCGAGATGTTGCTCTTCCAAAGCAACATCGATCGAGCATCTTCAAATGTTGGGAATTGTTTTTGGTGTTGGACGACATTGACGATGTTATCGAACTTTTCGTTCAACCCATTGAGCATATACATGATGAGAGATCGTCTATTCACCGACGCCTCTAGGTTGGCAAGGAGATCCGAAATTTTTCGGATCTTTTGGCAGTAGACGTGAATTGAGAGATCGCCAATGGTGATAATGCGTAATTCATTGTCGAGTTGTATCGTCGGTGCCTCCTTCTTGTCACGAAAAAGGTGTTCAAGTTGTAGCCACGTCTCTCGAGCCGTAGACTTTGTTTTGAAGATGTCTTGGAGAAGGGACATATATCAAAGTTTTCACGAGGCCGTCAATACGCTTCCATTCATCAGATGGAAGAGCGACCGGTGGGGCAGAGCCGTCAATGTGGCTCAAAACGCCGAAACTCTCACAATGAGTTTCGAATACATCGCACCATGAGTCGTAGTTCATTCTTCCATGTCTAGGGTAATGGGAATATGGGATCAGATGTTGGTGATCCCGAATGGCTTCTCGGATGCGGCGGCCATGATGAGACACGATGAAGACGACGACTGCGACGAAGAAGAGAACAAAAAAAGGAACAAGATAACGGGTGAACCGGCGGCCGAAGAAAAGGGTTTTGGCCGAAGAGGAGCCGACGACGGTGGGCAACAGAGAGAACGAGATTAGGGTTGCTCTGATACCATGTAACTTGGTAAAATCCCTTAATGTCTTTATTGATATGATATTGAAATATATACATCATAAGATCCTAAGAATATGGAAAGTTAGGTAACATAATGAAATACAATAATAAAGAAATACATATATGCTAATATTCTCAAGGTTCTGTCTAATTCTCACTAGGGTTCTTGGATCCTTTCATGTATGTCACCACTTTTGCTTCGAACATCAAAACCTTTTTTTTACATGGGTTCGAAAAATATCAAGTACAATATGTCGCATTTCTTACAAGAAATTCAAAAAATTTCATCCAAAGATTATTATACGTCTAAATTTTATATATTTAAAATTATAGTTTTTAAATTTTGAGATTGTCAAATAGGGTATAAAATGAGCTGTCGGCTCGCGAGTCGGTTCTAACTCAGATTATATATAAGCGAGCCGAACTAAATATTTTCTAGCTCATTTAAAAGACGAGCTGGCAAACTGAACCGAAAACGAGTCTGAGCTTAAACGAGTTAGCTCGCGAGCTGACGAGCTGACTCGTGAGCTGAGAAATAATCATGTACAAAATCAAATATTTTTTTTATATCATTTATAATATTACATTTAATAAAGAATAATATATTGTTTAAACATATCTATTACAATATATTTATTTTTCTGTTTATAATCATTGATATATTTTAATAATAAAATAAAAAATAAATTTAATTTATTTTTTTCTTCTTTTTCTTCAACGCATCTTGGACTCTTCTTCTTCTCTATACGCACTGCTCGCTCCTCCCCAACAACCACCATCGTCGACTTCTCCTAGAAAACAACACAACCATCGTCTCCTCACTATCATCCTCTCTTAGTCGGCGGCTGCACGTCGTCTCCTCACTATCATCGTCTCTCCTGGTCGGCACCACATGCCCTCTCTCCTGTGTTCACTGCTCCTAGACAACACCACCACATCAACCTTCTGTATTCGTCATTTCCTTCTGTTTGTTTCTTTGCCGCATCAACCTTCTGTCTTTATTGTTTCCTTTTTTGCACCGTTCAGTGTTCGTTTTGTGCAATTCATTTGCTCGCGAGCTAGCTCGTTTTTTGGCGAGTGATGTGTGGAAATTCAAGCTAAAATATTTCCTAGACCACTTCACCGCAAGTATACGGTTCGTGTAGTACCAGGGTCGAACTCTAGGGACTAATGCAGCCTTTTCCTAAGAATGTAACTAAACTAAGACGATGTGAGATAGATGATGGCGTGGTGTAAATATCTAGAAAATTAAACTAAATGAGGATAGCGATGAAAGGATGTGGAAGACTTAGCGATGAGGAACACTACGGGTGTCGGAATACCGGGAATCGTATGGATGTAACAACGAAAGATCATAAACCTATCGAATTATCTTGATAACGGGAAATTCATGCTCTAAGGTGAGGAGTGATTCTGCTGAGCCTAAACCTCCTAACCATAGGTACGTGCAATCCTACCTTCTAGCAGCGATTAACTCGTACTATGGCAGCGTTACACGCGCAATCCTAATTCCTAAATCGATTAACCGACCAGTCAGATTCTCATTAATCGAACTTAACCTATAATTCAACAGTTCCGGATTCATACTTTAACCTTCCAGCAATATACGAATTCCTATGTTACTGAGCGGGCATCACTAGTATAAGCGTTACGATGTTGATTATAGAACCGAATATCAAAACAAATACGATAGATCTAAGCATTAACGCAAAACTTGTACATCCGTTACAAATCCGATATCCCTAACCCATAGTTGAGAATCTATTCACTCATGGAGTTTACTGACAATGAAGATGACATAACCCTAAACATGATAAATCCTAGGAAACTCGATACCTCGATCTTCCCTATTGTGTTACCAATGTATGGATTGATGCTTCTCTCCTTTTCCAGCATCTCCCGAGCCTTTCCTGATGATTTCCAAGCCTTTCCATGCCCTCGGCGTCGCCCCCTTGTGTCTGGATATGTTCTCCCCACTTAATTTTCTCGTTCAAACTCTAAATCAAGGTTGTTGCGAGAAAGGCGACCCGCTCGGGTACACGTTTTACCCGGTCGTGGAGAGGTGTGCCCAATCGTGTAGAGTTGTGAGCCCGATCGGGAAAAGCTTCCCGATCGCGTGGTTGAACAGCCCGAGTCGTGTAAACTCTCGGGGATTTTCAGGACTAATTGACGCTCGACCGGGTACCGTGTTGTCGCTCGATCGGGTATGATCACCCGATCATGTTGCCTTCGTGCCCGGGTCGTGTGGATGGTTGGAATTAACCCCGTAGCTTTTACGTGAGCGGGTAGATCTCAGTGCCCGAGCAGGCACTCTTCAGTTCATGCTTTTGCTCTTTTCCGCTCGATGCTCGGGTGTTCCATTGGGTTCCATGGCTTGATTTTGGCTCCGAGTGAATTGTATCTTCGATTTGAGTGGTTTGATCCAGGAATTTGCCTTTTTACGCTCGTTTAGGCCTTGTCGCCTTAAAACCTGAAAACCAATAAAATGGGCGTATATAAAGAACAATCGTATCGGAATTGTAATTCGTGCTATCAAATCTATACGAAAATGATACTAATACTTAACCTAAACCTGATACACTTTACGTGTTATCAAACTCCCCCAGACCAGAACCTTTGTTTGTCCTCAAACAAAGCTAAAGCCAAGTTTAAGAAGAATCTAATAACGATGGATACTAGCACGAAAATTTCGAAGAGTTAGTCATTTTGCAAATCAGCGCGTCACTTGAAGGAAAGCCTAAGCGTACCGAGTATAGCTTTATATCTACCGAAAGTTCCAAGCCATGCAATCCTACCAATAATCTAAGCCTGTTTCACAACCCTAGATAACGTCCAAGCGATCTCCATACACATTCCCCTAAGCTTAAGATATCATTAAACTCGTTTTTCTCGTTCTTATTCTCTTTTTTTTCTTTCGATACTTAGATCCACGCTTGGTTCCTAGGACGTCGAAGTCGAAGAGGGATGGCTTTCTACTTAGACCCAGGCTGCCTATGGCACACTCATAAGGTCGTGCGACCTTAGTGGAGTGAAGGGGTGCGTTATTTAAGAACTTATTATTTTTTTTTCTTTTTATTTTTTTAGATTACGCATCACTCTAACCCTTAGGACATAGAACAACGCCTCAACCCACCACTTAGACCCGAAAAATCGATCTCGATGTACTCATGTCAATGCTAATCCAGAATAGTTAGAAACTTCTCCTAGATGACAGTGGAGTATAAGCATGTGGAATCTAATAATTATGAACGGTAAAGATATATCAAACAAGCAAGGGATAAACGGTATACACGGAGATATGAATACTTGGTACTAAAATCTAAAGGGTGAATTCAACTATAGATCAAGGCTTCAAACACAGCTACTCGACTAATCAGTATCCAAAAGACTTCTAAGCAAACATAGACCATTGTTCACGATTCGACAAATTCGCAAAAATTGACTAAACTCAAAAACTCGTACTAGGTATCCATGTATTATTCCTAATCCTAATCCTAATCCTAATCGCAAATATGTCACTCATAATGATTCGTATCACTCAAAACGAAGAGTACCCCCAGACCTGAACGGAACACAATTCCGGTGTTCGAGATCTATGAGGGATACCCGCATGCCAAAAAATTGAGAAAATATATTAAAGAATAAGAGCGAATACACCTGGTGTGTTTGGCTTTCTCGAATTTGTGATACATCCGAATTCGTGACACTCTCTTGCTCTAATGCGGGTGTTATCGTGAAGGACCTAAGATTAGAATCATGCAACGCAAAAGATAGAGAAGAGAGTACTAAGTCAATAAGTCCCAAAGAGCGTAAACATGCGTTAAAACGAAAAAAAGAAATAAGAAAAATACGTCCATAAAACAAAAAATATAAAAAGAAAGAAAAGGAAAAAGAAAGAACGATCTAATCCTCATCCTCTCCACCGCGGGTGGCCGGAGGGTCTGCTGGCTCCGCGGGTGCCCCTTTCCCAGGTGGGAAGTAGAAAGACTGTAGCTCGTATGGAATGTGCAGGTGATACGGGATGGCGCCAGTGTGGTAATCCTGCGAGATCCGCACGTACGGCTCCTGATAGTGTTGCATGATGAGCTAATGGAATCTACGAACGGACTCCGTGAGATAGTACGTGTGCTGTATAGACTGCTCCTGAAACTGCTTCTGCTCCGCATATCTCGCAGCCTCAATGTCGTGCCTCGTCGCTTCAAGGTCGTACCTCTGCTCTGCCATATGAGACTGATATATACTCTCCTCCGCTACATACCTGAGAACGTCGGAGACACCTTCCATGGAAGGAAAGTCAAAGCGGTGATGAGGGTAATCTGGGCGGGTACATGAGTGAGTGGCGCGTCGGCTGCGCTGTCTAGACATCGAAGGTCCTGGTGCAGCGGCTGGAGGTGGGTCTACCTCACCTAGTCCCAGGCCGATGTGTCCGATGGCCGGATCAATCCTGAAATGTATGCCCTCCTCGTCCAGACCCGGCATCTGAATCTCGTGTAAGTCGACTTCCAAGTTTCGGCCGTGTTCGTCCTTATAGCTCCATATGACTCTGTACCTCTCGATCGTTATCGCCCTTCGGTTGCGTAAGCTCTGAAGGTTCAACTCGGGCTCCTCATTGATCTTGTCCTCTGTCAGGATGCCAAGGTTGATCCCGACTCTGCGTGCTATCATCGTGACAATCCCACCGCACATGATCTTCGTGTCCGTGCTACATTTCTCGGTGGCGATGTCGTGGAAGTGCCTCATGACTAGCGATGCCAAGTCGACGTCTAGAATGTCCCACTCGTCCACAGCATAGCCTGAGTGTACCACCCGCCTAAGGTACACCAACTCTGTGTGGTTGACTCCGCCTTGTGCTCTTTTTCCTAGTATAGAAGAGACTAGGAAATAATGGAAATACCTTAGAGCGGGGTGGCGTATGTGACTGGCTTTGGACCTCGTCGAGTATTCACCATAAGCAATATGGATCCACAATTGCGCTTGACGGCTCCTGTTGTGCTCGGGCATCTTCGTGAAGTTGCAGTGCGGAGCGTCAAGTATGATCGCGAACTATCGCGCGCTAAGCTGGTAGTTCTGTCCCAGCAGACGGAACTCCATAAATACTCTCTCCCGATCTCCGGACTCGGGGAAAAATGCAGTGTAAGACGCAAAGAATTCCACTGTGAGGTTACGGTATGTATACTCCTGCGTGTCCCGCAATCCTGTCCATCCCAATGTGTTGAAGATGGCGTCGATGTGCTCCTCGATGTGGAGGGCACTCATAGCTTCCGAGGATAGGAAGCGGGATGGGAATATCCGCGGCTGTAGCTCGGTGAATCTCGATTTCTGAATGGACAAGAAGGTTGTCGTCCGGTAGTTGTATTTCTGGTGAGACGTTGTGATCGGCATGTACGACGTTAGTTCCGTGATGGTACCGACTTTGCTGGCCATCAGTGTTCTGGATCATAGGCATCAGATCGGCGTTTTTTGAGCGCTGGAAGATCTTCGGGGCCATCTGCAAAACAAACGAAGAAGAAAAATCGAATGTTAGTCACTTTGCGCAGGATGCCCGATCGGGTAGTAGGTCTTGCTCGCTCGGGCTCAATTCCGGCAAAATACCCCCGTAGGCATCACCCGACTCGGGTAAAACTACTGCCCGATCGGGTTCAGAATCACAACGCCTGACCGGGTTCTAACCCTAGCCCGATCGGGTTGAATCGCGAAGTCGCGACCCAACCGTTCGAATTCGTGTTTCAATCCTCAAATTCATCCTAGATCTTTTCTAATCAGATCTAAATCTAGCCAATAACAGTCCAAATCACAGAATATTGTATAGATATACCTGGAATTCGAGAGGAATTGAGAGATTTTTCAGGCTTTTTCGAGAGAGGAGGGAGAGGGTATTTCGAGTAACCGAGGGTCGACCGGCGACGATGATGAACGGCGGTAATCATCTCGTTTTCATACGTATTTCTTGCACGATTTAAGAGACGTTTTTTATATATATTAGTTGTTTTACGTATGATTCCGTATCCGTTTTACTTGTTTTCGTGTTTTCATGTTCTTACAGGTTTTTACGCGTATTTGGCTCATTTTTGGAGCTAAAAGGACATGCACGGAGCTAAGGAGCAACTTCGAGGATCATACGAGACAAACGGGACGAGATCTAGCAAGAGGAGCCTCCACCCGGTCGGGCACAATTCATGCACGATCGGGCAAAAGCTACGACAAATTTTGTGCACAATTCATGCACGAATCGGGCAAGAAAATGCCCGACCAGATGCCTTATACCCGAGCGGGCGCACACCATGCCCGATCGGGCATACCTTGCAGGCCATGACTCGCGCGATCTGACCTAGCCACACCCAAGCGAGCACATTCAGCGCCCGAGCGGGTCGCGACCCGAGTAACCAGCTAAGTTAAGTAAAATTAATTTAAAATAAAAAGGAATTCGTGGGGGAAATTAAGGAAACACTTAGACCGACTTAGGAGGCATAAAAGAGGCCAGAAGACGACATTAGAAGACACGATTCATTCAGTTCGTGATTGGAGAAGAAACTCTTGCGAGGAGGCAAGCAAGGAGCATTGGAGATCAACTCGACACTTCGGTTTCGTTTGGTTTTCATGTTCCTTAGACTTTCTACTTTCTTTATGTTTGTTTAGAGACGCATGAGCGAGTAGTTTGTTTGTTCTAGGAGAAGGGATTAGCCCTTGGCTATCCCGGAACCACTTTCTATTTATCTTTGAATGCATCTTCCCGTTTTAGTTCATCTATTCTCTATCTGAGCGCTTAATTGACTTGTGTTTACAAAGGCCACGTAGATGCATGTGTTAGGGATTAGGAGAAGGACCGAAAGGAGAATTCTAGTCCTAGAAGATCAGGTTTAGAACAACCGAGGTTAGGCCACGAAAGTAGGGTAGCAACGGTTGAGGGTAAAACGGATGAATCACAGTTCTTATGGGTTTAGTTCAAGGTGTCAGCCACGAAAGTAGGGGGCAACTTGTCTAGATTACGTGTCTATGCCTTGAGAGAGGGTAGATATCATATTAGGATCGTCTGCCTTAGAAAACTTAAACTGGGATTGCATGATAGATAGATCGATTGTCGGTTTCGGTAGTCTTGTGGTGAAACTGGATTCCTAGAACGTTTGTCCTATCGTTACGAACCAACTCATTTATTTTACTTTCAGTATTTCATTCTTCCACCATATTTGTTCATTAGCAAGTTTGATTCATAGTTCGGGTTTAGATAGTGTTGCGTAGTCTCTGTGGGATCGACACCTAAAATACTACACACGTGCCGTGCACTTGCGGATAGTTTAGGTTATTTTATTTAACTTTGAGAACGCATCAGGGGGCAGCGTACGAGCGACTCCGGCGGATGAGTTGCGGCGTGAAGGTTTGCAATTAGGGAAACACGTTCGGGTGAAATTTCTGTTTGTATGAATGGCCGCTCGGGTTACTCGAAATAAAAACTTACCTGTGCAGAAGATTCACGGTGCCCGCTCGGGTACCCTGAGTCGCCCGATCGAGCTCCATTCATTTTTGACCTAGCCCGTTCGGGTGGAGATGGCTGCCCGACCGGGCAGTGCTGCAAAACATAAAAATTTTACGAGGAAAACCATGTAGCAAAAATTGATAAGACCACTAAAATTTCTAAATCCTAAGAAGATTGTCCAAGTCGTAAAAAGAGTTCAAAAATAGAAATAAAATGAAAATAACGAAAAAGGATATGGGGCTCGGATTGCCTCCCGAGAAGCGCTTGTTTAAGGTCGCGAGCCTGACCAAAGCGTGCTACTCATCAGGTGGACGTTCTCGACGTCGTCGTGTACATAGCGTTTCGCGTGCAATATGTGCTCGATAAGGTGTGGCATGAGGATCAGTTGAATTCCTTTCACGATCGGTATTGTCGTCCTTAAGATTGGTCATGATGCTCTCTATGTTGGGTGCTAGATCGTGATGTTCAAACATTCTGGTCGAGCTGTTCTTAAGTCCGATTGAGTACTCCATGAAACCGGTTAGGTGTTTGTCGCTCGTTTCCTTCAGCGTCTCCAGAGATGTTGTGTGTATGAGCCTTTGTGATGAAGGCTTCATCTTTACCTTGGGTGCTTTGTCGATGTCCCAATTGTGAACTGGACGTTTGGTGCAGCTTCTTGGCATCTCAGGGTCATTTATGTATTGAATTGAACCGTATTTAGCTCGGGTTGTGTGGAAGTCTAGGTCGGGGGATTCCTCTTTCTTTTCGTTGATTAACATCTCATTTGATACCTTGTAATTTCCTTCAGTGGCTGCTATGAGATTCATATTTAAGGAATATGTATTCTGAAATTCTTCACAAGCTTCCTCAGCTAAATATTCAAAGATGCCTTCAGGGAACACGAAATCGATATTGCACGGCTGCTCAATTGTGTCCACTAAGCTGAATTCTACTTCCACCTCGGGTTTCTTCATGTGCTCGTCAATGTCCGTAGCCTCATCCACTGCCGTGTTAGATTCATCTTCTTTTTCAATCAACGAGGGATTTGGCTGATCTACCGTCTCACAATCCCTTAGGTAGATTTCGCTGACATGTTCACGAGGATTTATTTCTGAACTTTCTGATAAAACTTCTTGTGGTTGCGATGGCCATTGTGCAAGTTCTGAAGCTTGCGTGTCCAATTGTCTAAAGAAGCTGTCCATCTGCTCATTGGCGCTTTCTTGTTCCGCTTCCACTCCCATAAACAAGTTGTTTTGACTTTCAAATACTCCAAGGAGGTGGGTGTACGTGGCGGCACAATCAGGGGCTGCTTCGGATTAGGTTGGGTATGGCCGAGGCACATATGACTGATAGCTTTGAGTTTGGGGTTCCGTCCATGGCTGGAAATTCGCAAAAGATTGATGTGCATTCAGCGTACCCTCGGTGTTCCTGTACGGGAAGTAGGCGTGATAGCTCCATCCGTGATTGTACGTATTCTTGAAAGGTTCCCATGATTGCTCTGAGTATTGCGGATGGTATAAGTCAGAGAGCATATGACGAATTTCGGAAAGTTGATATCTCAATTCAGCTATGTCGGCATCCGAAGAGTTGAAGTTGTCCATGTTACCTCGCAAGATAAAGGACACCAAATTCGATTAAGCTCCGCGTGGTAAAGAAATTTTTGACTCCATAAGAAAACAAAAGCAAAAATATGAAAAATAAAAGAAGACTCCAGAAAGGAATAGATCTTAATCTAGCTAATTCCTAGTTTAGGCCTTAATTAGTCCCCGGCAACGGCGCCAAAAACTTGATGTGTGGAAATTCAAGCTAAAATATTTTCTAGACCACTTCACCGCAAGTATACGGTTCGTGTAGTACCAGGGTCGAACTCTAGGGACTAATACAACCTTTTCCTAAGAATGTAACTAAACTAAGACGATGTAAGATAGATGATGGCGTTGTGTAAATATCTAGAAAACTAAACTAAATGAGGATAGCAATGAAAGGATGTGGAAGACTTAGCGATGAGGAACACTACGGGTGTCGGGATACCGGAAATCGTATGGATGTAACAACGAAAGGTCATAAACCTATCGAACTATCTTGATAACGGGAAAGTCATGCTCTAAGGTTAGGAGTGATTCTGCCGAGCCTAAACCTCCTAACCATAGATACGTGCAATCCTACCTTCCAGCAGCGATAACTCGTACTATGGCAGCGTTACGCGCGCAATCCTAATTCCTAAATCGATTAACCGACCGGTCAGATTCTCATTAATCGAACTTAACCTATAATTCAACAGTTCCGGATTCATACTTTAACCTTCCAGCAAAATACGAATTCCTATGTTACTGAGCGGGCATCACTAGTATAAGCGTTACGATGTTGATTATAGAACCGAATATAAAGACAAATACGATAGATCTAAGCATTAACGCAAAACTTGTACATCCGTTACAAATCCGATATCCATAACCCATAGTTGGAAATCTACTCATTCATGGAGTTTACTGATAATGAAGATGAGATAACCCTAAACACGATAAACCCTAGGAAACTCGATGCCTCGATCTTCCCTTTTGTGTTACCGATGTATGGATTGATGCTTCTCTCCTTTTCCAGCATCTCCCGAGCCTTTCCTGATGATTTCCAAGCCTTTCCTTGTCCTCGGCATTGCCCCCTTGTGTCTGGATCTGTTCTCCCCACTTAATTTGCTCGTTCAAACTCTAAATCAAGGTTGTTGCGAGAAAGGCGGCCCGCTCGGGTACACGTTTTACCCGGTCGTGCAGAGGCACGCCCGATCGTGTAGAGTTGTGAGCCTGATCGGGCAAAGCTTCTCGATCGCGTGGTTGAACAGTCCGACTCGTGTAAACTCTCGGGGATTTTCAGGACTAATTGACGCCCGACCGAGTACCGTATTGTCGTCCGATCGGGTATGATCACCCGATCATGTTGCCTTCGTGCCCGGGTCGTGTGGATGGTTGTAATTAACCCCATAGCTTTTATCCGAGCGGGTAGATCTCAGTGCCCGAGCGGGCACTCTTCAATTCATGCTTTTGCTCTTTTCCGCTCGATGCTCGAGTGTTCCATTGGATTCTGTGGCTTGATTTTGGCTCCGAGTGAATTGTATCTTCGATTTGAGTGGTTTGATCCAAGAATTTGCCTTTTTACGCTCGTTTAGGCCTTGTCGCCTTAAAACCTGAAAACCAATAAAATGGGCGTATATAAAGAACAATCGTATCGGAATTATAACTCGTGCTATCAAATCTATACGAAAATGATATTAATACCTAATCCAAAACTGATACACTTTACGTGTTATCAGCGAGCTAGAAGCGAGTTGAGTAGAGTTGGGATTTTCCAACTCGTTTAAAAACGAGGCGAGCTGAGCCAACTCGTTTTTTGGCGAGTTGAGGTAAATTGAGCCGAGATGAATCAAACGAGCTCGTTTTACACCCCTACTGTCAAATGATAATAAATCTAACAATTTATATATTAATATATTTTCAATTTACTTCAACTATATATCTTTCATAATACTTATAAATTATACATTTTATATTACATTTCAACTATTTATTAATTTCAATTTTAATAATTTTATTCTAAAAAAAAGAGTAATGTAATATATGATTATTTTGTTTTCAACTCATCATTAAGTTTTTTTAATTTTGTTTTCAAGCATTGAGTTCTTTTTATTTTGTTTTCAACTTTTTTTAATCATTATAAGTTACATTTTCTAATTTTAATATTTACAATCAATTTTTATGACCATTTCACTTATTTCATCGCTTCTTTCACGTATTCATCCTTCCATCTTCCAACTGAAGATAAAATAAAATCACTAGATCGTGGAGCTCGACCACACCAGAATACCTCCTCCTTTGATCGTCACAACAGCTTCCTCCGTCGCTGCCTCCTCCCTCATCCACGACATCGACTAACAACACTACAACATTCATCCAAATTTGACTGAATCGGTCTCGTTACTTCCTCATCCTTACCCTCAGATCGACCATGGAAGTTGGGGTCAAGCTCCGCCCTATCATGGTCGCAACCCATCTCCGCCTAACTACCATTCGTGCTCCCTTTCACCTCAAAGCCTCCATCATTTCCAGAATTTGTCGACAAGCCAAGGTGAAAGGCCTCTTCAAATCGAAGCGTCGCACTACTGTCGATCTGGTCTTCTAAACCAACCAAATCGCCTCCGTGTCTAAGCTCCAAGAATCGAAACAAGAGGAGAAGGTATGGATTTTGTTCACTCAAGGTACACTAAATTATTAAGTTGGTTTTCACATGCTCAATTATTGATGAAGACCTTAAATTTAATGCAAGGCTTTTTTGATTTGATTCATTTTCAAATGCGGAACCCGTATAAATACACACACTACAACTACAACAAACAAAATTCCTATGTTTTCCCTGTTTCAGCATCACTACATTCCTCTGCCCCAGGCTACAAAATGTCAGCAAAGATATTGGAAGGCTCTGGCTCAAATGACACAGGGACGACTTCAGCAAGGACACCAGACGCCTCTTCCACTTCAGACTCCAGCAAGGATGCACAAATACAACCGCGTTCCTTGGACTGCAATGCAACAGAAACCATTGCTTCAGCCTTCACCATTCCAATTCCAGATGATGCTCAATCCGTTACAACCGTCCAGTCTTCAGCAATCACAAGGACACTTGAGACAGAAGACACGTCAAGCTACAAGACAAGAATAATATATACTTTTGAGTGTAATTAGAACGTACACCTGCACAATTCGTTTGGTGTATTGTACGATGAATGACAGAGAATATTCTCAGACAAAATGTCCTTAGCTGATCATGTAGAATCTATAAATTGTAATATCAGACGTTGTAAAGTTGGAGAATACCAATTACTGAAAATGAAAGTTTCAGTTCTTATTTTTCTCATTCTCGTTATGATATCAGAGCCTCAACTGAGGTTTCCATTTTCGTGTCATTCATGGATGATAATCCAGTATACTCTTTTCTAGTGCACGTAAACATCTCCAACTTTGTTATACTAAAACTCACAAATACCAACTACCTAATATAGGAAACACAGATTGAGTCTTTGCTAGATTCACAAGAGCTTCTTGGCTTTGTCATTGGAGAGATTCCTAAGCCACCAGAAACCCTCACAACAACAAATGGAAACACAATAACCCACACCATAAACCTCAATATTATTCCTGGAAAAAAAACAGACCAGCTAGTAAAGTCATGGATCTATAGGACTGTATCAGAGGAGGTATTTGGGTTAGTAATAGGCATAAAAACCTCTATTGATGTATGGCATTCTTTAGCACGCAACTTCAACCACATTTCCATCTCTAAGGAGTTTGATCTCCTAGCCTCCTTGCAAAACTTGACACTGGAAGGAAAGGAAATGACTGAGTACCTTAGGAGTTTTAACTCAATCTGTGATCACCTTGCATCCATAGGAAAGCCTGTTTCTGAGTCCATGATGATATTCAGACTGTTGCAAAGATTAGGCAAAGAATATGAAGCCTTCTCAACGGTAATACATACATCAATGCACAAACTTCCTCATCCAACCTACGAAAATGTTGTCAGCCAGCTTATCAACCTGGCATTCACAACCCAGAACCACAAAATCCCTTAGGTATCCCACCATACAGCATTCTCAACACAAATAGGTGAGTTTACTGGTAACACTAATACACCCCTGTCCTACAACAACTCCTTTGGAAGAGGTAACTCTTCACCATTTAGAAATTATGGTAGAAACAATTCCTATAGAGGGAGACAGTCCTTTACTTCAAGAGGACGTGGTTTTATTCAGCAAGTTCATACCAATAATAAAATACAGAACCAACCAAAACAAATGACTGAAAACTCACCCCCTTGTGCCAAATATGTGGAAAAACAGGCCATATAGCCTTAAAATGTTGGTATCACTTTGATAATTCATTTCAAGCTCAGAATATACCTCATTCCTTAACATCAGTTCAAGTGTCAGACCCTATGGGAACAGAATGGTATCCAGATTTAGGGGCAAGTTCTCACATGACCAACACGTTGGATCATCTACACATGCCTCAAAATTACAAAGGCTCAGAGAGTGTTATGGTGGGTGATGGTTCCCTCCTTCCCATTATTCACATAGGATCAGCAAACCTTCAAACTCCATCAAGTAAACTGCAGTTGCAGAATGTTCTTGTTGTACCATCACTGAACAAATCTTTATTATCTATTTCTCAACTCACTTTTGATATTCCATGCTATGTTATATTTGACTCTAACAATGTGATGACTAAGGACCAGCAGGCTCAAAAGGTCTTGGCAACAGGCCACAAGTCTAGGGGTCTCTATGTTCTTGACTCCACTGCTTAGTATGCCCTTTTCTCAGTTAAGCAACAAGTCACTTCTCATGATATCTGGCACAACCGAGTTGGAAACCCAAATGATGAAGTTTTTGCCCCATTAAAAGCCACTGGCAAGATATATATTAACAAATTATCCTCTAGCATTTGTGAACCTTGTCAATTATCTAAAACTGTTAGGCTTCTTTTTAGTAGATCTATGTTTAAAGCATGTGAACCACTTGAAATTTTACATTGTGATTTATGGGGATCTTCTCTAGTTGTTTCAAATCAAGGCTTTAAGTACTATGTTATCTTTATAGACCATTTTACTTGTTTCTGCTAGTTTTATCTGTTAAAGGCTAAAAGTGAGTTTTATGTTGTGTTTCTTAAGTTCCAAAAGAAAGTTGAATTGCATCTTGATAAGAAAATCAAGAATTTTCAGTGTGATGGAGGAGATGAGTTTGATAACAAGTTGTTCAAGGATCATTTATCTAACTGTGGTATACAGCTGAGGATGGCATGCCCTTACACTCTAGAACAAAATGGAGCATCAGAAAGACATCACAGACATCTAGTAGGGCTTGCTCTCTCCATGCTACTTCAGTAAAAGGTAACTTTACTCTACTGGGTGGAAGCCTTTCACACTGCTAATTTTCTCATAAATCTACTGCCCTCATCTTTGTTACAAAATAATACTCCTTACTCAACTCTGTATAACAAAGAACCTATCTATACTTCCTGAAGAGTATTTGGCAGCTCTTGCTATCCCTATCTTCGGTCTTATGCACAAAATAAATTTGATCCAAGGTCACTAAATTGTGTGTTTGTTGGATACAGTGAGATTTACAAGGGATATAGATGTCTATATCCACCTACATGTAGAGTATATATCTCTAGATATGTTTTTAATGAGCATTCTTTCCCTTTTTCAACTATCTATCTAAACTTGGTACCATCCTATAATACACCTATGTTAAAATCATGACAGCAAGGATTCCAAGTAAGTACCTCTAAATCCCATCATGACACCATCAATTCAAACTTATTTCAAACACCTATTACTGTTATAGAACAACACCAGTACCCTCTACAATATGCAACTGACACTTCCTGTGTAACCAGCACAAGGTCTAGCTCACCCATTCCAGCTGAAACGCTAGATGACAGACTGGTGCGTACAGGTTCCCTGCATCCCATGATCACAAGGTCTCAAGTGGGAATCAGAAAGTCTAACCCAAGATATGCATTACTAGTAACAAATCAGGTACCCTCACCCCAAGAACTGTAACGTCTGCATGTAAACATTCAGGATGAGCACAATCAATGAGAGATGAGATTACAACACTTGAAAAGAATCATACTTGGGAACTAGTACCCAAAATTGAACACATGAATGTACTAGGGTGCAAATGGGTTTTCAAAGTGAAACTTATACCAGATGAGGTTCTAGAAAAACTTAAATCTAGGCTTGTAGCAAAGGGTTGTCATCAAGAGGAAGGGATAGACTTTATTGATACTTATAGCCCAGTTGTAAAAACATCAACTATCCGTGTAGTATTTAACACTTGTACTCACATACAATTGGAATATTAAACAACTAGATGTCAGCAATGCATTTTTGCATGGTGAGCTTACTGAAACAGGATTCATACATCAACCACCTGGTTTTATCAGTAAAAAATATCCAAATTATGTTTGTAGACTAAAAAAGGCTCTATATGGTCTTAAACAAGCTCCTAGAGTATGGTTTAATAAGTTTAGTTCATTTCTCTTTGAGTTTGATTTTCTATGTAGTCAAGCAGATCCATCACTCTTCATCTACAAGAACAATAAGATAACACTCATTCTTCTCCTCTATGTAGACGATATCATACTTACTGGTAATTCCAATCCTATTATGACAGAACTGGTTAATTAACTTAGCTCTCGATTTCTTATGAAAGACTTGGGTAAACTACATTATTTTCTGGGTATTCAAACTACATTCCATAACACTAGAATGTTTTTACATCAAACTCATTATGCTCACGACTTAATAAAAATGATATGCTGAATTGCAAACCTCTTCCCACACCTTTACCTATAAACCTAAACCACAATAGTGCAGATCAGTCTCCTTACCATGTACCTAACATCATTTAGAAGCACTCTAGATGCACTTCAATACCTCACCTTAACTAGACCAAACCTTAGCTTTGCAATTAATCACCTATGTCAGAAAATGCATGAGCCAACAATAGGAGATTTTAAGCTTATGAAACATATCCTACGATATTTAAAGGGCACACTTGGGTTAGGCGTACAGTTACACTCAAACACCACATTAAACATGAATACCTTCAGTGATAGTGACTGGGGTGGATCCAATACACTCAGAGTTCCACAACAGGTTTTTGTGTGTTTCTTGGCAGTAACTTAGTGTCTTGGTCAACAAAACGTCAGCCTACAGTGTCTAGATCCTCCACAGAAGCTGAATATAGAGCCATGACCTCTCTAGCAGTTGAAATCACATGGCTTTCTTTCCTTCTCCGAGACCTTGGAATTCCTCAACCACAACCAACAATACTACACTATTATAACTTATCTGCCGTCTATCTATCTACATATCCTGGTTTTCATAAGAAGTCCAAATACATAAAGCTAGACTACCATTTTATAAGGGAAAAAGTTGCTCTTGGATCCATTATTACAAAACACATAACTCTTGAACTTCAAATTGCAGATACATTCACTAAAACATTACCAAAACAAAAGTTTTAAAATTTTCGTCTCAAACTTGGTCTTGGTTTGAGGAGGGATATAAATATATACACTACAACTAACAAAATATCCTATGCTTCCCCTGTTTCAGGATCACTACATTCCTCTGCTCCAGGCTACAAAATGTCAAGCAAAGATACTGGAAGGCTCTGGCTCAAATGACACATGGAAGACTTCAGCAAGGACACCAGACGCCTCTTCCACTTCAGACTCCAGCAAGGTTGAATAAATCAGACGATCTGTCATTATGTTCTTAGGTGAGAATTGGTAAGGAAATCAGACAGCCTGTCAGAGGAAGGAGAAATACAAAATTCATCCCCCACGAATCAGACCTCCAGAATCATTTTAGGCCTAAGTATATTTATTTTAATTTTCTTCATCTTGCCACTTTATATGTTGTTTGTCTGCTTTTCACTCTGATTTATATTCTTGAAGTTTTGTAAAGTTGTGGTCTCCTTCCCTCTGCAAAAGCCCAGGTTCTTGATCCTACTGGTGATGCTTCAATGACCAAATAAATGCTTCCATTCAAGAAAATGTTGTTTCCTAAAATGAACAATGCTATTTTAAATAATTGTCATTGTTTTGCAATCTCTAGTGAGTTCCATGCTAGAAAAAGGCTTCACATAGACAATATATATGCCCAATTTGTTCATCTCAGCATATAGTCTACTGATAAGACATTTAGAGAGTATCTATATAAAACCAATATCTTGAAAATGAGCAGCTGGAGTACGGAGGTCTGGATTTGGTGCCTTTTTTCCATCATGTTGGCCGCAAGTTTACACTTGAGGTTGGTTTTATGCTTTGGATCTGATTTTTTTAATTTGTTACTGATTTTCATTGCTTCATTTTCAATTCGATATCTGACATGAAAAAAATTGGATTTTGATATATTTGCATAGGTTTTTCTGCAATTTTCCTTTTCAAAAGGAATCTCCTAAAAAATGGTGGCATGAGTGCTCGCAAACTCTTATAAATTATGCTAATCTACTTAGTGGTACTCACACTCTCATTTTCATTTTCCAGCAGAGGTATTTACACAACATAGGCATATCAAGGCATTCGTGTATATGTCTATTTTTTATGAATTTGAGTGATTCTCTATTCTTATTTCTCGCAGTTATATGACCTTTCGAGATATAAACCGGTAATCAATTTAATATGATCCTAGATAAAAAAAATAACCTATTAAACCCAAATAACAACTCCCTATCTCTAAGAACCTAAGCCCATGTCCCGAAAAACGGTCCTAGACCCCGATAGAACCTGGTTAAAGAACGTAGGGTGGTCAAAGACGCTCAAACGCTGTGTGGAAGTAACGCTTGATAAGCCAAACACGAATTCCATGGGTCGAACGTGACAAGTTCGAAAACTAGTTCTAAGAGAACTAAAGAGAAAACCTCTCAATTTGACTTCAAAATCTGTGTCTTTTTTCATTCACCTAAAGAAGGGTATATATACAAGAGAGAAGCCAATGATTTTCGTGCAAAATCTGTGGAACCTAAAACAATAACATAAGAGTTTCCAATCTCGGAACCATTTCAAAATAAATGCTAAAACTATGAAAAAAAGAGACGGTGTAATGTCTTCTTTGAATGAACTCTTCAAATTCGGACTGAATTCAATTCATTGATGTCCAAGTCTTCAAATGGGCGTGAATTAGATGGAATAAGGCCTTAGAATGTGTTTGATCGAATCCAGCCTCCTTCACTTCAGTTTGGGCTCGAAATTCGCTCAGAAGAAGTTTTGGACCTCGGTTTGCAATCGAAGGGTTCTAGCTCTCGTAATGGGTCCATTGGGCTCAGTTTGGTCCTCCTTTGCATCTAGCTTGTAGTTCAGCTCGTCGTCCACTTGTTCCTGGCCTAATTCAGCTTGTGGAGCTTTGTTGGCGGATGTGCTCATCATTCTCCTCTTCTTGAGAAAGATTTGACTTCAAAATTTGGTTCATCTGCATCATAAAGAGATATATCCGAAACATTGAAAGTAGAACTGATATTATACTCATCCGGAAGTTCTATCTTGTATGCTTTATTGTTGATCCTCTTGATAACTTTGGATGAACCGATTCCTCTAGGCATCATCTTTGATTTTCTTTGATTCGGGAACCTTTTCTTGCGTATGTCGATCCAAACCATGTCACCGGGTTCAAAGATAACTTCTTTCTTTGCCTTGTTCGCCTGCTTCTCATATTGGTTGGTCTTTTCTTCAATATGAAGTCTTGTCGTCTCATGGATATGTTTCACAAAGTCTGCATTTTTCGTTCCATTAAGGTTAGCACGGTCATCAAATGGCAAAGGAGACAAATCCAAAGGGGATAATGAATTGAATCCATAAATAATTTCAAAGGGAGAGAATTTTGTAGCCGAATGCATAGCTCTATTGTAAGCAAACTCAATATGAGGCAATCATTCTTCCTATGATATCATATTCTTTTTAACCAACAAACGAAGCAAATCAGAAAGAGTTCGATTAACAACTCCGGTTTTACCATCAATTTGAGGGTGACACGTTGTTGAAAACAAGTGTTTTGTACCAAGCTTAGACCACAACATTTTCCAGAAATAGCTTAATAAATTCACATCTCGATAAGAAACTATGGTCTTAGGCATGCCATGCAAACGAACAATTTCTTTAAAGAACAATGAAGCCACATCTGATGCAATATTGGTTTTACGATATGAGATGAAATGAGCCATCTTTGAAAACCTATCGACTACCACGAAAATAACATCTCAACTAGTCCTAGTTCTAGGAAATCGAAGCACAAAATCCATGGAAATATCTATCCAAGGTAAGTAGGAATTGGCAAAGGGGTATACAAACCGTGGGGTTGTAGACGATTGTTTGCAAACAATGCATCTCGCGTAAAGTCTCTCAACATCTCTCCTCAAGTGCGGCCAATAGAAGTATTCCTGCAAAATAGATAATGTCTTGGACACTCCAAAGTGTCCCATTAGTCCACCACAATTGACCTCTCTAACCAGCAAGTCACGCAACGAACAATTTGAAATACATAACTTCTTCTTGTGAAACAAGAAACCTTCATGCTTAAAATAGTCACCACAAACAGAATTTTCACATGTCTTGTACACATTCTCAAAGTCTAGATCAGTAGCATACATTTCCTTTCTATACTCAAAGCCCAACAACTTAGAATCAAGTGAAATAATCAAGCTATAACGTCTAGACAACGCATCAACCACAATGTTTTGTTTGCCTTGCTTATAACATATAACGTAAGGAAATATTTCTATGAATTCTATCCATTTAGAATGTCATTTATTCAAATTTTTCTATCCTCTTAGATGTTTTAAATCCCTACGATCAGTGTGGATGACAAATTCTTTGGGCCAGAGATAGTGCTGCCACGTTTGAAGCTTTCTCACCGACGCGTAATGCTCTTTATCATATGTCGGATAATTCAATTGCGGTCCGTTGAGTTTCTCACTAAATACACAATGGGTTTCCCTTCCTACATCAAAACTGCTCCAATACCTACTCCAGAAGCATCACATTCGATTTCAAAAACTTTGGAAAAATCAGAAAAGGATAAGAGAAGAATTAGTGAGTATGTCTTTCAAAAGCTGAAATGCAGCTTCTTGTGCATCTTTCCACTTGAACCCAACATTTTTCTTGAAAACCTCAGTGAGTGGTGCGACAATGGTGCTAAAGTCTTTCACAAATCTCCTGTAGAAGCTTGCAAGTCCATGAAAGCTTCGAACTTCACTCACAGTTCGTGGACTCGACCACTCTTTTATCGCAACAATTTTTTCTTCATCAACCTGCACTCTCTGCTCACCAACAACAAATCCTAAAAACACAAGTTTATTAGTGCAAAACGTGCATTTCGTGAGATTAACAAACAATCGCTGTTGACACAGAATTTCCAAACAGATTTGACGTGGTTAATGTATCCTTCAAGGCTTTTGCTATAAACCAACATGTCATCAAAATAAACAATAACAAATCTTCCCGTGAAGTGTCTAAGAACATGATTCATGAGTCTCATAAACGTACTAGGTGCGTTCGTTAGCCCAAAAGACATAACAAGCCACTCGTACAAACATGTTTAGTTTTGAATGTTGTTTTCCACTCATCATCTTCTTGCATACGAATTTGATGATATCCACTTTTCAAATCTATCTTAGAAAGATCTTTGAACCATGCAATTCATCTAATATTTCATCAAGTAAAGGAATGGAATGACGATACATTACCGTGATTTGATTCACCGCACGCCAATCTACGCACATTCGCCAAGTTCCATCTTTCTTTGGAACGAGAATCACCGGTACCGCGCATGGAGACATGCTTTCTCGAACGTGTCCCTTCTTCATGAGGTCTTCAATTTGCCTTTGAAGTTCTTTACTCTCCTCTGGATTCGTTCTATAGGCTTCCTTGTTTGTAATTGAAGCTCTGAGCACAAAATCAATTTTGTGTTCGATTCCTCGCAGTGAGGGCAATCCGTATGGTATCTTCAGGTAAAACATGATCGTACTCCTGCAAAAGGTCTAGAAAGGCACTAGAAACGGAATTTGTGAGCTCGTTAGTGTTAAAATACACATCTTTATACAAAAGTACAAACATAGGATGATGAGAAAGAAAAGCCTTTTTAATCTCACTAGCTCTCAAGAAAAAATGAATGTTTGATCTCACATGGTTTACTCTCATAGGCCTTTGACTAGGTTTTTCTCAAGATCTCACCAATTTGAGTGATCTACCTCATGGTCACACACATTTTTAAGTTTTTTCTCATTCCTGATGATTTGGAGTTGATCAGAGTAAACTTTTTTCAGTGTCAATGGTTTCAGCCGAAGCTGTTTCCTTTTGTGCTCAATGGTGTATTGGTTTGTTGTACCTATCATGTTTGGCATGTCTATCAAACTGCCAAGGACGTCCTAATAGCAAATGCCCAGTCTGCATAGGAACTACAACGCACAAAACTTCATCTTTGTATTGACCTATGCGAATTGGAACTCTTACCCTAATAACTCGCTGTCTCTAAGAACCTAAGCCCACGTCCCGAAGAACGGTCCTACAGCCCGATAGAACCAGGTTAAAGAGCGTAGGATGGTCGAAGACACTCAAAGGCTGTGCGGAAGCTATGCTTCACAAGCCAAACACGAACTCCTCGGGTCGAACATGACAGGTTCGAAAACTAGTTCTAAGAGAACTAAAGAGAAAACCTCTCAATTTTACTTCAAAATCTGTGTCTTTTTTATTCACCTAAAGAAAGGTATATATACAATAGAGAAGCCAATCATTTTCATGCAAAATCTATGGAACCTAAAAAATAGCATAAGAGTTTCCAATCTCGAAACCAGTTTAAAATAATTCTAAAACTATGAAAAAAGAGAAGGTATAAATGTAAATGAACTCTTCAAATTCGGACTACTTCGGTTCATTGATGTCCAAGTCTTCAAATGGGCTTCAAAATGGGCTTGAATTAGATGGAGTAAGGCCTTAGATTGTGTTGGATCGAATCCAACCTCCATTACTTCAGTTTGGGCTCCAAATTCTCTCAGAAGCATGTTTTGGACCTGGGGTTGCAATCTGAGGGTTCTAACTCTTGTAATGGGTCCATTGGGCTCGGTTTGGTCCTCCTTTGCATCTAGCTTATAGTTCAGCTCGTTCTCCACTTGTTCTTGGTCTAATTCATCTTGTGGAGCTTTGTTAGCGATGTCCTCATCACAACTAAACATCGTTGATATGTGATCTAAAAGAAACAAGAGAATGTAAGCAACAAGACTTTAGAGTATTTCAATAGCATCCGCCACATTGTTTTCTACTATGAAGATCTTATTAAACCATAACATGAATAATTTAAATTCCGAGTCACTGAAAAAATAAGTTGAAATAGTAGTTATTTCTTATATAAAGTTCATATGTTTTGCTTAATTCCCTTAAATTCGAATACAAGTACAATGAGAATTAACAGCTTGAAACATATGAATACATTCGGAACATGTTTGTCAGCTATCAATAGGTGCAGTTACAAGATTTTATGGCCATTAGATCATATGATAGTTTAAATACTTGATGATTCAACAAACGAGGACATATAGATTTTTTAAATTTGCAAATGCTTTGTTTTATCCTGTGTTTGTAGGCTCTTGCACTCAAAATGTGTGGAAGTGATGTATGCTATGTGTGGTAATTACTTGAAAAATAGGATATTTTAAACATAAAGATCCATAAATGAAATGGATAAACACAAGGTTTGAAATTCGAAACAATTGAAATGGATGCAATGAAAGATGTGACATTGGAGTTAAAAGGATTTGAAAGTAATAATAAAGTACACTTGTGTGGATCTTCAGAATGAAAATGTTCGAATTTGTATTATTAATATTATTAACATTTTATCTAGCTTATGAATATTGTAATTACAATGATTTTAACTCTCTTCATCTTTGGAAAGTGAATGCATATATTTGGAAAGATCTTCTTTTATATATATATATATATATATATATATATATATGAATTTGACACATTAGATCCTCCATGTTTATCATACTTTTAAATACATTTCTTATTAATACTCTATAGAGAGTTATATGATGTATGTCTCATATTGGTTCTCTAATAGATTATTCTTTACCATTTATAAGTTTACCACTCACCAAATCTAGAAGTAATGCAAATCGATTTCTCTATGGTTCATTCACTAAAAAAATAAATAATTTCTAACGGCCATATCTGTTGGAAATAGTTCATTTTATTGGAAATGACCTTTTTCAATGGACCTCAACGGATTTTTCACCGTTGGAAATTGATCATTGAAAAATAACACCCGTGAAGATTCGCTACAACAAGTCAACGAATATTATCAGTTTAGAATCATCAAAGGATTGTAACAGATATCTCCGTTATCAGTTAATAATATGATTAGTTAATAATTTTACATAAAAATAAATTAAAATTATTAATGTAAATTTTTTTCTTTTAAGAAATGACTCCGATCCCGAGGTATGGTGATGCAGACTATCCTTGAGAACTTTCGCTTCGTATCGACATTTTTTGGCCTTTTTGCTTTGGGCCTTGAAGTCCTAAGACTCCTAATGTTGGACGAGTTAGTTTAATTCCTCGTCTGTTTCCAATGTCGGTTTGGCGTTCTTGTTATGATAGTTGCGATTGGCGTTGTTCATTATCAAGTGCAATCGAACATACATATCGCACATCTAAGCAGTATAGATGTGTGATGTATCTTTCTCCTGCCATCTATATGCACACTACAAGTTTAAATTAAAAAAATTAATTTATTAATCAAATTCAATAATACTATTAAATTAAATCATATATTAAATGCACTTACGAAAGATATAAACCACCATCGGTGACGTATAACCTCTAGCATCACCTGCCAGGAATAGTATAGTCGATCTTGTAAATCAAATTGGATGTTGTTGTTATTCGTGTGTTTAAAAAAATCATCCACATCAAACCTACATGTGTAAACAAAATCATTTGACAATTTTTAAAATTAATTGAAATATATATGTGTAAATAAATAGTATTTTACCGTAACGTCCCGTGAAGACGTTCAAGATCAATGAATGGAATAGATGGACGCTCCTTGAAGGTATCCATCAAAGTGTCACTATCCATCATATCAGCTTCCTCATCAAATATCAGTTTTCGATATAGGTGAAGGAGGTCGATATGATGGTGGAGATGGTGCTGGCGGGGCTCCTGCAAAGCAGCCAAACCACCATAACCAATAAATCGTCGAGTTCTCATTGTGTTTAAGTGTTTATGATTATGTTAAAGAAAATTTTATGTTTTGGTTAGAGATTGTGTTGAAAATGAACTGTTTAACAGATTAAATACAAAATTTTCCAATAGACAGCAGTTGGAAATGCCAACAGATGCCCGTTGGAAAATATGTCTAATCAACGGAAGTCATTAAGTGATGTGACTATTGTGTTTCTAATGCATCCGTTGACAGTTTCAATGGATACCCATTAGAAATTTATGTTCCCGAGGCAACGGTTGGTATAAATAGATGTACGTCTGATTTTCAACGGGCATCCGTTGGAAACCATCAGCTTGATGCAATGAGGTTACTAGGCAAAGTATAGCAATCATGACCTTTTTCCTACAGATGCCCGTTGAAGGTAACGGGTATCCATTGGCAAATTGTATGCATTCTAACGGCCATCCGTTGGCTGGTGTATGCAATTCAAAGGTCATATGTTGGAAATTGTCAATGGATGCACGCTGTAAAATGAAAAACCATGAAATTTTTCTAAGTGTCGAACATAAATAAACGATTCAACATCTTATGTTGCATTTGCCAATGAATACTCATTCAAAATGGAAAACATGATGTAAAAAAAATCAAATTACAAAAGTTTGATATTAAATTACACAATTAACATATTTTTCAGTTGAATCTTCAATTGGTGAGTCTTCCTTTTTGTTTGTTGTATGGTGCCTCTTCTTTTCGTACCAAATTATTTTGAAAATGTTTTTTATATCTTTAATGAATTTATGTCCATAAGGAAGAAATACTTTATGACAAACAAACCAATATGGTTTCTTCCCATTTAATAGACGAAACAAATCTATATCCTCCACACAGTATGAACATGTCAGTCTCTTGATAACATCTATTTTGTTATAGTATTTTAGTTTATTTTTCATACTTAGTTTAATCATTCATTTAGAATTTACCGAGCATTAAGCATCATTTAGTCCTCGCCTAGCGTTTTGTGGAAATGAAATATCGGGATATCAACAAGAGTAAATGAAACAAAACTAAACATAACCACTCTCCTATCAGCTATGCACGGTCAGCATCCAAAGAATCATAAACCGGAGAAGAGAAATGGAAGCAATGGCCGCTTGCAAAAAAGGGAAACAATGGCCGCTTACAAAAATGGAAATTTTCGGTGGCTGGAACAAAAATGGAAACTTTCGGTTGCTGGAACAAAAATAAGAAGAGCACGGTTGGAACATGAATGGTTTACATAAATATAAGCAAGTTGCTGGAACAAAATGTAAACTTCCGACCGCCTACACAAAAATTGAAAGATATCCGCCTACACAAGAATTGAAAATTGCAACCGCTGGAGATAGAAAATGGAAATGGCTGCTGTAATAATAAATGGAAAATCGTGGACAAGAGAAAGAAGGCAGCCAGCCCAATAGGAAAGGATAGAAAAGAATAGGATATCGTGCTGCACAAGAGGAAAAGGAAATACAAGCGGTTAAAGAAAATGGAAACCGAGAAAATGAAAACTAACCAAAGAGGAAAGGAGGACAAAAAGGAATGGGCTGGAGTGCTTAGATTCGTCCAAAGAGGAAAAGAAGGAGAAAAGGAAAGAAAGGAAAGGGGAAAGAGGTTATGACAAACAAACCAATATGGTTTCTTCCTATTTAATAGACGAATCAAATCTATATCCTCCATACAGTATGAACATGCAGTCTCTCGTGCGTGCTTCATCCAGATAACATTCTACAGGGAAGAAAGTCGCTAATTATCCACAACAAGATCATTTTTAATGTTAAATCTTGCTTCGTGCTTACGTCATAAGAAACAATTCTATAGTTTCAAAAATCTCTTAATTCATGAATTAAAGGCTACAAAAAGATATCAAAACTTTTCTTCGTATGTTCTAGATCTGGGATTAGCAATATAAGAAACATGAATTCTCTTTTTAGACACATATCGAGAGACAAAATATACGGTGATAAAATCACTGGTCATAGAGAATATTGACATTCGAATTGTCCATATGGACTAAAACCATCGGTGCACAAATGGAGATAAACATTTCCCATTTCATACGCAAACTCAAGAAATATTTTATTGAAATCCTTCCAAGCCTTACCATTCGATGGATGTTGCATTATCCCTTCACCCGTCGAGTGTTAGCATGCCATCTCATTACCGCAATAATTTTTTTAGATTCATATAGCTTTCTCAACCTTTTTGCTATAGACATATAGAACATCTTTTTGTATGGTATATATTTTCGTGAAGATGGTTTTTTTGGACGAAATCTGTTTGCACCGGAAAAATTACATTCCAACAGATCTTTATCTTCTCTCCAAAAACAACATGCAACTATTTCTACAAACATCAATTTTCTCATGTAGTATTCTCAAATATTTTAAAACATTCTTTATTTCATCATATATCTTAGAAGCTTGATTATTTACAGGTAATTATTCACGCATGGTATTGCAAAATAAATCCATACAAATTTCAGCTATATTGATGAAAATGATAAACAAGATTGACATTCACGAAAACCTTCAAATATAGATCGTTTTCACTGTATTTAATAGGTTGAAAAACTGTTGTGCCTAATTGTTAGACATCTCTTCATGCGTTTGATCAACAACATCGGAAAACACATATGACACCATTTTCAAATATAGATTGGTCGTCGACGTTTCACAATGAGCCATTTCATTTCTTTTCACTGCTTGTGCTTTTTGCATACTATATCTAACGCCACAATTTTCGTCGTGAAATAACCAAATTTCGTAATTTTCTACAAACCCACCTTGTAAATATGTTTGCAAACAATTTCTTGACTTCGATATTTCATATTTTTGCATCTTTTATAGGGAGATAACATTATCTCGCGTTCTTAACATAAAGTTTGTATCGACGCGAAACTCATGAACTACTCCAATCCATGTAAGAATTCTTGGGTAACTTCCTCGATTACGGGATCCTTTTTATACATCCACAGTTTCGATCTATATGTATCTTTATTTGAAGAAGACAATATTATTTTGAAATATATTTTGTGTCGATGGCTTAGAGGTAACCAGTTCGAGTTTATTGTATAAATAGTGAACATTCCAACGATATCCCGCTCTGAAGATTTAGTTTTCATCCTCTTTTCTCGAGCCCTAAATTGCCCCTTTCATCTTCGTCCTCGTCTTCGTCTTCCTCTTCTCATCATGAACTCGTCAGGTTTTTTATGAAATTGAATAATGAGACGGTTTCAATCGAACTTAAGAATGGAACTGTTGTCCATGGAACCATTACAGGTGTAGATGTTAGTATGAATGCTCATTTAAAGACTGTGAAACTAATTCTGAAAGGGAAGAATCCAGTTACATTAGATCATTTAAGTGTTAGGGGAAACAACATTCGCTATTATATTCTTCCTGATAGCTTAAACCTCGAGACTTTACTGGTTGAGGATACACCAAGAATCAAACCGAAAAAGCCAACCGCAGGGAAGACACCGGGTCATGGACGTGGCCGAGGTCGGGGCCGTGGTCGTGGGTGTGGTCGTTGAACATTTAGTGGTAGGTGATTCTAAAGTTTTCATGAGAGACTGTGACTGTAAAGACCTATGTTGTAATGAGATTGGTTTACTGAAGATACAATTTGATATTATTATTATTTTTTTGGGTAAAAAAAATAAATTTTATCAAATGATTTTTAATAGGAAATACCAATGAATTTTCGTTGAAATCTAACTTTCGATTATTCCAACAGCACCATCAAAATTCTAACATTTCCAATGGACATCTGTTGGAATTAATGTCGCTTTTCAACGACCTTTAAACGGATACAACAACAAATTTGCAACGGATTGTATCCGTTGATGGTCTGTTGGAAATGCCAACGGATTGCAACACACTTCTGGCTTGATGATTCTCCAATTTCCGTTACAATCTGTTGCAAAAGTTATCAACAGACGGATCCGTTGATTTGTCTATTGCAATTCAACTGTTTTTTTTTTTTGTAGTGATGGAGACAAACTTTATCATTGTGTATTATGTATTTTTAGCTCGTAGAAGTTTAGTTCAATCACTTGCATGGGTTTGTGTTAGCTTTCTTTTACACGATGAGAATAATAATGTCTAAGAATACAAATTTGTATTTGCAGGGGAGGAGAGAAAAGATGAAGAAACAAATGAATTGATGATGAGATGTAAAGCACGAAAGACCGATTCAAAATGGTAGTATTTGTATTTATGTGTTTATTCTT
Organism: Gynandropsis gynandra; assembly: GCA_036759665.1. Lineage (NCBI taxonomy): Eukaryota > Viridiplantae > Streptophyta > Magnoliopsida > Brassicales > Cleomaceae > Gynandropsis > Gynandropsis gynandra. The sequence continues at coordinate 27,613,141 of CM071867.1, forward strand.
TTATTTCGTTCTATTTTGGATTTATTATATTGTAAAATTTGTAAAAAAATATATTTGTAATTACCGAAAGATATATGTATATATCTTTGTCATGAAACTAATAATTGAATTCTAGAATATGTTAGTTAATTCTCCAAACAATGCATTTATATATATATATATATATATATAATGATGAGAGGTTTTGTAAAAATAGTAAGATTTGATTTGTAAAATATATTATTATTGTCATTATGAAAATAATGTTAAAGGTTGATATTTTAAAGTTTATTATTTTTTTGTTTTCCTTATTTATTTTTATATTTTAACTATTTATATGTACATGAATGAGAGGTTTTGTAAAATAGTAATATTTGATTTCTAAAATATATTATTATTGTTATTATGAAAATAATGTGGAAACACAGCATATTTCCCCTTGAAAATCATGTTTTAGTTCCATTCTCTCTCGATTATGACCCTTATCCTATTCTCCCCTCGATTTTCAGTTTTAATCCTAATCCCTTCCTAAAAAATCATGCTTTAGTCCTATTCCCCGTTCGAGTTTGACCCTCATCCTATTCCCTCCTCGATTTTCAGTTTCATCATATTCCACCCTCTATTATCAAAAATCTGTCTAAAACCCTCTCCGTTATTTATCGTTAATCGATCCGATTTTGACCCAATTTTGATCCAAATATGACTCAATTTTGATTTAATTTTGACCTAGTTTTAGTCCCAATTTGTACTTAATTTGACTACAATTTTTACTTAATTTTAACTTCAATTTTAACAATAAATCAAGTGGATTATTCAATTTAATCGATTTACTTAATTTAATTGATTTCGAATAAAATTAAGTACAATTTTTTACTTTAAACCAATTTTAACCCAAAGTCGACCCCAATTTTGACTCAATTTTAACCCAAAACCGATTCAATTTTGATCCAAATTATGATCTCAATTTTGACTCAATTTAATCCGAATTTTTACTTAATGTTTACTTAAAATTGGGGTTGATTTAGGGTTAAAATTGTGGTCGATTTTTTGTTTAAATTAAGTACAAATTGGGTTAAACTTTTGGGTTAAAAATAAGTAAAATTGAGTCAAAATTTGGTTCGATTTGGGGTTAAAATTACGGATTAAGTAAAATCCGTACTTAATTTTATCGGATAAAAATTAAGTAAAAATTCGGATTAAATCGAGTCAAAATTTAGATCATAATTTGGGTAAAAATTTGATCGGTTTTTGGGTTAAAATTGGGGTCGATTTTGGGTTAAAATTGGTTTCAAGTAAAAAAGACCATACTTAATTTTATTCGAAATCAATTAAATCAAATAAGTTGATTTTAACCCAAAATTTTAACCCAACTTGTACTTAGTTTTAACCCGAAATTTTACTTAGTTTTAACCCAAAATCGACCCAATTTTGACTCAATTTTAACCCATAACCGATCCAATTTTGATCCAAATTATGATCTCAATTTTGATTCGATTTAATCCGAATTTTTACTTAATTTTGACCCGATAAAATTAAGTACGGTTTTTACTTAATCCATAATTTTAACCCGAAATCGACCCCAATTTTGACTCAATTCTAACCCAATTTGTTCTTAATTTTAACCCAAAATTTTACCTAGTTTTAACCCAAAACCCAATTCTGACTCAATTTTAACCCAATTTGTTCTTAATTTTAACCCAAAATTTTACCTAGTTTTAACCCAAAACCCAATTCTGACTCAATTTTAATCCAAAACCGATCCAATTTTTACCCAAATTATCATATCAATTTTGACTCGATTTAATCCGAATTTTTACTTAATTTTGACACGATAAAATTAAGTACTGTTTTTATTTAATTCGTAATTTTAACCCAAAACCGACCCAAAATTTGACACAAATTTACTTAATTTTAACTTAAAATTTTAACCAAATTTGTACTTGATTTAAACCCAAAATCTTATTAGTTTTAACAAAAAAAAATCGACCCAATTTTTCATTCAATTTTAACCTAAAAACGATCCAATTTTGACCCAAATTATGATCTCAATTTTGACTCGATTTAATTCGAATTTTTACTTAATGCCTTTGGTAATTCAACTCCTACAGGGCATCCGAGAAATAAAAGTAACCAGTTCCCATTTTCTATAGCAGATCGAGTTATAATAAAGGTAACCCATCACAGCTTTAGAGCAATAGGTTTGCAAACTTGTCTTATAATGGCTATATTAACTCGTGAAGACTGATGTGAATCAGGGAAACAAGAGGACACCACCTCGTTTTGTTGGACGGGAAGCCGTTGTCACTACTCAATGCTTGAACGGCTGGTAAAACTCATCCCATAATGGTGATTTTAGCTAATACTATTCAAGTATCAGCCCATAATGATGATTTGAGCTAATACAATTCAAGTATCTCTTATTTTAAGAGAGTAATTTTTTTTATTGTAGGTATGTAGTGAAGACATTGGACAACGCGGAGAGCGTAAAGCTTCAATACCGTTCACTGGCGAAGGCACCAGAAGATCAATCAGTTAAGGAAACACCGAGCAAGATGGTCTCAAACTGGCTCTGATTAGCCCCGAAGGAGTTTCTGCAAGAGAGAGAGATTACTTGTTGTATAAGTAATGTAAATAGTTCTTGTTTTGAAGTACGATTTTTACTTAATCCTTAATTTTAACCCAAAATCGACCCCAATTTTGACTCAATTTTAACCCAATTTGTACTTAATTTTAACCCAAATTTTACTTAACTTTAATCCAAAACCGATCCCAATTTTGACTAAATTTAACCCAAAACCGATTTAATTTTTACCCAAATTATGATCTCAATTTTGACTTGATTTAATCCGAATTTTTACTTAATTTTGACCCGATAAAATTAAGTACGATTTTTAATTATCCGTAATTTTAACCCAAATTTTGACTCAATTTTACTTAATTTTAACCTAAAAGTTTAACCCAATTTGTACTTAATTTTAACCTAAAATTTTACTTAGTTTTAACCAAAAATCGACCCCAATTTTGACTCAATTTTAACCCAAAACCGATCCAATTTTGACCCAAATTATGATCTTAATTTTGACTCGATTTAATCCAAATTTTTACTTAATTTTGACCCGATAAAATTAAATACGATTTTTACTTAATCTGTAATTTTAACTAAAATCGACCCCAATTTTGACTCAGTTTTACTTAATTTTAACCCAAAATTTTAACCCAATTTTTACTTACTTTTAACCCAAAATTTTACTTAGTTTAACCCAAAACTGACCCCAATTTTGACTTAATTAAAACCTAAACCGATCCAATTTTGACCTAAATTATGATCTCAATTTTGACTCGATTTAATCCGAATTTTTACTTAATTTTGACCCAACTTGTACTTAATTTTAACAAAAAATTGACCCCAATTTTAATCTAAAATCAACCCTAATTTTAAGTAAAAAAATCGGATTAAATTGAGTCAAAATTGAGATCATAATTTTGGTTAAAATTGGATCGGTTTTGGATTAAAATTGAGTCAAAATTGGGATCGACTTTGGGTTAAAATTGGTTTCAAGTAAAAACACGTACTTAATTTTATTCAAAATCAATTAAATCAAGTAAGTCGATTAAATTGAATAATTAACTTGATTTATTGTTAAAATTCAAATTAAAATTAAGTAAAAATTTTGGTCGAAATTATGTACAAATTGGGATTAAAACTAGGTCAAAATTAAATCAAAATTGTGTCATATTTGGATCAAAATTAAAATAAAAATTGGGTCAAAATTGGATCAAAATCGGGTCGATTAACGGATAAATAACGGAGGGGATTTTAGGCAGATTTTTGATAATTGGGGGTGGAATAGGATGAAACTGAAAATCGAGGGGAGAATAAAATGAGGATCAAAATCGAGGGGAAAATAAGACTAAAACATGATTTTCGAGGGGGGAATTTGATGAAAACTGAAAATCGAGGGGGAAATAGGATGAGGGTCAAATCCGAGGAGGAATAGGACTAAAATATGATTTTCAAATGGGAATAGGATGAAAACTGAAAATCGAGAGGGAATAGAATGAGGATCAAAATTGAAAGGGGAATAGAACTAAAACATGATATTTAATGGGGAATAGACTGTTTTTCCAAATAATGTTAAAGTTAATTTTTTAAAGTTTATTATCTTTTGTTTTCCCTATTTATTTTTATATTTTAACAACATTTATTGTTATATGGTATTAATTTATTATTTCTATTAATATACATAAATATATATATATATATTAAAAATATATAATTAATAATTATAATTTTGGTATTAATAAATTTATTGTTGTTCCATTTTTTCAAATTAATAATTTAAATTTATATAAAATGATCGATTTTAGAATGTAATTGATTCTCTATCCTCATATTATTTAAAATTAAAACTTTTAAAACTTTAAATCAAATATAAATTTAGACTAATAAAACAAACACATTTATAAAATATAAATAATATAACACTATATGCATATATCTAAATTAAATCTAAACTATAATCATTAAATATTATCTCTGGATCCAATAAATAAATTAGAATAAATAAAAAAAACATATATGAATTTTTCATAATTGTTGATAATATGTATTAAAAATTAGATTGAATCATATATTCTCCATATTAATATTTGAAATTTAAATACATCAAAAACTATAACAATTTATACTATACTAGAATATCACACTAAAAAAAGATTGTTCAAAATAATTCAAAGTGATATATTAATAATATTTTAAATGTTTAAAATTTCAAGTTTTATAATAAAATATAAATAATAGAATATTATATGTATATTTCTATTAAATCTAAACTATAAAATATAAATATTACCATAAAATCCAATAGCCAAATGGTAGTAAGCAATGGAAAAATGGATTTTTCATATATATATATTTTTAAATATTTGATATTAAATAAATGAATAAAAATAATTTTGAATAAAACTAATTTTGAATAAAAATTTTAAGAAATCCATGAGCATATTTTTATAGTATTATAAAGTTATGGCGTTCATTACTTAAACTTTTTCGTAGTTTCAAACGTTTTTGTTTAATTAAAAAGTTAAATCAATAATTTTTTTTTGTAAATATTTAATTTAAAATTTTAATAAATTTTTATTTAAAGCACAATGCAGATTATACAAAATATTATCATAAATTAGACTGAATACTTTATTAGTTTATAATTTCATAAATTATAATCTATATTTGTTTATATAAGACAACATATAATTATGTAAATAATAACGTTATATATAATATTCTTATTTTAAAGATAATATCACAAACGTAGATATAATATGTAACTAAAAATAAAATAAAAAATCTTTAAAAATAATTTCAGAAAATATTAAATAAATAATTGCCCGTATATTAAGTGAGTTACATTTGTAGCTACTTTTAAATAATCCCTCTTGGATTGGGAATGACATGTAAGAACTTCAAAAATATTGACGATTCTATTACTCGTACATGGTAAATCATAGTAAATTGTTCATCTTGAGACTAATTTGATTTAAGCATATTCAATTTTGTAAGTTTTTAGAAAAGGTCATAAAAAAGGCAGAGCAGTCGAAAACTGATGGATTATTTGCACATAGGTACATCATCCATGGCAAATCTATAATGATTCATCTTTAGGCTCTAACAACACAATTGATCACATTTCTTGGTGTGTTGGAGATCAACAGAAGCTATAATAGTTTCATTAGCTCCTGAGGTATTATAAAATGAAGCTATTGCATTGATGTCATCTGCTGCTACTTGTGTTGCAGAGTGGTCAAGCTTTGTCAGTTGTTCAACTTCTTTAACCACTTGTTCAACCTTATTAACCATTGCAATTAACGTAAACAGAAAGCTGACGCTTGCGAGTACGCATCCTTCAGAGGACCGTTGCTTTCTCACTTTCTGACTTGCCAAACTCAGCTCTCTCTTAACAGCTCTCAGCTTTTGCTTTATATCTTCTGACAAATCGCTTTTCCTCATTCTCATGAGACTATCTCCTAATTCTCTTAAAATCCATGCAAGTGTTGTCCCTGTGAGTGTACATGCTTCTTCAATTGACTGTTTTACCAACTCAGATTCCTAGAAATGTTTTTGCTTTATGTATACACACGTAGGTACCTCTCTAGAGGTCTTGAGACAAGGTTCAAAGAAAAGGATAGTTGCAGTGAGGTCACGAAGAAGTTCTCCTATCTCTACATATTTGTCCCACGGGTGAAATATCCCAAACCTCCCATGCCACGGCTCCCATTTAGCAAAATTTACCTGCCAAATATCCACAGTAAACAGCATGATTGTGATATATCTTGTGACATTTTCAAGATTAACCTCCGTTTCAAGATGTAAAAATGTACCAGTGTTTCGTCCCTTAACTTTGAATGGAGCATTAATTTGCAATCACTGAAACTAAAGATGGGTTTATTCCTGGGGGAACTGAAATATTCATCCAAGAATCCTTCAATTGAGGAAGAGAGATCTCTGAATCTTGAAGCGAGTGAATCGTGAAGCTCATCGCTTGGCCACATGGGAAACACCAACAAGCTGATGAAAACGCAAACGCAGAAGCCGATAATGATCGTCAAAAGGCGTTCCCATGCTAACTCTAAGACTTTCTCTATGCGTACGCCAGACACAACCACCATGTTGAATGTAAGAATGAATATCATTGCTCCATAGTCATATCTCTTCTTGATGCTTGGAACCAATCTTGAATACGAAGCACCTGTACCTGAAATGTTGATTCCCAACGTCAGTTCTCCATCTTAATTAGACTGCGGATTTGTTTCAAGAAGAGGGTCGTTTCTTACCAAATATGAAAACAGATGTGAGAATCACAAGAACATGTCCAAATTCACCAACTTCCTGAGCTAAGGCTGCAGCTAAACACCCTAATCCACCTCCCAGTATTGTCCCTAATCCCCGGTTCAATCCCTTGTTCATCGTTGCGCCTGAGATTAATCACTAGAAGTCGATGTTGGTAAAGTTAGAAAAATGAAAAGAGGAAGCTTTAGATAAGTATTACCAGCGAAGAACTCGAAGGTGACAACGACGGTGATGATAGACCACATGGCGTTATCGCCGACTTCATTGTAGAGAGGATCAAGAAGATAGACCAAAGAAGCCAAGACTACAGCAAAGCCGACCTTGACGCTATGCACAACTCTTCTAATCTCACTCGTGCTTCTCTTTTTCTTGGCAAACGAGAATAAACATCTGAAAAACTTGATAAAAGCCTCTCTCTTCGCCTTCCTCCACCTAACTCTTCCTCCATCAGCACCAGCGGCAATGTCGATCAATGTCGACGGCATCCTCACCATTCAAGAATCCTCTTCTCCAATGTCAATAAATTGCTTTGCACCGTATCCTTTTTGGGTACGTGCGCGGGTGTGTGCGAATATATACATGTATATATATAAATGTATGTATGTATATGTATGCCGTAGTGGGAGACAATCTTTGTCGCGTATTCTTTCGTTTCATCGAAAAAGACTTGAAACAGAAGAAACATGAGGTGAATATATATACATGTATATATATATGGGAATTGTGATCATAGTGCATGTGCATTGCATTACGGTTATTGTAAATGCAATATTTTAGGAATGTGTTAGATTTGTATTGACATTTTAGATTGTTGAGAAATTAAAGGAGAAGAAATATGGTTCGAGTATTTTCAAATTCAAAGTGAAAAAGAATAACAAGAAATGGAGAATCAAACTGGAAAGGAAACACAAAAAGAGAAAATGAACGACGCTAAATAGCAAGAATTTGTTCCTCGTTTCGCGAGACGATTAGATGCGTAAACATACTGTTGGGTTGCTAATTCGGGCGTGGAAGTGTGTTTTACAACCTAGTTTGAAAATCTAGTAATGTTCGAGATTAGTTTTTTTAGGGTTTCAACGAAGAACATAATTAAAAACAATTTCATATTATCTTTTACGTTGAATCCGATGATAATCGGATGCTGGAATTGATTGTACAAGCCCTCTACCAGTATCCACGCAGAGATCGGGATCCGCTATCAACTGTTGGTGCGGGTTTTTGGCTATGAACGAATGAAGCTGTTTTCCGTTCTTTCTTTTTCTTTCTAGTGGCTATTAGGGTTTCGATTTTCGTATTTATGAATTCTGTACTGAAAAACTATTTTTTCATCATTTATATATTATTGAACTTTTCAATAATTACAGTTTTACCCATTGACTATTTAATATTATGCAATAGGCATTAAAATTTCAATCTCACACTTGCCTTTACGTAATATCTCAAATAGTTCAAATACATGTATCTCTATACATATACTTGCCCGTACATCTAATGTACTAACACAAAAAGAGAGCCAAGTACAATTATATTCTTCGGTGCTACCGGATGAATATAATTGCATTCCACACTAATTGTCTAACAATCACAAGCAGATACCGAGTCACTCGTATGCGTGTGACCTCGTAGGTTCATCACTAAACCGGTAGCCAATTAGTCTCCACTAATTAACTAATCGAGGTTGGCGTCTAGCAACACTCCTCAACGACCCGATAACGTGAAGCAACATCCTTACTCATTTGAGTAACAATCTTACCTAAAACGAACCAGGGTGAAGTTGACGTTAGTATTTCCTTCCATCTTTACAGCTTCGGATGCATCCTAGGCATGGTCATAACTGTCAGCCTTACGGATCATCAACTATGTCTCATGTCAATCACAACTGACTGATGAATGAACCTAAGAAACACCTTTTTTCATTCCTTAAATGTACTCTGGCCAGAAGTTCGTACAATCATTGTGATTACTGACAACATAGAGCTCAAACTATTACGAAGAGTTGACGAATTCCATCTTGATCAGTCACTAACTACGCAAATATCTAATTATTCCTAATATCTATTCAAATAGTACTCTAAGATACTAGGTGTCCAGAATCAAAGAATAATAGATAGGATGCTAGTTACTATGTTGATCTCAGGTCTAAGGAAAAACTAACTATCTAACTATGTGGAGAAATCTTAATGACAATTCATTAGTTATTTAACCATTAAGAATTTTCCCTTTAGGTCAGTTCAGTGATCACATCACTATGTGTATCACCCACATATGTGATTTAGTGAAAGAGATCCACTAATTTCTATCAACATAGAAACTTATAACATATATGTTGTTCTTTTCGGATCATTATAGTCCGGGTAGTGATCATATAAACAAGAACGTTTCAGATTAAATCATACCAAAAACTTGAATCTCTTTATTATGATCTTTATCATATTGTCAAGTATCAGATTCAATCTTGGACTCTATCATACACTTATGAAATTCATCAAATGAAAAGTAATGCCAAATATTATTAAAAATAAAATCCGATTTCAAAAAATTATACAACTCGCTACTAGTGTATAAACTATTGTCATCTCGTCATCTCTCTCAATCCGACCCTCAGCTTATGCCTGTCAAAATCCTTTGACCCAAGCGCCTTCGTGAACGGATCTACTACGTTTTCCTTTCCATCCACCTTTTGGATTTGTAAGTCCCTACGCATGATGATCTCTTGTAACAGGTGATACTTTCGTAGAACATGTTTCGATTTCTGATGAGATCTTAGTTCCTTTGCCTAGACAATAACCCCGGTGTTATCACACAGTAAAAGAACGACTTCCTTTATCGAAGGTACCACACCAAATTCATCTATGAACTTTCTCATCCAAACCGCTTCTTTAGCTGCTTTGCAAGCCGCTATATATTCTGCTTCAGTCACCGAATCAACTATAGTAGCCTGCTTGTAACTTTTCCAACTTATTGCGCCTCCATTCAGACAAAACACATAGCCTGAAATGGATCGACTGTCATTCTTGTATGTCGAGAAGCTGGCATCATTTAATCCTTCCAACTCCAAGTTAGAACCAATATAAATGAGGAACTGATCCTTAGCCCTTCTTGAGTACTTTAGGATATTCTTAACAACCTTCAAGAGTTCCTCACCAGGATTTGCCTCATATCTACTCACTACACTTAGTGCGTAGGCTACATAAGACCTAGTACATGTCATGGAATACATGATGGCTCCCACTGTGCTAGCATAGGAAAGCCGACTCATGCGCTCTCTTTCCTTTGGGGTCTTAGGACAATCCTCCCTAGAAAGAGAAATTCCAGTGTCTATTGGTAAATAGCCCTTCTTGGAACTTTCCATGTTGTATCGTCTCACGATATTGTCAATGTACTGGGATTGTGACAATCCAAGCAACCTCTTCGCTCTATCCCTATAGACCTTTATTCGTAGAATATAGGCTGCTTCTCCTAGATCCTTCATGGAACTGATCAGATAACCATGACTTCATCTCTTGCAACGCTGGAATGTCATTCCCTATGAGCAATATGTCATCCATATAAAGCACAAGGAAGACAACCGCACTCCCACTAAACTTCTTGTACACACAAGGTTCTTCGCATCTAACAAAATTGAACTTTTCAACTGCTTTGTTAAAGCGAATGTTCCACCTTCGAGAAGCTTGCTTTAGTCCATAAATGGACCTTTAAAGCTTGCATACCATATGACTTTGAGTTGATAACATGAAACCCTCAGGTTGAGCCATGAAAACCTCTTCCTGGATCTCTCCGTTAAGGAAAGCTGTTTTCACGTCCATTTGCCAAATCTCATAGTTATAGTACGCCGCTATCACAAGCAGAATCCAAATAGATTTGAGCATTATTACAAGGGAGAACGTTTTTTCATAGTCAATCCCTTCTCGTTGACTATACCCCTTGGCAACTAGATGAGCTTTATAGGTCTCTACATGCCCGTCTGCTCCAATCTTCCTCTTGTAAACCCATTTACAACCAATCGGTCTAGAAGTCTCTAAAGGATCAACAAAAGTCCATACTTCGTTGATCTTCATATAATACATCTCGGATTCCATGGCTTTCCACCGTTTCTCAAAATATGGGCCTTGTATAGCATCTTGGAAAGTCAACAGATCGTCATCTCTATAACTGATCACATCCTCTTGCACCATCAGATTAATTCTTTCAGGTGCACGTCGAGAACGTGTTGACCTTCTCAAGGAAGTCTGTGTAGCAGGTTCAACCTGCAATGGGATATCTTGTTGGACTTGTTCCTGAACAGGTTCATGAACTTGTTTCTGAATGGGTAGTGTCACTTCAACATTTGAAGATGAAGCCCCAGAGCCTAACAACATATCACCCAGCCAAGATCGCTCATTTTACATCTCATGTCCCTGAACTTGCATTGGTTCGTCGGATTCTTGAATTTCGTCAAGAACTATTTCTCCACCATGAATTCCTTCCTCAAGGAATTCCCTTTCAAGAAAGGTTACCATTCTAGCCACAAACACTTTGTGCTTAGACGGGTAATAGAAATAATATCCCATAATTTCCTTGGGATAACCTACGAATCTACACCTATCAGACCTAGCATCTAGCTTTTCTGGCTGAAGTTTCATAACAAAGGACGAACAACCCCAAACCTTGATGTGCCTCAAGTTAGGTTTCCATCCCTTCCATATCTCATATGGAGTCTTAAAGATCGCTTTAGTGGGAACCTTGTTTAAAATATAAACGACTGCTTTTAAAGCGCAACCCCACAGGTTTATTGGAATATCCGTGAACCCCATCATGGATCGGACCATATCCAATAAAATTCGATTTCTCCTTTCGGACACACCATTATGCTGTGGTGTTCCAGGAGAATTCCACTGAGACAAAATCCCATTTTGTCTTATATAATCAACAAATTCATAACTAAGATATTCACCACCCCGGTCTGATCTCAAAACCTTGATACTCTTTCCGGTTTGTTTCTCCACTTCACTGCGGAATCTCTTGAACATTTCAAAAGATTCGGATTTGTGTTTTATCAAGAACACAAATCCATATCTAGACATATCATCAGTGAATGTGATGAAATATGAATATCCACCTTTGGCTTGAACTCTCATAGGTCCACATACATCAGTATGTATGAGTCCTAAAAGTTCTGTAGCTCTCTCTCCAATTCCACTATTTTGAGATTTGGTCATCATACCAGTGAGGCAAGACTCACAAGTTGGATAAGATTCATAATCAAAATGGCCTATAAGGCCATCTTTATGCAACCTGTTAATCCTTTTCTCATCGATGTGACCAAGTCTATAATGCCAAAGATATGTCTGTCTTTGACGATCATCTACCTTTCTTTTTTGGCCCGAAACATGCATGTTAATAGTTCAACATTAACATCAGGTAAGATATAAATTCCTTGTTGCAACACATAAATCATCACCATGATAAATAGTGCAAATTTTACTGAAAACTGTTCGAAATCCACCTCTATCAAGCATAGAAATAGAAATTATGTTCGAAACAAACATCGTAACATAGTAACAGCCGTCTAACAACAAAGTCTTGCCCGTAGGCATTACAAGAGAAATCGATCCTATAGCTAGAGCAGCAACAATTGCGCCATTTCCAACCTTCAGACTGAATTCTCCCTTCCTGAACCTCCTATTGATCCTCAGCCCCTGCAACATATTGCATATGTTAAACTTCTACCGGTATCCAATAACCATCTAGGTGAATCAATAGTATTTAAAGAAACCACGAAAATATTTTCCATGAAAGTCTTACCTTGTTTCTTACCCTTGAGAGACTGCAGGTATTCCTTGTAGTTCCTCTTCCAATGTCTTTTCTTCTTGCAGAAGAAACACTAAGCATCTGATTGGTCGGCCTTGCCAGTGCCGCCCTTTACCCTGGTCACACCAGTCTTAAGCGCGCTATGCCTAGTCTTGGGCCTCTTCTTGCCCTTCCTCTTCTGTTCAGAAGACTACCCAACCATCAGAACAGATCCCGATCCCCTCTTCCCTATGGACATATGCTTCTCATACTCAGTGAACATGTTGTGCATCTCATACAACTCGACATCCAGCTTGTTCATGTTGTAGTTGACCACGAACGGGGAGAAGGAGTCCGGAAGTGAATATATGATCATCTCTTGCTTCATCTCCGTGCAGAAGGTGCACCCCTGCTTCTCAAGTTGTTCTATCATACTGATCATCCGTAGAACATGGGGGTCCCATAGGAGAGCCCTTACTCAGAGGGGACTTGAACAAAGTCCCCGATAACTTGGACCTTTCCATGCGACTCTGCTCACTGAACATCTTCTTAAGATGCTCCAGGATCTGCTTGGCATCCATATGCTCATGCTGCTTGTGGAGTTCGCCACTCATTGATGCCAAGATGAGACACTTCAAAATGATGCACTTCTCCTCGTACTTGGTGAAGTCACTGAAAGCCTCATCGTTTGTTTGATCAAGCAGTGGAGGAGCTCATTTGTCGATCACATCGATCAGCTTCTCATGTGTCAGCACCAGACGCAAATTGCATTGTCATTCATCGAAGTTTTCACCAACCAGCTTGTTGGTCTCGAGAATTGGAGGAAAGTTTAATTGAGACATTCTCAAGAGATCTGAAAACAAAGGAAAATTGATCAGCAGAGAGTTAGACATCGTAAATATCATTAATACATGGACTTCAACTAAATGATATATTCGCTAATTAATGCTACAATAACATTAAAAATCTTATTTCTTATTAGTATTAATCTATAACTATATGTCTAAGCCCCTTGGTAGTCAAGATGTTTCCCAAACATATAAAATAGATTCTTTATAAAATTTTATCCCTATAAAATTCGCAGTGAATTAAAAAACGGCTCTGTATCACATAGTCACCTGGTAGTCTGGTCGTTCCTATTGATACAGTTGAGTTCATCCTTCAGCTCATGGTCGGATAATAATTAAGTTCATGTCCCCCGGATAGTCTAGGCGTTTACAAGAACTAATTGTTCCCTTCCACTAGACATCTAATGTCATAGACATACGAATCAAATTCTTGAACTACATGCCTCCGGTAGTCAGGCCGTACCATGTAAACAAGAGTCTATTCATACTGTACGACGAAGGAAAAGTCTAACGATAAATAATTTATCATTCTTAGAACTCTATTAATTTTATTTTTCCGGAAATGCATGACCCGCGCGTGCTATCAAATTGGCGCACGCAGGTTGCATTTCCAGAAATTTTCGCACGAGCGGATTCGCTACGCACGCCCGCTCGGGTTGCAGCACTCGCTTGCTCAGGCTGAATGTGTTCGCCCGCTCAGGCTCGCGAGGAGGAGCCCAGTGAGGCTGGAGGGACGAGCCCGTTCGGGCTAGAGGGTCATGCCCGCTCGGGCTGGAGGGTCGAGCCCGCTCGGGCTAGGATTTCGGAAACCTTTCGTGTCGCCGCCTCTACGTCGCTCGCCAGGGCTCGGGCTCGGGTTTTCAACTTTCTCGTTTCTCGCCCGTACCGTTCGCCCAACCACCTGTCCGCGCCATTCGCCCAGCCACCTGCCCGCTCGAGGTCGAAGGAGTTGCCCGCTCGGGCGCGCGAGTGGGCTAGGTTTTGAGACCTTTACATAGCACTGCCATCTGTTTGGCTCCTCCCGCTCACACCCCATTCGGGCGTCACCTCTCGCTCTCCGTCCCCCGCCCTCTGCCTCTCGCCTGACGGCTTGCAGCGCTTCAGACCCCCCTTCCCGTTCGGGATCGAATCGCGCGTACATCAGTTGCATGAAGCGTCGCCCGTCCGCGGTCGTCTCGGGGTGTCAGTGCCATTCCATCCCTTCTCTTGTGACCGACGTCGAACGCGCGGCTGGCTAGGGTTTCGATTGTGCTCCGTTGAGGCGATTGATCGCGTGCGCGCGTGCCTATATATTTTTTTAATCCGATTTTCACAAAAAAATTCAAAAATTAATCCTGAACAGACGACCATATGCTTTGATACCACTGTTGGGTTGCTAATTCGGGTGCAGAAGTGTGTTTTACAACCCAACTTGAAGATCTAGTCATGTTTAAGATTAGTTATTTAGGGTTTCAATGAAGAACATAATTAGAAACAATTTCATATTACCTTTTACGTTGAATCTGATGATAATCGGATGCTAGACTTGATTGTACAAGTGATCTACTAGTATCCACGCCGAGATCGGGATCCGTTATCAACTGTTGGTGCGAGTTTTTGGCTATGAACGAACGAAGCTATTTCTCGTTCTTTCTTTTTCTTTCTGATGGCTATTAGGGTTTCGATTTCGTGTTTATGAATTCTGTACTGAAAAAATGTTTTTCGTCATTTATATATTATTGAACTTTTCAATAATTACAGTTTTACCCATTTACTATTTAATATTACACAATAGGCATTAAACTTTCACATACTATAAAAATGAGTTGACACATCTAGGTTTAGGTATTGAATTAGTACTACAAAAAGTGATATTTGATCATTGTTTTGTGCTAGTGTACTTAAAGAAATACTGGGGTGAGAGAGAGAGAGAAATAATAAGTTGTTTATTTATATCTAACTCAGGGGAAGTTATCTGCGGAAGTCTTAAGTACATTGTAATGAAAAATAATTGTACTTAAAAGATTGATTCGTAAATAAAAACATATATTGTTTTAAATATTTTTGTCTCTTAATTCTTATTATTTGTTAACGTTGTGTTTCTATTGTTTTCAATTAGTATCAGAGTTGGCAACCCAAATATAGAGTTAATTTAATTATTGGTTTGAGATCCTAGAAGACAACATGGAAGGACCAAGAATTTATATTCTTTTGGAAGCCAATCATGTTAGACGCTTCAAATTATGGATACTGGAAAGTGAAAATGAGAGCGAGTATAAGAGGCATTGATGAAGACGCATGGAGTGCAGTAAAAATGGATGGAGTCTACCAACAGTGATAGATGAACATGGAAATGTTAAGGAGAAACCTTCAGATTAGTGGACATCGAGTGAGAAAAAGAATTCAACTTTTAATGCAAAAGCTCTTACAATTATTTTTTTCTTCTGTAGACATTAATGAATTCAAGAAAATTCAAGGATGTGAATCTGCTAAAGATGGATGGAATACTCTAGAAACTATACATGAAGGAACTTCAAATGTTAAGAGAACTCGACTTGATATTCTGGAATATCAATTTGAAAAATTGGAAATGGGAGATTACGAAAGTGTCAAAGAATTCAGTAGTAGAATAAATGCAATTGCAAATGAAGTAAGTGTACTTGGACAAACTTTTGATGATAAGAAGATGGTCAAGAAATTGCTCCGATGCTTGCCTAAAAAGATTCATGCTCAGAAAGTTGCTATGAATATGGCTTTAAATACTAACATCACAAGTTTTAAAGAAATTGTTGGGATTCTTACTGCTTATGAACTTGAGTTTCAACTTGAACAAGACAATACTTCAAAAGAAGGAAGTAAAGGAGTAGTTCTTCAAGTCACTGATGAAAACTCAAGCTTACCTTGCTTACATACCATTAGGAAATACAAGAATTGATTGAAACTTTAGGATTTCGGTTATAGTTTTCCTTGCGATGGTCCGGGACGGGGTGGTACTTGTGATATTTCGGCTTGGGATGTATTTTATTAGGCAATTTTCTGGATGTCAAATACTATTGGATGGGTTAATTTTTATTGGCTTTGGAAACACATCACATTATGACAGGGTAACGTTTCATAGTTTAATGAATCTTCCACTTATATGATAATCTTGAAGAGAATATTGTTCTTCTGACCAGAAAATTCGGAAAATTTATGAAAAAACATACAAGAGTAAGACGATCAACCAATGATGAACAAGGAAGTAAGTAAAAAATCAAATCTTGAGTTCGATGTCATGAATGCAAGGAATTTGGGCTTAAATTTGAGTATCCAAGTATCGCAAAGAGAGAAAAGTGTTTTGAAGGGATTGCGAGAAACACATAAAAAATGAATGTGTAGATACCAGTATGATCAAAGGAAAGTCATTACTCACATTTAGTGAATCAAGTTCAGACTCTGAAGATAGTAATGAAGAAGACCTGACAAGTTTTGTTGCATTCATTGGAATAATCGAAGAAAATGAAAAAGAGGGAAAGAAGATAATAAGGTTGATGAGATAGAAAATGAAGAGGATGAAGTAAATGTGGAAGCTATCTATAATGAGTGGCATAATATGAGTAAGCTAAACATACAACTGGTCAAAACTAATGAAAAAATAGAAGCTTAGATTCAAGAAATGAAAAAGGAAGTAATTCTGAAAGAAGACGAAGTAAATTAGTCAAGAGTGAGCTTGAAGAAACCAATAAGCAATTGAAAATGCTTTCAAACGGTACTAAAAAACTTGATCGTCTACTATCATTAGGAAAACAAAGAGGAAATAATCATAGAATTGGTTATATGTGGAATAAAGGAAATTATAAAAATAGATTTGTTTTTGGAGTGAAATTGGAAGATCTATCCTCAATATCACATGGAAAACATAAACAAAGTTATTTATTCAAGAAGGGTGTAAACAACAGAGATTTTGATTCTAAGATCAGACATTATGGTCATGGATATAATTGTGGAAGACGATTGTCGATGCATTATCAAAGGAACAATCTGGTGAGATGTTATTTCTGCGGAATAAGAGGACACAAACAGTTCATAGGTATGATTCAAGTAAGTAAGCTCTATGCAAAATAAAACAAATTTGGATACGAAAAAGTGATTTGTATTGCAATGTAGCTTACATTTCGACACAAAAAGATAAATCAAATATCTGGTATTTTGACAGTGGATGTTCTAGATACATGACAGGTTCAAGAGAACTTCTATCAAATTCTGCTAAAACTAAAAATGCTGGAAGCGTTATCTTCGGAGATGGAAACAAAGGCAAAATTATTGGGAAAAGAGATGTAGACACACATGGAGAACCTCTTCTGAAGAATGTGCAATATGTTGTTGGATTGACTACTAAAATTAATTAGTATTGGTAAATTGTGTGACAATAATCATCGAGTTCAGTTAATAAAAAAGAATGTCTAGTAATGAATTTTGATGATAAATGTGTTCTTACAGGTACAAGATCTTCAAACAATTTTTATATTTTGATTGAATAGAAAGTATGTTTCAAAGCAACTGAAGACAATCTATCCTTGTGACATCAGAGATTGGGACATGTCAATTATCGATCATTGGTAAAGCTATCTGGCTCAAACATTGTTAGAGGTATACCTAAGCTAAACCTTGATAAAACTGAAACTTGTAAACCATGTCAATTGGGAAAACAAGTTAAGGTTCATCAAAAAAAAATGTATGATGTTAAGACTAGTAAGATACTAGAACTTGTGCATATAGACTTGATGGGACTAATGGGGACAGAAAGTTTTGGTGGAAAAAGATATGTTTTTGTTGTTGTTGACAATTTTTCAAGGTACACATGGGTCAAATTTTTGATAGAAAAATTTGATACTTTTGAACTGTTCCATTATTTAGTTTTACAATTGAAAAATACAAGAGGAATTATAGAACGAATTCGTAGTGATCATGGAAGAGAGTTTGAAAATTATGTGTTTCATAAGTTCTGTCTAAAACATGGTATTGTACATGAGTTTTCTACTTCAAAAACACCACAACAGAATGGTGTAGTTGAAAGAAAGAATATGACTCTTCAAGAGATGGCTCGTGCCATGCTTCATGCAAAATCTATCTCCATTCGGTTCTAGGCAGAAGCGATAAACACAACTTGTTATATCATAAATTGTGTGTATGTTCGACCAGGTATGTCAACAACATCATATGAACTTTGGAAAGGTAAAAATCCAATATGAGTTATTTTCATATTTTTGGGTGCACTTGTTATGTACTGGATGACAGGGAATATCTTGGAAAATTTGATGCAAAAAGTGATGAAGGAATCTTTCTTGGATATGGAACTAATACAACTGTATACATAATTTATTGTTTACGAACTAGAGCGGTTGTTGAATCTGTAAATGTTGTGTTTGATGAAGATCATTTATCTAAAAGAGTTGTATTTCCTTTTTCTACATATTCATTAAAGGACATACTGGGACATAAAGTGAAATTTTAAGTGTACCTACTGAGCAAACATTGAGCGAAAGCATGATGGAAGAAGATCATAATGAACATGAACATCAAAAACATGAAATGGAGTTCACAACGGTACATCAAAATAATTCAGTTGATGATGTTATTGGCAATATTGAAGATGGTAAAAGAACAATTGGTAAATGATGTTTGATTGTTAGTACCTCGTCCAGATGATATGAATGTCATTGGTACAAAATGGATTTTAAAAATAGAATCATGAACTGGGAGAAATTTTAAGAAATAAGGCGAGATTGGTTGCACAAGGATATACACAAGTTGAAGATATTGAATTTGATGAGACTTTTGCACCCGTTGCTATATTAGAATCCATTAGATTATTACTTTGTTCTCTTGATTTAAATTGTTCTAGATGGATGTCAAAAGCGCCTTTTAAAATGGAATTCTCCGTCACCCCAGAATGAAAGGGGTGATCTCATAGTTCTTGGTCTGTGAAGATACGTTGTTAGGTGCTCCATTTTATTTTTCCATTGAGGCCGAACCTAAACCTGCGCTGAAAGAAGATATTTATGTTGAACAACCTAAAGGTTTTGAAGATCCAGATCATTCGGATCATGTTTACAAGTTAAAGAAAGCTTTGTATGGACTTAAGCAAGCACAACGTATGTGGTATGAAAGATTGACAAGCTTTCTAATCAAGAACGGCTATAAAATAGGGGGAGTAGATAAAACTTTGTTTATTCATAATACTGATGACGTCGTTCTGGTAGTACAAATATATGTTGATGACATTGTTTTTGGTTCAAAATTGCAGGTTAAAGTGAATTGGTTTGTACAAACCATGAAAGAGGAGTTTGAAATGAGTATTTTTGGTGAGCTAAACTACTTTCTTGATTTATAGGTGAAGCAACTGGATGAAGGGTTGTTTATATCCCAAAGCAAACATGCAAAGAATTTGGTTAAGAGATTTGAAATGGATCAAAGCAAGTCGACAAATACACCTATGTCAACCACCACAAAATTGACTAAAGATTTAGAAAGAGAGGATGTGGAAGCAAAACTTTACAAAAGCATGATTGGAATTTTGCTCTACCTCACTGCAAACGGACCTGATTTGTGCTTAAGTGTAGAAATATATGTCAGATATCAAGCTAAACATAAGAAATCTCATCTGATGGCTATGAAGAAGATAATAAAATATGTGAAAGGTACAACATGCTATGACATTGTTTATACAAAGGATACTAATTGCGAACTTGCTTGATTTAGTGATGCAGATTGGAGAGGCAATGCAGATGATAGGAAGAGCACATCTGGAGGTTGCTTCTTCCTTTGGAATAACTTAGTGTCTTGGCATAGTAAAAAACAAAACTCTACATCTTTGTTTACTGTCGAAACTGAATACATCGCCTTAGGAAGTTGTTGTACACAATTAATCTGGATGAGTGAGATGCTGATGGATTACGGTACGAGTTCAAAAACTTTTGTTGCTTTATGTGGTAATACTAGTGCAATTGATATTTCAAAAAATCCTGTCCAACATTCCAGAACGAAACATATTGAGATTATGCAACAATTTTTAAGAGAAAAGATTGAACAAAAGCAACTGAAAGTGGAATATGTTCCGACTAAACGTCAATTAGCAGATATTTTTACAAAACCATTGGATTTAAATCGGTTGTTTCTTTAAGAAAATCACAAGTGTTTGTGAACTCTAGTATTTTTAAATGTGTTATGTTTGGATAAAAATAACGAGTTTGAAATTTTTTGATCTTATTAAGAAGAAGAAAAAAACGTATAAGTTTTGATGCTTGATTGTACATACTTAAATTTTTTAAATACACTTAAACATTATTTAAGTGCACTTATTCAATCTTAGTCACTTACTCCTATAATAGTGATGTGTGAAAAGTTTTGTGCACATAATAAAAAAACTATTGTTATGAATATAAACTCGGGTCTAAGTTGAGAGATATTTAGTTTCAATTATAATGTCCTAATGCTACAAAGCAAATTTCTTTGCTTAAATACTCCTATAAAATGAGTGAATAAAAAAATGAGTAAGTGTACTTAACCCAAATTTATAAGTTATTTGTTGTTTCTTGAAATATTGAAATTTGATTTGAGCATTTTTTTTAATTGGATAATGCTTCAAAAAATAAAAAAGAAAGCAAACAGAGTGATATTTTTTAAAACATATGGTTTATTCTGAAACTTTCAACCAAATGAAACTGAAGAAACATCAGAAACTAGATCTAAACGCCGAAGACAACCAACGTCTTCAGAAATTCCAAACCCTCAAGGTACTACTCGAATGACTCCTTCGAAGGCTTTTTTGAAGATATTCTATTTTGAAATAGGAGCTTCAAGGTTTGGAATACTGAAAGAAAGAGAAATTTTAAGTGACAGAGGTTTAAATGTTAATCAGTACAAACATTTGCCTTTGTGGGACGTACTCGTTGAACGAAGTCTAGCCAATACAATGACAAACATTGTCCTTGTATGTAAGGAGTTAATATATGAGTTCTATATAAGTTTGAACTCAGAAATTGATAAACCAGGGTCAAGTATGTTTGGATGAGTGTACGTTATGGGGAATATTGCTCGTTTTGATGCTGAGATGATTAATAAGTTTTTGGGTACATAAAATCTTGAAACCTTAAGAGTGAAAGAGCTACAAATAGACCTTGATATGGACAATGCCACCCAAGAGTTGACAGGAAAGGAATTGATGAGCTGGCGAGGACAGATTCCAAATTCCAAGTTAAAATGGGAATACGCTTTGTTAAATAAAATCTGTCATACCAACTGGATACCGAACAAGAAAGCAGATGGTATTTGGCATGATACATCAATCTTGCTATATTGCGTGAAAAATAAGATTCCTATCAATTTTGGAAAAGTTATTCTTGATCAGATAATTGGTCTCGGATTGTCTAATGCAAGAAAGTTTATCCTGCCATTCCCGTTTCTAATCCAAAATATTTTGGTTCAACAAGTACATGATATTGTTGGTAAGGAGGAAAGAAGAGAGAAAATTCCTCCTTGGATTATCTTTGAGAAACGCTATGTCACCAAGATTTTAGCCACAAAAGAAACCGGAAACAATGAAAATGATGTTACACAAAACATCATGAATTTGGAAAAGTGACTAGCTGATGTAGTGACCGAGATTCAACTTATCCAAAAGGAGTTAAAGACATTGGCAAATCTGAACAAGAGTAAATCAGTATAATGTTGAGTTCATCTTATTTATGTTCATCTGATTTTCGATCTAATGAGTGTTGTTTTTTAATATCTTATCACATAAACATATGGAGAACATGCAAGGGGGGCTGAAACGAGTAGAGCTGCGGGATAAAGGCCGCAAGAAATTTAAATGCACTTGAATAAGCCGAATTCATTTTTATTTTTAAGTACACTTGTTTGGTTGATTGGTCTAGACTTATTTTAAGTGTACTTAAATATCTGTACTTATGAGCATGCTTGTGGACATATTTGTGTGTTTGAAATTCTATGCATGGTGAATTAATCATTTTTTTTATTTCTGTGTTTATGTGATAAGAATTCAAAGGGGAAGATTGTAAATGCAATATTTTAGGAATATATTAGATTTGTATTGACATTTCAGGTTGTTGAGAAATGAAAGGAGAAGAAATATGGTTCGAGTATTTTCAAATTCAAAGTGAAAAAGAACGAGAAGAAAAGGGGAGTCAAACTGGAAAGAAAACACAAAAATAGGAAATGAGTGAGACTAAATAACATGAATTTGTTACTGGTTTCGTGAGAAGATTAGGTGTGTAAACATACTACAAAAAGCAGTTGACACGTCTAGGTTTAGGTATCAAATTAGTAATGCAACAAGTGATATTTGATCATTGTGTTGTGTAAATGTACTTAAAGAGATATTGGTGTGAGAGAGAGAAACAATAAGTTGTTTATTTACATGTAACTCAAGGAGAGTTATCTGCGGAAGTCTTGAGTACATTGTAATGAAAACCAAGTGTACTTAAAAGATTGATTCGTAAATAAAAATTGATATTGTTTCAAATATCTAAATCTCTTAATTCTTATATTTGTTAACATTGTCTTTCTATTGTTTTCAGTTATCAGTGGCGTACGTTAGTGGAAGATCTACCCATGAACTTTTCCTCAACCTCCACCATTTTCTTTAAATGTTTGGGGAATGTTTTTATGATGATAAGATTGAGATTTATGAAATATTAACAAACAAATTAAACCAAGTGTGATACAGATTTGTATAAATTCAATACCAAATCTCATTTGAACTCAAGCATTCTGTTTGTATATGAATGCCCATTCAGAGTATGTTTAATTTGACGGAAAATAAAAAATAGACTATTATAGAATACCTTAATGGAAGTTATGTAATTATTTTAGGTTACTTGATGAAAAAAAATTAGGGGTAAACTCAAAAAAAACCTTCAAAAATAACTTTTAATAAAAAAAACCCTACACTTTTAACTAATAAAAAAAACCTAATATATTTTTTAAACCCTAATAACTCATAAAATAAAAACCCTAATAACTCATAAAATAAAAAAGAAAATAAAAAAAAATTTCATAAAATAAAAATAAAAAAAAATTGAAATATTAATCCTAAAATTCTAATAACTATTTCTTGAAATTAAAAATGAAACTATAAACTATATATTTTTTAAACTAAAATTTTGAAGATTAATTTTCTTTAAAACAACAAATATATCATGTAATTTGTTCAACATATGAAACATTATAACCATAAAGTCACAAAATACTATTAACAAAAGTCTAATCTCATAAATTTATTAAAAAATAACATATTCGCAATAATTTTATAAAAAATAATATATCTATTATTCTAAAATCATTATCTAACCAAAATTCATATATAAATAAAAGGGGTATATATGAATTATCTAACCAAAATTCATATATAAATAAAAGGGGTATCTATGAATCATTATCAAATCGGGGAATATATGAGTTAGATATAGATAAAAGGGGTATATATGAGTTAGATATAGATAAAAGGGATATATATATATATATATAAAAAAAGGGGTATATATGAGTTAGATAAAGATAAAATCATTAGGGTTTTTATTTTATGAGTTATTAGGGTTTAAAAAATATATTAGGTTTTTTTTATTAGTAAAAATTCATATATAAATAAAAGGGGTATCTATGAATCATTATCAAATCGGGGAATATATGAGTTAGATATAGATAAAAGGGGTATATATGAGTTAGATATAGATAAAAGGGGTATATATAAATAAAAGGGGTATATATGAGTTAGATATAGATAAAATCATTATTTATATATGAATTTTGGTTAGATAATTCATATATACTCCTTTTATTTATATATGAATTTTGGTTAGATAATGATTTTAGAATAATAGATATATTATTTTTTATAAAATTTATGAGATTTGATAATAATTTTAGAATCGTGAATATATTATTTTTTAATAAATTTATGAGATTATACTTTTGTTAATAGTATTTTGTGACTGTATGGTCAAAAAATTAGGTCACTTAACTAATTCCCCCAAGAATTGGGAAATTAGGTATAATAACAATTTCTAAAATTTTGTTTGACATATCTTTTTGCATGAATCATCTCAAACATATTCTTTTGATAAAACTCATACACGAAACCTGCATTTCTCATATATATGTATATATAGAGAGAGAGTTACATTTCGAGGCAATATAAAATAAATATGAAATGGAAAATTGACAATAG
>CM071867.1:27637826-27652916 GCA_036759665.1 Gynandropsis gynandra
CATAGAATACATGAAGCATTGTGTATGATTACAGAGGAAAGGCAATAAAAGAAAGGTTTTCACAACCAGAAAATAACAAAGGCAAACACAACTCTTTGACTTGAGGGAGAAGCCTCATATTTTGATCTAAATTTTTTATTATAAAAATGTAAAGTAAATATTATAAGCATGTCATTTTTGTAAAGACCTTCAATGATGATGAGCCTAAGGCTTTCTTTGTTACTCTAATAAGCCATCATCATATCTTCTTGAGCACCACTCTCTTCCATCTTCTCCAAATCTTCTTGTGATAGAAGAGTTTTCCTCCCCAAACTACCCCCTTTATCGTAGGGTTGTGCCATTTTACGCAGGAACTGTTAGACCCCAAACACGATGAAAATGAGTTTTAGCTCTCGGGTGTTTAGCTATGGTTACATTGGGCGTAAGCAAATTACCTCTCTGGCTATGTGGATAGCCATGTCAGTACTCAGATTCAGGTGGGCGTCACGCAGATGAGAGAGTATCCAACCGGGTAATTTGGAACGTTTATCATGGCGGCTATATCTGCAGGCAGTATAGTATGATCATCAATGGTGACTGTATTAGGACACACGCACCAAAATTCGAGCTCTTGGTTTTGTCTACATCGTCCTACTAGAATATATACCTCTTGTCTGCGAATATCATCATCCCGTAATCAGCCTTAGACCGAATAACTCGCCCAACGCATTGAGCTGCCTGCCTCTGTTTGGTAAAGGTTAAATTGCATTACTCGTCACAGTCATTGGCTTCATCTAATGACAAATCATAGAAATGGAAATATACCAAGGCATCGAAAGTTAGGAAATCGCCTTCCTTTATTTGAAAGGTATCCCGCAGGTACTCCAACCGAGCAAGTAATATTCTGCATTATATTCCTTACGCTCTAAGCATCTTTCAGCAGAAATGTGTACGATGAAACAGCATAAGCAGCAAAACAGAACAGGAATTGCAGAAATAAACTCACTTGCTTAATGTATATTGAAAAGGAACACCAAACATAATCACCAGTCTGCCATAATGCCGATCAAAATCGATACCTTCAGCCACCTTCCCCCTGCCATCCAAATATAAAATGTAATCAATTTCTTCGAACAATCCAGAAAGACCAAGTATAAGTCGATTATAAATTTATACTTCATCTCACTTCACAACGTACAGGCAGTTCTATATTATACGCAGAGCATGAACAATGGAAATTAGTCTCTTTTCAATTACAAAACTTTGATGAACACAGAAAAATCAGTGTGCCGCATGAGCATATGATCACGAGTAAACTGAAGGCTTTAGTTTATACATATTTTCCCTTGGAAATTTAAGTTAAACATTAGACTTAAAAACTATCTAAAGCCAGATTATAAAAATACATATATTGCTCGAGTGTTTGATTTCAACCTGGCAACAGAGAAGAAAACTGCGCCTCTTCCACAATCGCAGGCCTTACGATAATTGTCAAGTGCCAGTGTTGTCTCTACAACATCTTGCGTTTCAATGAAGACAAGCTTGTGTTGCATTATTTCCTACAATATTAAGAGCAATAAGAAATCTTTAACAGGGATGCCTACATTGATGCAGCAGCTGCATAACCGAGATTACATTTTTGAATTGCCATCAATGTTTACCAAACGGAGCTACGAATGGAGAATTAGTCCAGCATGAACAGACCTATGGAACAGAAACAAAGAGTAGGGGGACAGACATCCAACCTTCAGAATTCCAGTTTCGTTCCAAGTGGCAATAATGCCATCCATGTATGAATAACTGACAAAGAAGCACACCACTCCATCAGGAACAATAGATACCATCTCTACCAAAAGCTTCCCGTAATTCCTTACAACACCAGGATCGCTTCGCATATCAAATTTGGTGCTAATAGGAAGTTGATCGCTGAAAAAAGGGACATGAATCACTAATTAAAACACAGAACAGATAGAAGAAAAAAAAACTTTAAATCCTACAGGATAAATTATTCAGAAAGGGAAACACTTCAAAATATGGCATACCTTCCTCGAGTAAGAACCATTGGGCATATGCAATCTCTTGTCATCGACATTTTGAAGCTTCGACTAACAACAGGATTGAAACTAAGAAGACGAGGATAGAGATCAATTGGACTTAGGGTGCCTGAAGTAATCACTACCGATTGGAACCGATCAAATACCGGCTTTATTGCCAAAGATGCATCATGGCAGCTCAACTAAAATACAAAAGAAGAGATGTATCAATACCAATCAGATGTTCAATCGTTACAAATTGAAGGTGGTTCTATGTGACTCAATTGGTAGATTTAAATCACAACCAGGATAGAACATTCTTACCTGCAATATAGGATCAGGAATATGAGGCATTCTCTCGTCAAAGGGCTCAATTATGATAGAAAATCCACGAGCATATGTCCCCACAAGAGTTGCAAAATCACACACTGTCTGGATAGGCAAAAATTCATCTGTATCTGTAATTTCAAGAGTCAACATCAAGGAATGGAGCCGATCATAACAGAATTTCAGCGCTTTCTGCTCAATCCCAGCCTGAGTATTCAGCGAGTTAACAAAACTAACTGGGGTTTCTTTCTCTACATTTTCTGTTTCCAGCCGTCCTCTCAAGTACTGTACTAATCGGCGTAAAACATGCAGAAAATGCTCAGCCCGTCGTATATTTCCAGGAACAGCTTCCTTTAAAATGTCATCGGGCAGAGCAGGATTTGCAAGCCATTGATCACTTTCTGCAGAAAAAAACAACATATATTCCACATCAAGTTCAGGGAATCAGAAATGTCTACCTTTAATTCCAACGATTTGCAAATCTAAACCAAATAAGGACTAGCTTGTGGGATGTATACTTACGAGCTAAGTCTCCTCTTAGTGCCAAACCCTCAACAAGCCGATTGTATTCAGAACGCAATCTTCCAGCATCCGTAGCCTTGAACCTTCCTACCATTTTCAGCAAATTTAATAACATGAAGAGAATATTAAAAGAAGTATCAGCAAGCAAGTAGGTCCTTCCTGTATTGGATCATTAAAGTTTTAAGAGCATGAAGATGACGTAAAGGGATCACAAAACAATACAGCTATCTGTCAAGAGTAATCAAAATATTGTTCTTTAAAAGAAACAATATCATACATTTACATACTCACTTATGTTATGCATATATGGTTCAAAATTTCATACAAAGAACAAGAAAATTTAAAACCATAAGTTTATCATGGGAGTACGAGGGGTCATATGAACTGAAAGAAAGGCATACCTATCAATTTCTTGCCTCATTTTGTTAAGGTTCCTAGTAGCTCCTTCAAGGGTAACCGTCCTCACACTGACGCTGAGTGCTTCAATACACACATTATCAATATTATGCGCTTCATCAAACACCACAACAGACTCTTTTTGCAACTCCTTTGATATAATTCCCGCAACCTTGGGATCAAGCAAGTACTGGTAGCTATAAACAATAACGTTGGCAAACTGCACCATATGCCTTGCGAAAAAGTAGGGGCACCACCCTTTCTCCTTACCAAACGACCTTAAATCCTAATATCAAAATACACAAATACCATCAACCAAAATAAGCATAACCTAATGTATATCATCAGCAAAGAACTTTAGCCAAGTCGGTGTTGAAGATTATTCAAGCTGAAACAAGTCTGAAATCCAGATGCCCGAGATAGCAAAGCAAATAATCTTTGAACCAAAAGCTTAGATATTTACCTCTAGAGTATAAACTCCGGGAGGCAACAGTGCATTCTCAGCAGCTTTCTCGTAGTTCTCAAAGTACTCACAGAGCTCCACATTTGGATTCTCTGCCGCCAGAGCCCTAACCCAACTTGCTGTCCGCTTCCGACAAGCAGCATCAACTGAATCGCGATTCTCCGCTGCCAAAACCCTAGGATTGACGCAGAGATTTTTCCGAGAGGACAATCCGATCGCGAGGATCCTGGCCTGGGGACCAAGGTGACGAAGCTGGTAGTCATGAAGAAGCTTAAGCTCAGCTAGGGTTTTCTCCATCTCGTGAACTGTACGAGTGCAGTAGACGAGCTTGATGGGAGAATCGGGACGACAGAGACGATAACTAGTGATGAGTGAGAGAAGGGCAATGGTTTTGCCGGTTCCTGTGGGCATCTCGAGAAGGCAATGGCCCTTGGCGTCAAGGGCACGCTTGAGCTCCACCATGTACTCGTATTGTTCTGGGTATATGTTATCATACGGGAAATACACCGTCACGTCCTCGATCTTGAAGATCATCCTCTCCTCCTCCGTAACGTCCTGAAGCATCAATGGAAACATATCACGTATCGCTTGTCAAACGAGCCATTCGGGTTAGAGTTACAAAACGAACAGACCAACGACGGCAGAAGAAAGGAAAAGTAATGAAAATAAGAGTTGGGAGAAGTGGGCATGAGTTTACCGGCGAGATCCCGGTAATGAAGGCAGCTGAGCCGCCGGCGAAGAGTGATTGTGAGAGAGAAATCAGCGGGGATTTGGAGTGACGAAATTTTGAGTAACGGCGTCACAATGGTACGGAGAGGAGCAAATAGCGAAGAAAATTAGTGAATTTAACCGAGAACCCTTACTATTATATCCTCGCGAAAACGGACGTCAACCTTTTTTTGGGTACATTTGGACCCCATTGCTTCAAATGGTGCAAAATTGGTAAATTTCGAAGGGATAAATGGAATTTCATATAAACTCGAAGACTATCAATTATAATATAATGATAAACCCATAAATTGCAGGAAGAAAGCCATGTAACAGGCTTATATGGACATAAGAGCAAGTGTACAATAATAACTTGGATTTTAGGGTCACTCTTCGTCCAAAAACTAACCATTCAAAAACTGAAACATCCCAGATTCTAATGAACACGACTGCACACACACGAGCATTTCAGAACTACATGACCGAGTCTTGTGAATTGGGTAATTTTATTCGAGTTTGCAAGAGTCTGCGGTTGAAACAATCCGACACAAACCAGTTTCATTCTTCTTCTGGTGTTTGGAAAGCTACGCCCTTTATCACATGTCGACACTGGAACCTGTGAAAGAATCAACTGGTCTGTTACTGCAGAAGTTAAAACAGAAGATAAAGCAATCCTACATCTGAAGATGGCAAATGTATTGCTTTTGTTTTGAAATATTATAGATTGGTGTGCATACCATATTAAATCATTTGTAGCAGAGTTCAAAGGAGTTTTCACCGCACTCTCTTGTGTTCTACACTTCAATCGCAACCTAAGAGGCACAATCTACAACAAAAAGGATATTGTTTACTATCCCGTCAATGAGTCTTAACCACTATGTGACCCTGCAAAACAAGCCGTCGTATCCAGCATGAAGTTCTGATTAAGAAGAATTACGAGTGCAAGTCCTCAACACTTTGTCACAAAACATCACCACCTTTGATCACAAAGTAACCCCCTCTCAGAATTTATCCAATTTTAACCTTTCCAAAACACTTGAATCACACCAACTGAGCCAGTTACACGCCTACCTTTCTGTTATATCTGAAGTCGCGTTTAGGGAGAAAGTGCTGGGGCAGATTCAAAGAAGGTGGAGCAAGAACCAATATGAAGAGTTTCATAGGACCTGAAATCCAACAGAAGAAAGAACGGATCAACCGCAATATCATTCACCAATTCACGTGTCAGGCAGACACCTCTTACCCAATGAGAATTCCACGCGTAAGAAGTTAGGAGTTCTGTACAGAAATACCTGGGCAAGAACTGGACCCAGCACCCATTGTGATCATTGCTCGAATAGTCTATCAAAAGGAAAATGGGAACGCATTACCCTTTTCCTATCTAACATAGCATAGGAAATGACAAAAAATGAATCTGAAGAACATGGAACCCCAGAATAAACCTTTCTTGAAAGTGCTTCTGCAGCTTTATTTTTAGAGAAGTCGCCTTCATAGCATGGGATTTTATCCTTGTGTGGGAAAAAGAACTCGTACACTTTTTGTGGCCGTAATGGGCTCCCACCAAGAATGAGCATGACCCTCTGGATGCACAGGGTCTCACGGATCATTAGCTGCAGTGCATTTTGCAGACTAGAAATGGTGTTCAACAGTTTCTCCCATTTCCTGATATCATGTTTGATCTCTCTCCTTCTTCTCATGATTTCTCTTCTGACCAATGGCTTTAATTCTGGTTGTGCAAGATTCCCCTCCTATAACCTATTATTCTTAGAGTTTAAAACAGCATAAATAACAGTGATGGACGGAGACTGTACAGCTAACATACCAACTCATCGTATTCTGCTTGCAACCCACCAAATTCAAGACTCATATCCTGCAATACACTGCCACTGAGAGCTTTAGGTGGCCAAATAAAGTATTGCGTACCATTCAACATGTAACTTGCTCAATCAGTCAACAGAGGAGCCTAACCAAACCCACAACTTTAAAATCTTGAACTTCTCTTCGTCAAAAAGATTAAAGCTAGCTAAAAGTCTAGTTCACCCTCTCCTATTCACGCGAAATGTTCATGACGGATTGATCATGAAGAACCGGTTCGTTAATTTCTAAAATCAACTGCAATTAGCGTTAATAATCGATCAATCTATCCGTCAAATAAGTTGGCCCGAAGCTACTTAAACAGTTCTTTATAAAAATCAGTAAAAATGAAAAAGGACTCGAAGGTTTCATAATTTCAAATTCGTTATCGATTGATTTTCACTTTATTTCCCATAAAAAAATTAAGCTTTTCACTTTTCTCCATAATGCAAATAACTCACTACATGAATGCGTATCCTAATTCACAATAACCCATCGAAAAATCCCTAATTTCGCATCGCCCACACAAGAGAGCAATGAAGGCAAATCGAACTGTCATAAGCAAGCTAATCAGCAGAACAAACAATAACCAGGGAAACAAAAAGATGCTCAAACCAAATCGGGCATCAGAGAACAAGAAGAAGAACGAGAACAAGACAGATTCAGAACGTACGAAGGTATCTGCTGATGCATGTAGAGGACGAAGCCGACGGCGTCATTGATGACATGGAAGACGGCGGAGGCGCCGAGGGAAACGGCGGTAGTCTCAACGTCGACGTAATTATCTTCCGTGCTTCCTTCTCCTTCCACCATGTCCATTTGAAAGAAAGCTCGAAGCAAAGAGCGATCGATCGATTTGTGCTATTGAAGATTTCGAAAATCTGGAGGCGGGGGAGAAGAACAGGCCCACTCAACAAATTAACGTAAGAAAAAGGAATAATTAAAAATAAAAGAAAAATTGCACACCGACCCCATCAATGAGAAAAATAGCCTACTATTACCTGAACATTAATCTATTCATATTTAACCCAGATTGGGAGCAAATAAAAAAAGTTAATTTAAAATCATGGGTTACACATTTTATTATACTGGCACCATTTATTTATGTTGGCTATTATCATGGAATGATTCTTAATGCAAAAATATGCAAACTAATACAAAATGAGTAACAAAATAAAACTTGAGAAATAACTGCTAAATAATGTGTTCTTAGGATTGCTTTCCACAGGCCACTCAATGAACAAGCTTTTGAAGACTATCCCCTACAAGACATGTCTTTGATCATCATTGGGAGGAGAGTATGTTTGAACGGAACAGCTTGTCCATCTCTAAGGAATAGAAGGGACTTGTGGAAGAGATGTTGATGAGATCTTACATCCAAGTTGAAAGCAATTGTGCAGCCCTATTTCGCTATGAAGCGCTGCTCGAGACTTTCACCACACACATGTTGCTTGTAACTCTTATAAGCTCATGCGTTTCTTCATCTAACTCTACGTTGTCCTTTGCCATTCGCTCTTCAACTATAAGTGCCATTTTACCAGCTTTGGCATAAGTACGTAGAAGCGCGTTGTAAAGCTGAGTATTCATGAAGCCAGCCTTTCGGAGAACATTCAGCAGCTCTTCAGCTCCTTCGACATTCCCCTGGTCTTCTAGTTCCTTGCATAACTCTGTAACCAATCTTATATTCGGCGTCCATTTCTTCACAGAACCCAGTGCCTTCTTGAAACAATCTAATACCTTCTCCAAGTCTTTACGCTTCAAATAGGCCCATGTAAGAATTTCCCATGTCGAATAACTGGGGGTAATGCCTTTCTCCAACATTCTTTCATAAAACTTTTCCCCCAACTGGATCTCCCCTCTGTTCATGTGCTCCGCCAAAATCAGGTTTGGTATCCTAGCATCTCCAGTCCCAGAAACGGATTCCCACTCATCATAGATATCTTTGGCTTCTGCAAATTGCCCCAGTTTCACTAGTGCAGATACCTTACTTAGGTACTCAGCATCATTCATTTTTCGGAAACATGACCTCATTCTCTTCCAGGTTCGGCTGACTCCATCCTTGTCCCCAATATTACCATACAAACTTATCAGAGAAGCATAAGCAACCCGGTTCTTCTTGGAAACCAACTTCTCCATCTCTTTCAAAGCAAGTTTTGCCTTTTCAAGATGATCTGTTTTTGTGTACAAGTTGGTTAGCACACTGAAAGTCACCCAGTCTGGATCCAGCTTCGCCTGCTTCAGCTTAAGATAGACCTTTTCCACAGCTTCGACATCATTTTCAGAAGCAAGGGCTGTCAACCATAGATTATACGTGACAACATCAGGCGTGGCATTCTTCTTTAGTTCCTGAATTAGTGCTGGGACCTTCTCAAGTTGCCCTTTTGATACGTACAGGGATAGCAGGTGATTGTAAGGAAGCGGGGACTTCAAGAAACTGCATTCCGACATTTTCTCAAACAAGGCCTCGGCTTTATCAGACAGCTTACTCTGAACATATGTATGTAGAAGAGATGTGCAAACAGAATGGTCTCTCATTCGATCAGGAATATCTTCGAAAAACTTCTCCGCACTGTTCAAACCCCGAATTTTGGCAATTAAATCCAAATGGACAGCATAATCACCTGGTTGCAGCCTCATATCCTCTTGCAAAACCATCCATTCACATATCTGCATAGAAAAAACCACACAATTTACCAATATGGACTCAACCAAAGCCACCAAAAAAATGAAAAGTTCATGATCATCGAGAATTTTACTCAAAACACAAACTAATATGGCATACGAAAAGCATATCAGACTAATGATGGATAAAAGGGATAGAGAATTCAAAGAGAAGTCACAAGACCTCGAGAGCGTGCTTGTAGCGCTTGAGCTTACGAAGCTCTCTAACGATACGATTGAGCTCGTACTTGCGAACAGTACGGCCTTCCTCCTTCCATTTCCGGATAGCAACCACGGCGCTGCGTTTCCGATACACCAGGCCCAACATCCTCCGCCCCAGCGTGTCTCTTCCGCTGCCTTCTTTGACACCAACTGCAATTCCTCCACCATCATCTTTGCCTCCTCCTCCACCGTCTTTGAATTCCCCGCCATTGCGTGGCGTCACCGGGTTTCCGGCCGCGGCGGTGGAGAAGCGGCGAACGGAGACTAGGGTTGTGGCACGAGCTGATCGGAGCAACATTTTTGTTATTGGGCCAAGGACTTCGAGAGTAACTATTTTATGCTAAGGTAAAAATTTTATTATTGGGCCCAATTCTTTCATGGTAAGGCCTCCAGTCTTTTATATTTCAATGATTTTTATACATAATAAGCAACTATTTCTAAATCTGATATTAAATTTTATTATCCATCTAGATACGTTATCTGATATCAACGTTAACAAAAAATGTCAAGCCGTTTTGCATCTTTTTAGTTTTTTTAACAAGGATTAAGCCGCACATTTTAGAAAAACATGACAACTTTCGATATAAAAACGAGTATTCGAAACAAATTCAGTAAGAACGTTCGACCCCGAGCGTTCTATATACTCGGTCGAACATACTAAAGTTCATTTTCAAAATGTTTAACATACTTCGTTTGGGTAGAGCAGTCCTTCATTCGGTCGTTGTGAAACCTGAAAAAATCATCCGGTAGAAACGCTCATCCCGAATAGATGGCTACTCGATCGAGAGTCCATGCATCGGGATGTATCCTTTTGTTCTAGAAAAATGCTCGATCTGAGCGAAAGACTACTCGACCGAGCGTTCATTCATCAAGCGATATTTTTTGGTCCAGAAAAAATGCTCGACCCCGATGTGTTCTCTGCTCGACCGAACAACCCAACTGAATTAGT
The DNA here is from genome assembly GCA_036759665.1 of Gynandropsis gynandra. Taxonomy (NCBI): domain Eukaryota; kingdom Viridiplantae; phylum Streptophyta; class Magnoliopsida; order Brassicales; family Cleomaceae; genus Gynandropsis; species Gynandropsis gynandra. The sequence goes on from CM071867.1 coordinate 27,647,941, forward strand.
CAAAATGGTTCCTATTTTTACGAGAAAGACGCGAAACAACCAACCACTCGGCCCGAGCGACGGCCTGCTCGACCGAGCGTGTTACCAGATCCACTTAAACATTCAAATTTTGAATAAGAAGGAGAGGTGTTTCTCTATTAAAGAGGACATATTTGGACGAAGAAAATAACTCCAGAGCAACCAAAAAGTGAGAAACAATTTAGGATCGTAACCACAGAGTGAAGAAGCTATACGGATCACACCAAGAGCCGGACAACTAGTAAAAACAAATTGAAGGTGAGCTCATGGCTACAACAGATCGAGATAGATCGACTGGACATTCCTAACTCTTTTCTTTTTCCATTTCTATTTGAAGTTTAGTTCGATGATGTTAATCTATATGTTTAATCCCTACTATAGATTAGAGTATTGTGTATGAAATTCTTATGAATTTAAATCAGAGTATTTTTTAATTTGTATGCTTTATTCTTTCGATTTATGGAGGATCTCGTAAATTTATTGTCAGTTGGTTAGTTCAGATGAAAACATCGGATTAGCCTAGATCTAGTATAATACATATGCATGAGTTATCATTTGAAATTTATTAATCTATTTAGAAGTGAGACCATCGTGCGATAATGCATTCAATATATAGGTCATCGTGCAGTTTTTTAGATATTAGATAGGAGTCTCCACTACGAGAGCTGATAGATTCATTAATTACATTCGATGTATAGGTTGTTAGACGGAGACGTCAATATTATACACTCGGATAGGGTTTTTAATGAGATCCTTGCTGAATCGACACTCTAAAACGAAGGTAGTGACGGATAATCCTTGTTGCAGCCGAGCCGAGAGACTCCTCTACACAAGGCGTGTGGAATGATAGATCGCACGAGAGTTGCGGAAGGCTCTCGATTTACCAAAGATCATCTTCGAGGATATGACGCACCAAGAAGATCGAACTTATGTTGGATATTACACACCAACAATGTTGGATATTACACACCAACAATAAGAGAAAATTGAAAATTCAAATTGATGGAAGATTGAGTTATACAAGGGGATGGCCGGCCATAAGAAGAAACAAGTCATGCAAGACTTCAATGCCACCATAAATGCATGCAAGCCATGCAAGACTTGAAAATTAAATGAAAAAAATTTAAAATTCAAACTAAAAATAAACATAATGATAAAGTACTTCGATACGATGGATGTATGAAGTCTCGAGTCAATAATTAGGGGGAAGAAAGTGAGACGTGGCCTCGTTAAAAACCCGTCGTTGAAAACCCACGTGGGATAAAACCAACGGTGGGAAAAGAGCATACACGACATACTTGCCCTAGTTGTTGATCATTGCAAGTTGAGTTTCGGCATGTAGTATGACTCGGATGTTGGAGCTCCCTTGTGGACTCGAGCACTTGTCTTGAACCCGCACGGCCACGAGTAATCCGACGATAGCTTCCTTGAATGTCCTAGCTTTGGCTCGGGTCACAGGACCTGCTGGTATGGATAAGGCATCCTCCTCTCTAGCTCTAGCACGGGTTATGGGACCAACGTCCTCCTTTCTCTCTTAAGGACAGGTCGCATCCTCCTTTCTCTCTTTAGGACGGGTCGTGTCCACCTTTCTCTCCTTTGGACGGGTCACGTCCTTTTCCTTTGCCTTAGTACGGGTCGTGTCCTCTTCTCTCGCCTCAGCACGGGTCGTGACACGCGCACGAGCTAAGTGGCTCAGGACGCATATTGGGGAAAACCGAGAACCTCATTTGTTAAGCGGGATTCGTCGGGTTGGATGGAACGAAAGACACCACAAGAGGTGTGGAAGCCTCTTGATACAGTCAAAACACACTTCAATTGTTCCCGAAACGGATTGAAGGCGATACGTTTCCCAAAAAGGCTTAAGATAAGAGGATATATTCTCTCGAACTCAAATTTACTTCCAAAATCTAAGTTGTTTACAACTGAAGGTTGGGACTGCTTTTATAGGCAAGTCTCAAACCTTGAAATAAGACAAAATACACTAAATCATAGCCCTATTACCTCTATTGGTCCAAAAGTGTCTGACAAAATGGAAAAATTGGCTAAAAACTTGATGGAGTATCCTAATGATGTCATCCAGTCGTTGGGCATGCAGGAGTGACATCATGTGACCGTTTGGACCCGAGAGTGATGTCATGTGACTGTTGGACATGCGGGAGTGACGTCATGTGACCGCTTGAACGCGCTGGAGAGTCCCAGTGGCTCATGTGACCGTTGTGAGCGCGAGAGTGACGTCACCCGGTCGCTAGGTCATTTGAGCATCCTAAGCGTCTGGGCCAGCGTCCGGTTCTATGCTGAAGACGGTCGCAATTCTTCCGAAGGTCGTGGACAAGTGCTCTTCATGAACGAGAGTCTCTAGGACTTCTTTCACAATCTCGGCGGCCTTGGTCCGCAAGCTCCGTGCTCGTCCTCTCGTGATTAGGCCGTGGGAGGATTCCATTTGCTCGGTGCCTCGAGTTACCTCCTCGCTTGTGTGTCCGGCTCTCGGGTCGTCCTTGTGTCCGATGTCCTCATCACTCTCTCCCCCTTGCGAGCGTTCCATCTGTGGAATGCCATCACCTGCATCGAAAGGAGATAAGTCGGCAACGTTAAATGTTGTTGACATGTTATACTCACCGGGTAGTTAAGGCGGTAGGCATTGTGATTGATCCGTTCAAGGACACGAAATGGTCCATCTCCTCTTGGTGCAAGCTGTAAGCTTCTCTTGTCCGGAAATCGCTCGGGTCGCATGTGTAGCCACACCCAGTCTCCCTCGTTGAACACCTACTGTCTTCGCCCCTTGTTAGCTTGTTTGGCGTATTGTTCTGTCTTGCACCTTATGTTTTCCTAAACCTTCTCGTGCATCTTTTTGATGAGTTTGGCCTTCTTCTCGCCATCTTGGCTGGTGACCTCCTTGCTTGGTAGGCCCGACAGGTCCAAGGGAGCTATGGGATTGAACCCATAAACGACCTCAAACGGTGAATGCTTGGTGGCAAAATGTTGTCCTGTTGTAAGCAAATTCTGTGTGGGATAGATATTCGAGCCACTTCTTTGGGTATCGTCCGATGAGTGACCGTAGAAGTGCTGCTAGAGTGCGGTTGACCACCTCAATCTGACCATCTGTCTGCGGGTGGCATGTTGTGGAGAACAACAGCTTGGTCCCTAGTTTTCGCCAAAGTGTCCGCTAGAAGTGACTTAAAATTTTGCTATCACGGTTTGACACAATGGTCCTTGGTAGACCGTGGAGGCGTACGACCTCGTGGAAGAAAAGGTCTGCTATTTGAGTTGCATCGCCAATCTTTGAACATGGTATGAAATGCGCCATCTTGAAGAACTTATCCACAACAACAAAGACAAAATCTTTGTTTCGGATCTTCGGGAGTCCAAGAACAAAGTCCATCGACAAGTCAGTCCATGGATGAGTTGGAATTGATAGAGGAAGATACAAATTGTGGGGTTGGCTGCGGGACTTGGCTTGGTGACACGTGATATATCGTGCACAAAGTCGTTGTACATCTCTTTTTAGGTGCGGCCAAAAGAAATGTTCCTTGATTGAGGCCAAGGTCTTCTCAACACCAAAGTGCCTCATGAGAGCTCCTCCATGAGCTTCTTGTAGTATCAACTCCCTCATTAAGCTCTGTGGGATGCATAGCCTTCTGTTGTGGAAAAGATATCCTCCATGGGTGTAGAATGGTCTGTGGGCTCCTTCCTTGCGCATTTGAAACACCTCGACGAGCTCTGGATCTTGATCGTAGAGTTCCTTGATGTGCTCGAATCCTAGGTTCCTTGCCTCCATTATGGTGATGAGAGCATGCCTTCGTGATAGGGCATCGGCTACCATGTTTTTGTTACCTTTCTTGTACTTGATTATGTACGGGAAGGTCTCGATGAACTCCATCCATTTGGTATGTCGTCGTTTGAGCTTTTTTTTTACCCTTGAGGTGCTTTAGGGTCTCATGGTCGGCGTGTATGATGAATTCCTTTGCCAGTAGATAATGCTGCCATGTTTGTAGGGCTCGAACAAGAGCATAAAGCTCCTTTTCATATGTTGGGTAGTTGAGTGTGGCTCCACTTAACTTCTTGATGAAGTATGCCACGGGTCGTCATGCTTGAACGAGGACTACTCCGATACCGATTCCTGAGGCGTCGCACTCTACTTCGAACATTTTGTCAAAGTTTGGCAGGGCAAGGACAAGCGCCGTGGTTTAGCTTGCCTTGAGGGCTTCAAACGCGTGGGCTTGTGCTTCTCCCCATTCAAAGGTCGTGTCCTTCTTGATAATTGCGGTTAGTGGTGCGGCTAGGCTACTGAAGTTCTTCACGAACCGGCAGTAGAAACTTGCTAGCCCGTGAAAGCTTCATACATGGGTGACTGTTTTGGGTGTTGGCTATTCTTGTATGGCTTTGATTTTGCTCTCATCCACTCGTAGTCCCTACGAACTCACCACAAATCCTAGGAACATGATCTCTTTTGTGGCAAAGGAGCACTTCTTCATGTTGGCGTAGAGTTGTTCCTTCCGAAGCGTCTCCAGTACCAGCTCAAGTGTTCGTGGTGTTGGTTGAGATCCCGACTATACACAAGAATATCATCGAAATAGACCACCATGAATTTCCCGATGTAGGCTCATTATAAGTGAAAGGGACATAAATGTAATTTTGTGTTATTAGGGTTTCCGTTAGGGTTTCATATCTCTTGTATATTGATATATATATCTGATGTGACTCATATTCGAATCAATACACGAAACCCTTTCCACATGGTATCAGAGCTATAGATCCAAAACCCTAATCACCGTCGGCCTCTCTCTCTCTCAAACCCTAATCACCGCCGGCCATCTTCTCCCTCTTTTCTCCTCATCGCCGGCCTCCAAACCCTACCCTCTTCTCACCGTCGGCCAAGCTACTTCATCACTGTCGGTCTTTTCAATTCAAAACCCCCTCACCGTCGGCCAAATTCTCTCAAAACCCTAACCCTAATTCTC
>CM071867.1:27656055-27670004 GCA_036759665.1 Gynandropsis gynandra
TATGGCTCCTAGCTCGCGTCTCTCCTTGTCCTCGGGTGAAAGGTTAGAAGACCCAACCATCTATCGGACTCTTGTTGGAAGTCTACAGTATCTCACACTTACGAGACCCGACATCAGCTTCGTTGTCAATAAATTATCTCAGTTCATGCATGCCCCGACAACGGAACATCTACAAGCCCTCAAACGGGTTCTACGGTATTTCGTTGGAACGCGAGATCGCAGAATCTTCTTCTCCTCTGATAATACTCTCTCTCTACACGCCTTTAGTGATGCAGATTGGACAGGGGATCGTGATGAGTATATTTCTACGGGGGCATATATTGTCTACCTTGGCAGCCATCCCATTTCTTGGTCTTCAAAGAAACAGAAATTCACCGCTAGGTCATCCACCGAAGTGGAATATCGTGCTATCGCGGATACAACAGCAGAACTTCGATGGATCACGTCTCTCTTAACGGAACTTGGTATTTCTACATCACAACCTCCCGTCATTTACTGTGACAACATTGGCGCAACATACTTGAGTGCAAATCTCGTATTCCACTCTCGCATGAAGCAGCTAGCCTTGGATTACTTCTTTGTTCGTCAACAAGTGCAAGGCGGCATCCTCCGAGTTTCTTACGTCAACTCCAAGGATCAACTAGCGGATTTACTCACTAAACCGCTCGCTCGTCAGCCATTTCTTACACTTTGTCACAAGATCGGCATCACCGAAGGTGCTCCGTCTTGAGGGGGCATATAAGTGAAAGGGACATAAATGTAATTTTGTGTTATTAGGGTTTCCGTTAGGGTTTCATATCTCTTGTATATTGATATATATATCTGATGTTACTCATATTCGAATCAATACACGAAAACCTTTCCACATTCATAACACGTGGTTCATAGCCCTTATAAACATGCTTGGGGTGTTTGAAGGCCCGAAAGGCATGACGAGCCACTCGTAAGTCCCTGCTTCGTCTTGAAGGATGTCTTTCATTCGTCGTCTTCTCTCATGCAGACTTGGTGGTATCCGCTCTTGAGATCCATCTTCGAAAAGATTGTTGCCCCACTCAGCTCATCAAGCATGTCATCGAGTCATGGGATGGGATGCCGGTACTTGATTGTGATGTTGTTGATCGCCCGAAAATCAACGCACATCCTCCACGTCATGTCCTTCTTTGGCACAAGGAGTACGGGTACGGCGCACGGACTTAGACTTTCTCGGATGCAGCCTTTGTCCATTAGCTCTTGGACTTGACGTTGGAGCTTCTTCGTCTATTCAGGGTTCATGCGGTACGCTGGCGGTTCGGTAATGGTGACCTTGGAATGAGATCGATCTGGTGCTCGATACCCCATAGGGGTGGAAGTCCAGCTGGGATTTCCTGGGAAACAAGTCTTGGTACTTGCTTAGGATGCTGGTGATTTCCGGGGGATGATCCGCTGCTTCCAGGCTTATCAAGACATCCTTGTAAATTATTAGTAATACTGGGCTTTGATTGCTTAAAGTTTTAGGAATTACGCTAGCTTTGACATAAAAATTTGGTTTTGGCTTGTCGTCACGACTCAGTTTTAATTGTCTTTCATAACCTGGTCCGGTACTTCGTCGTAGTACTTACCGATGCTCGTACGGTACTTGCTCAGTTACCTTGAGCTCTCCTTTACTGTTAAACCATTGTAGCTTGTACGGATGTGGGTGCTTCTTTGTTTCCAAGCCAAGCTTCCTTACTATGTAGGCGCTGGCAACATTAGTACAGGATCCGCTGTCAATAGTGAGTCCACATACCTTTTCTTTTACGAGACACTTCGTGTGGAAGATTGTCTCTCTCTCTGGGCAATTTCTGGTAGAATGGCCATTGTTTAAGATGCGTCGTGTCACCAGTAGCTCTTCATTTTCGGGGTATTCGAAGTCGTTGTCTACGTCCTGTTCTTCTTCATTCGCAGACTCGTACCCTCTGCGATTAGTGTCCGAAATCAAGATTGGAAGCCATCAAGATTTGAGCCACCGACAATGAAGAACAATAGTATACTGTAGTAAATTTATTGAACTCTATCAAGATTGGAGCCACCGAGAATAGCTTCGGTACGACTCTACATTACATTGGGTCCATGATTCTGTTTGTTCTCACAATATGGTAGGAAATTATTTGGCTCTTCATGATGTTTATGAGATGAGTATGTGCTCTATTAAATTGCCTCATAGTCGAGAAAGTTTTGTTGTGTAATGTTGAAAAATGTATCTTGCTTTGAATCTCATTTTGCGAGATGTATTCTACATTGAGGATTCCAGTCACAATTGTTTCTATCTTTTAGTTACTTGTGCAGCAAGATTGTTTGATGTAGTTCTCTAATAAATTATGTGTCATTTAGGCTTGAATACCAAGATTCTAACTGGAGCCGGTGAAAAACGGGCTACGCTCTATTATTATTTTTTATGGGTGGATACTACTACTATAGTTTAACCTCGTTTTATCGGCTCCTCGAACATATGGAATCAGCGACTTAAACATCTTCAAAGATATTGGCATCGGTTTCTAATTTATGTTTTCCTCTTAATGCTATTTTGAATAATGCGAGCGATATTTGTCTATGCACAAAACAAACCCGGGATTCTTTTCCGATGAGCTCTAAAAAAACTTCTTTTATTCTTTAGTTGATTAATTACGATGTGTGGGGTCTTTATTGCACTCCATCATTTTCTAGGGTCAATTATTTTTTAACTATCTTTGATGATTTATCCGGTGATGTTTGGATTTATCTCATGACAACATAGAATCAAATGACTACATATTTACCGAGTGTTTTAGCTATGGTGTCTCGACAGTTCAATATTTAAGTTTAACATATACTTATGAACATAGCGAACACGAAATACAACCAAATGAGGATCACACGAATGAGGAGTTAACTTAATGATTTAAGTGGATAGAACCTTTTCTCGGTCTATTCACACGTGGCTGAGTAAGGATCTTGCAAACACAAGGCAACCGAAATAGTGAAAAAGGTATGAGAGACCCTTGATCAAAAATAGGATTCTGTCTCCAATTCCAAAAAACTTCACAATGGTCTTCTACATTGAACATACCTCGACCCCCATACCTAGAACCGATGGATTCGGGTGATATGAATGAAAAAAAGAAGTATATAAAAATATTTCATCATCTTTCCCCACAAAACCACATACTTTTCTCTTTCAAAAATTTCCAGCGGTTATAAAATCTTCCCAACAGCGAGTAGATCAATATGCTATCATTTTATGCATTTTTGTTTTAAAATGGAGCTTCTCTTATATAAGAAACCCGACCTCATTTGTAACAGCAGCCTGATTTTTGTGAGAATAAGCTCTTTTGTTTTCTTGATCATTCATCTAAATTACGGTGTCTTCAACTTTTTCGGGAACAATTGACATTATATCTGACTGTATCAAGGGATTTTATCACCTCTTATGGTGTCATTCATTCCACCAAAAAATCTCGTTTATCCACCTCTCATCCACTCAAGAAGCTTTTTTGCCTCGTGGGATCATAACCTCCACCATCAACTACCATCATCCACCATCGACACACAAAACTTGAAGAGTGGCCTTAGGCCAACCAAGATATCTTTCTACACCATCAACCATCATCATTCACCATCAACAATGAGTTATCTACGAGTGATCTTAGACCAACCAAGAGATCCTCCTTGAACGAACGAATTATACTCAAGCGATCGAGATTAACGGATTTCCCGTATGCATCCTAAAATCCAACAATCGAGACGTATATCATATATGCCATGATAATGAAACAAAATTTCTCTACCTTGAAAGTTATTTTTCGGAGCTTTAATTTTTCATGTATTGATACTCCTTAACAAAATAAATACTTTAAATAAAACATTGACATATCTCAAGATTGCTTGCTCATGTTCTAAGCCAACGGTTCTATCAATTTTTAGGGAGAATGTGTTCTCATCGTGGGTCATTTGATATTCAAAATATAAATAATCATCGACATGCACACTATTTTTCATATTTTTCACGGTTCTCCATCGAATTATGGTCACTTGCGCGTGTTAGGTTCCCGTGGGTTTGCTCACGATCAGCGCATCGATGGGGATAAATTTGCAACTCGAAGTCATTGTTGCATTTTTGTTGGATATCTCAATTACACCTGGCTATTTCGAATTTCGATTCGGTTATCGGTTCAGATATAATGGGTACAAGTAATTTGGTTTTTAAAAAATAAAAACCAAACTTAAATCGGTTTGGTTTGGTTTGGTTGTACAATGCTTCGGCTCGGTTATATCAATAAAATATTACAACCAAAATAAAATATTATAACCAGATCAAAATTTTCACCCTAATCCCAATGTCCAAAAGGGGTGGAGGTTTACAATATTGATCGCACTATCTTTTTTGTCTTTCATAATGTCCAATTCAGTGAGCATAATTTTCCATTTGTGAACTCATCGATGTCGGTTCCCCAATCCACATGTATTCCTTCCATTTCTGATTGGACTTGTCCTAATGAGGTGGATCTTGATTGGACTAGTTTCCATCCGTTTCACCACTCATCGCCCCAAGCGCTGCATATTCCATATTTCAAGGTCAAATTCCATGACGGGATTGACCGACAAAGGTGATATTTATACTTCAAGTGACTCCACGTCTAACACACCATCGATATCATCTGCATACACATTAATGGATCTTAGGAGAGGACAATGTCAAAAATTACCCTCATCCGTCTTAAGGAATATGTCACGACCATAACACGTGTTTCTCTAACAACAACCATTATCTCCTCGTCTATGTATCATGTTGCTTAGTTTATGTCATGTGGGAAATTTTCTCATACTTACCTTGCTCTCTTGGCGGCTTTGATTTTCGGCCTTGAGCTTTTTTTATACCAAGAGGCTTTCAAAGATGTTCACTAGTTACAAGATATGTGTGATAAATTTTGGGCATTTGAAGAGAATAACACATGGGTACTTAAGTATCTTCCTCCAAGAAAGAAAATCAGAGAGAGAAAATGGGTCTTCAAAATTAAGTATGGTTTGGATGACACGATTGGAGGATACAAAGTTCATTTGGTCGTTTTTATAATAATCAGATCGAGGGAATCAATTACAAAGAAACTTTTGCTTTGGTTGCAAAAATTGTCACGATATGGTTATTTCTTGAGATAGCCGTAATATAATTTGAGAGGTTCAACCGATGGAAAATACCTTTCTTTACCAAAAACTCACATTTGAACGTTAAAGCTTCCATAAAAGCCAGACTCAGCAATAAGGTACCTCGTATTTTTCTTTCTGCCTCAGGATATACGTAATGCGTTTTTTCTACATGAAACCCTCGTCGTGATTTCCTCTTGATCGAATAAAGTATGCTTTTGGAAATCTCTATATGGGTTGAAATAGGCCCCACGATATTGTTTTGCCATTCCAATCTCACTCATGCTTTATGACATTAGGGTTTTTGCTCTTCTCTATCTAAATTCGTGTTTGTCTACAGTGTCGGTGGGGTCCAGATCCATGTCTTTATATATCTGACAATTCATCATTGCCGAGAATTTGCAATTTTAATATTTTGTGCACACATTATCTCAATTCATGCATGCTCCACGACAAGAACATTGGGATACGACTCTCCAAGTGGTAAGATATTTAGAAGGACATATGGGACACGACCTCTTACTACGCGTGGATTCATATTTGAGTATATATGTCAAATATGATTCTAGTTCGACTGGTTGTCTTATAAGTCGGCGGTCACTGATCGATTGGTTTATTCATTTGGGCTTTTCGCCTACCTCGTGAAAAGGAAAAAGAAGAATATTGTATCTCGTTTATCCATAAAAATTGAGTATTAAACTATGACCATGAATACATGCGAGCTTATATGGCTACGATCACTACTTCGTGATATGGGAGTTTCACATTCTCATCCTAGTATATCTATTTCGTCAACCAAGCCTTCATGCACATTACAGCTAATCCAATCTTTTATAAACTTATGAAACACATTGAGTTAGATTCTCATTTTGTTAGTGACATATTCTTGACGATATAATCACCACATGATATATTTCGATCCATCTACAATTCGCAGATATATGCACGAAGGCTCTCAACAACGAGTTCAACGATTTATTTATCCAAATTGAGCATTCTCCATTTACACACCAATTTGAGGGAGAGTATTGCGGTTTTGCGGACCTTCATTGTTTCCTTTCCCTCTTGCTATGTCATTGACCATTTCAACAACTTCTTAAATTGCATCAACCTTAACCATTTTTTTGGGTTTCTTAGCGTTTGCATTATTATTCAAAGAAAAACAAATTCTCTCAATCTCATATTATGTATCAATTAGAATATATACATTTATAGTCTTAGATATATATTGGATAATATTAAATCCGAATTTTAATTGTTTTATTTTTATTATTTGATATGTAAAGAGAACCATGTTGTGTTATAAAACATGAACTTCATTATTTTTTCTCCTTAATTAAAAAGAAAAATATGTTTAAACAGAATTTTCTATTTCTAAATTTCATACAAAAAAATTTCGCCGCTAATTTTGTACGGTTATCAATTACGAATAATGAAATACTTTTGAAAACACTTTTCTAAAATGGATATTATAAAAGGAATTTGACATCCATGTATCTGATTTCATGTGACTTCATGTAACAACGTCTATATATATATATAATATCAAACAATACTAAAGTTTGAAATATTTTGGTTCACATAATTCAGAATTTATTCATTGGAATTCAAATAATTTTCTTAATAGATAACAAGTTGAATAGATAATGAATAAAAAGTTGAGAAAGGAGGATAGTTTGTCCAAACTACCTGGAACATGTAGAGATGCGACAAGAGTTTTGCATAGATTTGGACCATTGTTAGCATGTGGAAGACCTTCCTATACCCAAAACACATCATTCTGCTTGTCGACTTTTCATTGGTTACCATTTTATACTTGGAAGTTTTTTGCAGTGTTCTGCCACTATCTCGTCATTTCAATACCAATTTATAACAAAATACGAACCTTTTTTTCTTTTAAGATTAATCACACGGTTGTTTTGTTTTCCAACTAGATAGTATTATGTTATGCAATGCTCTTGTTTTGAACTGGGAGTGGAACCAATGCTTGTTTACCACAACCAGTATATATAATATAATCCAATATCATGTCGCAAATATATAAATCAATTTTTACCAAACTTGGCTTAATACAATTGATGAATGAGAAATATCAAATATTTATTCCATCTCAAATTTGAAATTTTAATTTATGAAGGATATTAATATTAGTCTAAACGTAACTATCATTACTTTTTTTTCAAAAAATATAAAAATAAATAAAAATCAATTATGTAAAGATGTAAATGATAGTTTGCATTATATATATAAAAATACATTCATACAAAATCCAAAGAACATTATCGTTTAAATATAGATTTCAAATACTCTTTTATTACTGTATCAGAAACACTGGACAAAACTCATTCCAAACGTTAATAGCAATCGCACTATGAAAATTTACCGTATGTTTTAAACATTCAAATTTGATACACAAATTCGAATAGAGAAAATCGCAGTAATCACTAACCTCTATGAATCTAACGATTATTGTATAATACTTTTTCTGATCAAATTTCTCTTTGTATATATATACACACACGTTAACAAAATTATTAACTAATGTGACATTAATACACTTCCACTATTCATGTATGAACATGAGAAGAGGAGGAGAATCTCCGTACAAAGGAAACTCAGAAAGAGAATCTAGAATGGAGAAAAGGGGATAGAAAGGGATTGAGTGTGCATGTGATGATCATGTGGGAGTGGGGCAACCACAGCATACATGTCTTGTGTACATATCCATCATATGAAAATCAAATTTAAATGTATTTTTATTGCCTAATTAGGAAACAAAGACGTCTTTACGAATATAAATAGTATGACTCTCATTTACGTTATCATTAAAAATTACAAGCCGTACAACTTCAGCCTTTATATAAAGGCTTTCAGAAACTTCAAAATCCCAAAATTTACCAAAAAAGAGAGCAAAATATTTAAATTTAACAGGGAAATAAAAAACGAGCAATATAAATAATAACATAAAATGGATCAAGTGGCCACCCAAAAGTGCTGCTTCCAGTTAAGGATGGGTTTAGGGTCATGCCCACTTTCCATGCACCTGCTACTGGGCCTTCGAAATTTCTTGTTTCCTATTTTACCCTCCAGTTTCTTCGAATTTCCTTCTAGGCCCTCCTCATGCTCTTCTCCGTCTTCTTCATCTTCTTCTTCATCTTCTGCATTGAAATATTCTTCTTCTTCTTCTTCTTCCTCTTCTTCTTCTTCCTCAAAGGCTTCAGCATTAAACTCATTTTCTTTGATTTCTTCATCTTCATAACCGATCAAAGAACCCTCCAAGAAACACAGACGGAGCCTTCCTTCACTACGTTCCGCTACGAAGTAACGAGGTGGAGAAGGAACCGAGATGGCTCGAACAACTAGACGACCGTCTTCACTATACGAACGCACCATTCGATTTTGGTTAGACCCACGTACTGAGTTTATTGGAGGCGGAAAGCTTTTTCCATAACTCATTATTGTTTTCTTTATCACAAAACTTTCTTCTTGAGGCTTCAGAGGAGAAACCAGAGTCAGAGTCGCAATTGCGTCAAGCGCAAGCAACGCGATATCGTCCTCATTCTCACTACCCGTTTCGCTCCCCAACCTCTCCGTGCACATTTCCAAGCTTTTCTCGCTGAGCTTAGGACGATTAGCGGTCGGATGAACGTAGACTTTGTCTGTGTCTCCTCTGTTTCTGGCAATGCCGACGTTTTCAGACAGAGACCGTAGGAAACTCCAACCACCCATGTCCCCTTCTCTACGAATGTTGGCTTTCGTGTCGCAAGATTCTGCTTTTCTTTGGTTCTTGGGGACATACTGTTGTTGAGCTTGATCACAAGCAATGGACATTTCTTTATCAGTTGATGATTCTTAGGGAGACAAGTAAAAAGGGTAATCAGAGGAAACAGAAGCTACTGTCTTCCTCTTGATTTTCTTCAAAGATTTTTTTTTTAAGAATTAATTAGGGTTTGAGAAGTGAGATATTAAGAGGGTTACTTGGGTTAGAGGGAAGAAAATAGAGATGAAGAACGAATGGGAAGTGGCGAGGGGTGAACCTCTATTTATAATCGCTCAACCTCAACTTGATATTTAGGCTCTACTTTTTTTTTTAATATATATTAAAGTAAAAAAATTCTTCATTTTCATTTAATTCATGATCCAACTAAACCAGTTTAAGCGTCTTTAGTGAACTCAACCTCACTCTTCACCAAATTAGTAAGTATATCTTTAATTTTGCTAATCTATTTGTTATTTGAGTACTTGATTCTATAAGAAATTTTCTTCTTGAAGACATTGATTTTTAACCGGAAAAACAAAGTGCATAATAAAAAAATTAGAACATGAAACAGAACGAACCTGTGATGTGACGTATAGCTTACCAAATTTTGTTCCGTGCTCTAATATCAGACGTTTCCAAACAAAAAAATTTATCTAAATTATTAATAATTTTATAATATAACGTGACATATAATTTTGTAAACACCGCATGTTAAGACACAGTAGAAATTAGTTTAACTGATATTAGAATAAATAAAATAATTATCAACCAAATTTGAATAATATATAAACTTTAGTTCGAAATTGATATAACAGAATTGTAAAATTCATAATAAAACATTAAATACATATATATTACAAAATATACATACACATATTATATATGATTATTATATCATTATCTTTTGAACATATGAAACAATATCACTACATTACAAATTCGAATGATGCAAACTAAAGTTATATATAAATATATAATTTTAAAAATATATAATTTTATTATAAATTTATCTATTTGTATAATTGTAAAGATTTTGAATGTTTATTTATTGCATATTAAAGATAATGGCTATAAATTTCAACGGTTATAAACAAAAATATATGTAAATGGAAACATCCTTCTAAATATTTTAACAACCTTCATATACAAACATATCTTTTTATCTGTAAATATTAGTCAGATCGGATATATCTTATAATAATATTAACATTCGTCCGTTCATAGTATGTGTATAATATGCTGAAAATTTAATACAATTGTAAAATAAGCTTGAGGACAAGAAGGTGATATACTTTTACATAAAGCAAATAAATGATAAAATATTATATAAAATAATATAAAAACGTATATTCCTCCGATTGGCACAACTAAGATCGGATAAAATATTCGAAATATTTGTATCTATTTCGTATTTGAACCGGAAATTCGAATATCCGTATACATAAATACAAATAGAAATATTAGAAATCAAATATTCGACAAATACAAATAGTAGATTCAATTATTTGAAGTATTCGTATATGTAAGTAGTAAATATAAAACTTAGTTAATATATAGATATGTAAGAAAATTGATTTTAATAATCAAATTGGAAATAAAAAATATTATTAATCTCATTTTAACACTCATTATATAAACATATAGACAAATATACAATATATATATGATTTGAGGACTAAAATATCAAATACTTTAAAATGACTAATATTGTTGAAGATTTAATTTGTACTAAAAATGCTTATAATCCAAATGAGTTTAATAATGTTAAAGGGACATTACAAGATATAAAAAAAATAGAACTCACTTAATTATATAACTTTTATACGAGTTTTATTTTAGTGTATTAATTTGATAATCTAATAATTTGTTTCATTGTTTTATTTATATTATGTATCTTTGCATCTTTGTGCGATTTAAATTGTAGTTTTAGATTATATTTGATTATTATTGGTTTTTTGTTAAAATTCTTATATATATATATATATATTACGTTAAAAAAATTTAGATTTGGATACAGATATCCATATATTAAAAAATATTCGTATTTACAAATATCTAAATTTAAAAATACAAATACAAATAATAAACCTAGATATTCGTTGAGTACAAATACAAATACAAATAGTCGGATATTTGCAAATATTCGTTATTTATCCATATCTAACACAACAGATAAACAATATCAACCTATTTTATTCATTAATCATTGCTATTTTAAAAGGATTTCGGTTTGGCCATCTTGAATTTTCCATAGAAAAGTTGTATTCATAAGAGTTCGTACAAAATTTAGAACTTAACCACAAATTATATGTCTGTACTTCCATTTTTTAAAAATATACTCGTTACTCATAAATTATATATTCACATTTTTTTGGTTTAGTTTCAGTAAAATTTTGTTATTTGATAATTTACTTCTATGCTATTGACATTTGATTTAATTAGGTTAATGAGAAAAAATTAACAAGATGAATTCAATATGATATAATAAAATTATGTATTAGAGACGTTAACATTTTTAAAATTATAGATTTATTTTTAAAGATATTAGGAGTTTATTAATATTTTAAAAATATTTAAAATTTGTTATTATTTTTTTTAAAAAATATTTAATATATTTGATTGAATTATAAGTTTATATAAGATTATTAAAATTATATGAAAATAAGATAATGAAACATTACTTATATGTTTTATCATTATACTGGAATAGAAAAAAATTGGATTAAAACAAATAAGAAAAATAAGAAAAGTGGGATTTGGTTATTGAGATGGTAGTTAATATGGGTAATAATAGGAGTCAAATAGGGTAAAAAGATCGAAAATAATGTTTTAGTTCTATTTTTTATTGATTTTTATCTTCATTCTATTTTTCTCTTTTGATTTTTAGTTTTCATTATATTCTCCTCTCAATTATAAAAAATCTGCTAAAACCCCTTCACTTATTTATCCGTTAATTATCTGTTAACCGATCCGATTTTGAACCGATTTGACCCGATTTTGACTTTAATTTTGACCCAAATTTGACTCAATTTTGACTCGATTTAATTCGAATTTGTATTTGATTTTGACCCGAATTTTTACTTAATTTTAACCTAAATTTAACAATAAATCAAGTTAATTATTCAATTTAATCGATTTACTGGATGTAATTGATTTCGAGTAACTCGATTTGATCCGATTTTGATACTATTAACAAAAACATATTCAATTTTGATTCGAAATTAATTAAATCGAATAAATAAATTGATTTTTTTATGAAATTTACTAAAAATTAACATTTATTATTTATGTGTGTAGTAAATTCACATCTAATTTACTAAAATATAAAATTTAAAATTAAATCGAGTCAAAATTAAGTAAATGTTCAGGTTAAAATCGAGTCAAAATTGCATTGAAATTGGATCGATTTCTGGTTAAAATCGAGTCAAAAATTGGGGACACAATTAGGGTTAAAATGGAGTCAAAATTTGATCCGAATACAACCCAATTTTTACCCAATTTTGATCTCAATTTTGACTCAATTCTAACACAAAACCGATCCAATTTTGACCCAAATTGTGATCTCAATTTTGATTTGATTTTAATCCGAAATTTTACTTAATTTTGATCCGAAATTTACTTAATTTTAACCCGAATATCAACAATAAATCAAGTTAACTATTCAATTTAGTTGATTTCGAGTCAAAGTTGAATACAATTTTGTTAATTATGTCAAAATATTAATTTTTAGATAATTTCATCAAAATCAAGTTACTTATTCGATTTAATAAATTTTTGAATCATAATTTAATACAATTTTGTTAATTGTATCAATTAAATCAAGTAAATCAATTAAACGGTCCAATTAACTTGATTTGATCCAATTTTCATATAATTAACAAAATCGTATTCAACTTTGACTTGAAATCAACTAAATTGAATAATTGACTTGATTTATGGTTGATATTCGGGTTAAAATTAAGTAAATTTTGGATCAAAATTAAGTAAAAATTTGGACTAAAATCGAGTCAAAATTTAGATCACAATTTGGGTGAAATTGGATCGATTTTGGGTTAAAATTGAGTCAAAATTGGGGTCAAATTTGGGTAAAAATTGATTTCAAGTAAAAAAACCGTACTCAATTTTACTCAAAATCAATTAAATCAAGTAAATTAAATTGAATAATTAACTTGATTTATTGTTAAAATTTGGGTTAAAATTAAGTAAAAATTTGGGTCAAAATTAATTACAAACTCGGGTTAAATCGAATCAAAATTGAGTGAAAATTAGATCAAAATTGAGTCAAATCCGGCTCAAAATTGGATCAAATTCGTATCAAAATCGGATCGAATAACGGATAATTAATGAATAAATAATAAAATGGGTTTTAGATAGATTTTTGATAATTAAAAGAGAATAAAATAAAACAAAAAATTGAGGAGAAATAGAATAAATATCAAAATCAAAGACGAAATTATATATATAAAAGTTCTTGCAAATGGAGGTTTGTGGTGAAGCCACCTAAGCAAGTATTTTTTTAAAACTAAATTTTTATTAAATATAATTATATTGATCATTAATGTAATTAAATGACTTAAAAAATTTTAAATATCTCTTTTAATATCTTATTAATATTAATAAAATCTTTACATAACAATAGGAAATATATATATATATATTATACAAATATAAATATAAATATTTAAAATGTTTTTAAACTTATTATACTTAATCAAATATTAATATATTATTTATAACTATATATTTATATTAAAAATTATATAAATATATATAATTTATTTTAATTTTATTTTATGTTGGAATACAAAAAGTCACCTCATTCATCACCTTAAATCTTCATCCAAACATTCTTACTAAATTTTTTATTATTTAAAATATCAATTTTAAATATTTTTATGTATGATAAGTTCAACATATAAAAAATTAAACAATTAAACGAGTAAAAATAAAAATTTCAATTTAAACGTTATTATCTCTAAAAAGTTCAACAAGCAAAAAATTAAAATAATTGGACGAGTAAAAATAAAACATGTTTCGTCCTTTAGAAGTTCAA
>CM071867.1:27670116-27691969 GCA_036759665.1 Gynandropsis gynandra
ATGATAACGTGGATGATCATCTCGACACCATCGTTGTTGGCTTGAATCCCAAAACCATCGTTTTCGGCTTGAATCCAAGCTCTTTCGGTGAACCCATATAAGTTTAAAATGCTTGACCATCAATTGTATGAAAAAAATGCTCCAATAAACCAATATGGGTATTTTTTTAATCCTTAAGAATGGAAATAATGTGTTACTTTTCTTCACATGATCTTTAAGATCTGAGGCGAGGATTGTTTCATCCTAAAGTTGGAAACGAGCCTGATAGAGAAAGGTTAATGCATCCAAAATCAGTTCGTTCGATAGATAACCCCTTTGTTGTGCAACCTTACTGTAAAAGATAAATTATTATGTATGTCTTTACAAGCTTAAAGAGATGGAAAAAAGGCTTCGCCTTTGTTTCCATCCATTGAATCTTGTCGCTATTATGGTTTCTATGAAAATAAATGCATATAGACATTTTCTTTGTTGGAGACAATTAAGTTCATGGAGAAGAAATAATTAAACATTGCAATGATATATGTTTTCATTTACTACTTCGATATAATTTTTCTAAACTCAAAATGCTAAACAATTTCAATGATATATTTGTTATTTCAATATAATTTCGAACACAATTATTTCACAAATGCAAATATAAATTAAAAAATTGATCATGCAAAAATACGTTAACCAAGAATATTGGCAACAAAAACTTTGCTAATCATTTTTCTATCAAAATTTATTAAGAGTGAGGCCTATTGCTTTATCATTAGACCTTACATCGCCAAACTATTTCAATATTATCAACGGCTAATTATTATCTTTATTTTAGAAATTGCTTTTAAGCTTTATTGTTGTTTATTTTAATATATTGTTTTCTACTTATTATACCTAATGTTTTAAATTAATTAAACAAAAACATATCATCATCCCGCGCATCGCGCGGGGATTTTCCTAGTAGTACTAAAAGCAGTAGGCTGTTTTTCCTAAAGAAAACTGTAAAGTTTGATCCTTTACGCAGTGAATGATATAAAAAGGTAATTTGGTGAAATAGTCCTAAAGAGTAGGCTCACCCCAACCTACTTCTCTTGCCTATTCATCAACAACAAACCACTTGTGTCTTACTTCCTCAACTTGTATCTTATTTATTATATATATTTACTTTTTATTTATATTCTCATTCCTTACGTCCTGTTTTTAATTTTGTTCCTTTTTTAGACAATATGAATAAAACATTTGAACTTGTGATAAAAATAACATTTTTTAAATTGTATCTTCTTTTAACTAGTTGAACTAGTATATCTTGGTTGACGATTATGTTTTTATTTGCTTTTTAAAAATCGGAATCATCACTTATTTTCACACTCATTTAAAAAGTATTTATCATAAAAATAAAAATAAATTTTTTATATACACACTAATATTTTGAAATAAATGAAGAGTTAAAAAATAAGATAGAAAAAATATATAACGAAAGAATTTTCCATATTTTAATAATGGTGAAACCACAATTGCTACTTTTCATATACACAATAGGTAATATCCAAAATCTATACAATAGTTTATAACTCGTACAAATCAACTAAATCATAAGTAAATTTGATATTAAAAAATTTGATATTAAAAACTTGTAGACAGACAATTTTGCAGATTATTAATTCATAGAGACCAAAATATATAAAATAATACTCGTTTTATTTACCAGTCAATCTTTAAGTACACTTGTTTTCTTTTACAATGCACCAAAGATCTCCACAGATACCTCTCCATGAGTTAGATGTAAATACATCATCAACTGTTTTACTCCACTCAATACAATATCGCTCTAAGTACACTTAAAAACCTAAGAACTCCTTTTCTCTATTTTCAAGCACTTCTACGATATCTGCCCAGGTAAGTTAACCTTTTTCTTCTCATCAGGTTAACTTATCTGCCTTCGTCCATGCACAGCTAACCTCCCCGGTTTTCCAGCCGCGCCTTCTTGCCGGATCCACTTTTGACTTCATTTTTTTCTCCTTGAACTTCTCATTGACTCCTTCGATTTCTCTTCATTTGAACTTATGCTCCTTCCATATCTCAACAACCTGAATTTATAATTTTATCCTACGACTCTATTTTTATTGCATTACAATCTCCCATTTTGAATTCTTATCACAGAAATATACCTTAATCAACATATAGATTTCAATCACAATGCAATAAAAGATTCAAGCACATCAATACCACAGAACAATCACATCACAAAATCAAGCAACACACATAAGTTCAACCATATATGTTCAGCACGAATAAGTTCAACCAAGGGAATGATTAAGTACATTTAAAATAAACTTGTCCATAAATGCACTTAAAATAACTGTGATTGCTCAGGAACATATAAGTTCCTCTGGCTTTTGCCTTTGGCCTTGTCTGTTGATGGTGCCACACGATCCTCATCCCCCTGTACTTCTCCTTTTTTTTGTGATAAGATATTCAAAACATCGAACATATAAAGATATCAGAACATGTCATAAAAAGAACAAAAGTACACTTGATTACTCTGAAAGCGTTTCAGAAGCCCTGTAATCGACTTCTGAGTAGTGTCTAAAGTGGACTACATTGATTCTATTGTCTGTTTCAACTGAATAAGCTCTTGAACAACACTACTACCAAAAGTAGCATCAACAGTTGAAGACGATATTTTAGCCATATACCGCTTCTCCAATATGATCCAAGGAGGAATGTGTTCCCGGATTTCTTCGGTACCAATGATATGCAGAACTTGTTGACTCAGAATGTTCTGAATCAAACATGGGAAAGGTAGAATAAACTTTTTAGAATTTGATAGACCAAGACCCACAATGGAGTCCAGAAAAACTTTTCCAAAGTTTATTTGGATATCATTCTTCAAGCAATATAGGAAAATTGCTGTATCTTGCCTAATCCATCCGTTTTCTTGTTTGGCACCCAATTCGTGCGAGATATCTTGTTCAATAGAGCATATTCCCACTAGAGTTTAGAATTGGGAATCTGGCTAGGCCACTGAACTAGATCACCATCAGTGAGCTCCTTGTGACTATATCTAAATCTAGATCTATCTGGAGCTCCTTAGTTCGAGTAACGTCCACATGTGGTGTTCCAAAAAATTCATTAATGACTTCAACATTAAATTGAATGACCTTCCCGTGAACATATAGTACCAAATAACACAATCCAAGAATCTTCGATTTTAGGAACCAAATTGGCGTAGAATTCATAAATCAGTTCTTTACACACATGTACCATAGTTGTGACTGTGTGTGTATTTCACTAACAACTGCCAGATGTCAAGGTGTTTAAACTGATTGACACTAAGGCCACGTTATGAAAAAAATTTCTTGTTCCTTGAGAGTCTTCAAACGAGTGATATAAGACTCTTTATATAACTTTTGAGAAAAATCTTTTGACGGAGATAAGGGTGTACCTCTCCGTGAAGACTGTGGGGCAATTTTTTCAGTGGTAGATACCGTGGGTTGAACATTTGTCTGCGGTGTCGGCACGGTTTGTTTAACATTTCTGGGTTGGGTCGAGGTTGATGGAACACTTTGACGTCGTTCAGGAATGGTTTGAATGTGGATCAAGGGCGTCACATTTGAGCGTTGATTTTCGCTCTTGTTTGGAGCAAAGTATTTCGTTGCAAGGATTTTGTACCTTTTTCCTTTCACTTGGGATGGATTTTGTGTGAACACTAGGTCTCTCATGCGAACCTCTTTGTTGTCAAGCAGTAGAATGACATTGTCATCCAGACCAAGGAATCGACTGCTTCTGGTCTTCATTTTTGTTTATGAGAATAACTGCACATAAAAATGGCTTTCCTTTCTCTCTAAAGTGAAGGTTAGGGTTTTGAAATTTCAAAATGCAAATGAGGAATAGTGGTTTATAGAGGTTTAAGTGCAGTTGCGTGTGAGCCGAAAATCAAAGATTTCAAAAATTAATGGAAATAACTACACTAGTCACGTCAGCCACCAAAGTATCAAATCACATGAAATTTTTTTTTTCAGAAAAACCGCCGTGTTTTACTGAGAATCACTCGAGTACTGAACTTGCTCGTCAAATCAATGTGTAAGCTGTTAAACATGATAAAAAAATCAAAGCAAATCAGACCGTTAAGAATTAGTCAAATACTACACAAGACTGATTGTTTAAGTACACTTACTCATTTCTGTTTTTCACTTAAGACAAGCTTCAACAATGTATTTATTTTTTATTTTTCTTGTTCCTTTTTTTTATTAAACATCCAACAACCTCTAGGACGTTGTGTAGATATCCTTTTGTTCATATAACAAGCTCCTTAATTACCCATTCTTTGAGGTATACTCTTATGTAAACAAATTTAACATAGAGGAGTATGTAAGCTAAAATTAGCTTTGTATCATAGGATGTTATAACTGAAACTGAATATCTTCCAACTTAGACCCGAACATATGCTCATAACATATTTTTCTTATATCTGCATAGAAATAAGTTTAAAAGTTGTTAGAGGAGTAAGTAATACAATTAAGTGCACTTGAGTCACCAGACATGAAACTTGTTACTAACAGACTCACAACAGTATCTAGTAAGGTGAGCAGTAGTCAATTAAATGTACTTAAACCATGTAGACTTATACGTATTTTCCCTTTTCTTCATAAGATCATCAATAACTCTGAAAAAATTTATCAATTTATTACTTTCATAAAAAATCAAAGCTCACAAACACCAAGTGATTTTTTCAGAGAAACAAACCGATTTAAATCCAAAGGTTTTGTGAAGATATCCGCTAGCTGACATTCCATAGACACATATTCCACTTTCATTTGTTTTTGTTCAACCTTCTCTCTCAAAAATCATGTCTTATTTCAATATGTTTTGTTCTGGGATGTTGAACAGGATTTTTCGAGATATCTATAGCACTTGTATTATCACACCACACAACAAAGGTTTTAGAGCTCATACCATAGTCCATTAGCATCTGGTTCATCCATAAGAGTTGAGTACATCAACTTCCCAAGGCAATGTATTCAGCCTCAGTAGTTGATAACGACGTTGAGTTCTGCTTTTTACTATGCTAAGAGACTAAATTGTTTCCAAGAAAGAAATAACCACCAGACGTGCTTTTTCTGTCATCCGCATTTCCTCCCCAATCAGCGTCATTGAAACCAATGAGTTCACAGTTACTATCTTTTGAATACAAAATGCCATATTCTGCTGTACCTTTGACGTATTTGATTATTTGTTTCACAGCCAACAAATGAGATTTTTTCGGTTTTTCTTGATATCTGGCGCAGATCCCTACACTTAAACACAAATCAACTCTACTTGCAGTGAGATAAAGTAAACTTCCAATCATACTCCTATAGAGTTTAACTTCAACATCTTCTCCATCTGAGTCTTTTGTTAGCTTAGTTATTGTTGACATGGGAGTACTAGCTCACTTGCTATGATTTAATTAACATTTTCACTAGATTTTTTGCATATTTGCTCTAAGATATGAATAATCCATCATCAAACTGTTTCACCTGCAAACCGAGAAAATAACTAAGTTCTCCAAACATACTCATCTCGAACTCTCGCTTCATTGTCTGAACAAACTATTTTACTTTATCCTGTGATTAGAACCAAAGACAATGTCATCAACATAATTCTGTACAACTAACAAAATGCCATCAGAATCATGAATAAACAAGGTTTTGTCAACTCCCCCTCTCTTGTAGCCGTTCTGGATTAAGAAGCTTGTCACTCGTTCATACCAAACACGTGGGGCTTGCTTCAACCCATATAAGGCTTTCTTCAGTTTATACACATGTTCTGGATAATGCGGATCCTCGAAGCCTTTCGGTTGTTCAACGTATACTTCCTCTTGAAGTATGCCATTTAGGAATGCGCTTTTTACATCCATCTGAAAAAGCTTGAAACCAAAGAAACATGCAACACCAAGTAGTAGTCGAGACTCTAATATAGCAACATGAGCAAAAGTTTCATCAAAGTCAACACCTTCGACTTGCGTATAACCCTGTGCTCTGACAATTTCACCTTGTTCGTTAGTTTTGTTCTTAAATATCCATTTTGTGCCAATCACATTTAAATCCATTGGACGAGGGACCAAAGTCCATACATCATTTGTAACAAATTGTTCTAAATTTTCATGGATGGCCTTTATCCAGGATTCATCGTCTAAGGTATCACGAATATACTTAGGTTTCTATTTGCGAAGTAAAACATGCAAATTTAACCATATCATGATAGTTTACCCTTGGTTTATTATGTGTTCGTCTACCATCTTCAGTATTTCTAATGACATCTTCTATTGAATGATTCTTATGCACCATTGTTTGTTCCATGTTGGTTCTGTGATTTTCGTTTTCTAAAAAATCTCCATATGTTTCACATTCAACAACTGCTTGGTCAGTAGGTACACTTAAATGATCATTCGCTGATTCTGACTGCTCTTGTATTGTTTCTGAAGAAAATGAAAAATAATACTATTAGTCAAATGATCTTCATCAAATACCACATTCACAGATTCAATAACTTTTCTGGTGCGCAAATTAAATATTCTGAATGCAGTTGTATTGTTGCCATATCCAAGAAAAATTCTTTCATCACTTTTGGCATCAAATTTACCCAAACACTCTCTATCATTCAACACAAGGCAAGTACACCCAAAAACATGAAAAAAACTTAAGTTCAGACTCTTACCTTTCCACAGCTCATAGGGAGTTTTTGACATACCTGGTCGGATGTAAACACGATTAATGATGTAGCATGCAGTATTTATAGATTCAATCCAAAACCTGATAGAGATTGATTTCCCATGCAACATTTCCCGTGCCATTTCTTGTAGCGTTCTATTCTTTCTTTCAACAACACCATTCTGCTGTGGTGTTTTGGGTGCAGAAAATTCATGAATGATGCCATGTTTTTGACAGAATTTCTGAAATACTTCATTCTCAAACTCCTTTCCGTGATCACTCCTGATTATTTCGATGCATCCTTTCGTATTTTTCAGTTGAAGGAACAAGAAATGTAATAATTTGAAGGTGCCAGTTTTTTCTCTTAAAAATTTCACCCAAGTGTACCTAAAAAAATCATCAACAACAACAAAGATATATCTCTTTCCTCCAAAGCTTTTTGTTTTCATCGGACCCATAAAGTCCATATGTGCCAGCTCCAAAATTTTGTCTGTCTTCACATCAGGCATCCTTTTGTGATGAACTTTACCTGTTTACCTAATTGATATGGTTTACAGATTTATGTTTTATTTAGTTTCAGCTTAGGAATACCTCTGACAACAATTGAACTTGACAGTTTCACCAGAGACCTGTAGTTGACATGTTCTAATCGCTGATGCCACAAGGATAGTACATCATCTGTTGCTTTCATACAGAATTTCTCTTCACTCCACACATAGCAATTATTCGAAGATCGTGAACCTTTAAGTATACACTCATTGTCAGAATTCATTACTTGACATTCTTTGTTGTTGAGCTTAACCTGATGATTGCTGTCACACAATTGACTTATGCTAATTAGATTAGCTGTTAAACCCGTAACAAATTGCACATTTTTCAAAGCAGGTTGTCCAGGTGAGTTTATGTTGCCTTTTCCAAGAATCTTTCCTTTATTTCCATCACCGAAAACAACACTTCCTGCATTCTTGATTTCTAGAAAATTTGAAAGTAATTCTCTTGTACCTATCATATGTCTAGAGCACCTACTATTAAAGTACCAGATGTTAGATTTTTCTTTCTGTGCAGAAATAGATGCAACATTGCAGTATAGATCACTCTTCTTTATCCAAATTTTTTTAAATTTAGGTGGCTTACCTGAGTCATACCTGAATCTCTTGTAGCAAGTACGCTGTTTGTGACCTCTGATTCCACAGATCCCCAGATTTCTGTTTCTGTTTCCACCTCGATATATTCTTCCATAATTCTATCCATGATATTGTGCATGATCTGTCCTTCTCTTGTTGTAGTTGTGATATGAAGCCTGAATTTGTCTTCTGGAATTGTACCCATGAAAATGATCATTTTCATTTCTGTTTGTCTTGAGATTTTGTACAACTTGACCTTTATTGAGAGTGATGTAAGGTCGCTGTTTTTCTTTCTGTTTCAGATTTTCTTGCAGATCACCTTTAGAGACAAATTTGTTTTCAGAATTATTTGATTTACCCAAATAACCAATTCCATGGTTATCACCTTTTCTTTTGCCAATTGAAAGCAAATGATCCAGTTTATCAATTCCATTGGACAACATCTTCAATTGCTTATTTGTTTTTTCCAGCTGACTTTTGGCAAAGTGTACTTCTTCTTCCTTCATCGCTACTTCCCGCTTCATATCTTGAATTTGAACTTTCAGTTTCTCATTTGTCTTGACCAATTGAACGTTTAATTTGCTCATCTTTAGCCACTCATTATAGATAGTTTCTATATCAACTTCGTCTTCCTCTTCTTCAAATTGGTCTTTTTCACTTCCTTTGTTAGTCTCATCAATGATTCCAATGAATGCTACAGAGCTTGACTGTTCTTCTTCAGATTCATCTCCAGATTCAGAACTAGATTCACTAAACATAATTAGTGACTTTCCCATTGACATAGCTACTATATGCACACTCATTTTTGGTATGTCCAAATCCTTTGCATTTGAAACATTGTGTCTCTCGTAAAATTTTCAGCATACTTTCTCTTTTAGTAATGCTAGGACATTCTGATTTGAAATGACCGAACCCTTTACATTCATGGCATTGAGCTCCGGATTTATTCTCCTTTTTATTTCCAGTCTCTTCAGTTGATGATTTTTTTCCCTCCTGACCGCTTTTTCATAAATTTTCCAAATCTCCTGGTCAGTAAGACAATATTTTCTTCAAGATTGTCTAGTCAAGAGCTTTCTGATGTAGCCTGTAGCACCACCCCTTTGCTTCCCTCTCTTGCTGTATCTCCTTGTTCAAGTTCATATGCAGCTAAAATTCCAACTATTTCTTTGAAACTTGCAGTATCTGTATTCAGGGACATATTCATTGCAACCTTTTGTGCTTGAAATTTCTTAGGTAGACATATAAGCAATTTTTTGACCAGCTTCTTATTGTCCAGATTCTGCCCAAGTACACTTACTTCATTGGCAATTGCATTCATCCGACTACTGAATTCCTTTACACTCTCATACTCACCCATCTCCAGTTTTTTAAACTGATGTTCTAGAATATCTAGATGTGTTCTTTTGACACTGCTAGTACCTTCATGAATGGTTTCTAAAGTATCCCATGCATCTTTTGCAGATTCACATCCTTGAATTTGCTTAAACTCGTTTATGTCTACAGATGAGAAAATAGCTATCAAAGCTTTTGCATTGAATGTTGAACTTCTTTTCTCACTGGGCGTCCATTGATCTGAAGGCTTCTCTTTGACATTTCCATTCTCATCAATAACAGTTGGTGGATTCCATCCATTTTTCACAGCACTCCAAGCATCTTCATCTATTCCTCTTATGTTTGCTCTCATTTTGACTTTCTGATAGCCATAATTAAACGCATCCAACATGACAGGTTTTCCAAAGCAGTACAAATCTCTTGGTTCTTCCATATCGTTGTCTTCTAGGATCTCAAACCAGTTCTTAGATTTACTCTAAACTTAGGTTACCAGCTCTGATACCAATTGAAATACTTGTAGACAGACAACTTTGTAGATTATTAATTCATAGAGACCAAAATGTATAAAACAGTACTCGTTTTATTTACCAGTCAATCTTTAACTACACTTGTTTTCTTTTACAATGCACCAAAGATCTCCACAGATAACTCCCCCTGAGTTAGACGTAAATAAACCCTCAACTGTTTTACTCCACTCAATACAATATCGTTCTAAGTACACTTAAAAACCTAAGAACTCCTTTTCTCTGTTTTTAAGCACTTCTCCGATATCTGTCCAGGTAAGTTAATCTTTTTCTTCTCATCAGGTTAACTTATCTGCCTTCGTCCATGCACAACTAACCTCCCCGGTTTTCCAGCCGCGCCTTCTTGCTGATTCCCTTCAGCCTTGACTTCGCCGGATCCAGTTTTGACTCCATCTTCTTCTCCTTGAACTTCTCATTGACTCCTTCGATTTCTCTTCATTTGAACTTTTTCTCCTTCCATATCTCAACAACCTGAATTTGTAATTTTATCCTACGACCCTATTTTTATTGCATTTACAGATATATGTTTAACATAAAATATAATTGCAGAATAGAAAATTTATTCTCATGATCTCTCACATGGAAACCATCTAATCTTACTTTACCATTTCTTAGCAGAGGATAGAAATTTATGTTCTTGAGTTTCATTTAATTAGCAGTTTGGTCGCTCTAATATGTTAGACATGTAAACTTCCTACTGCAATACAAAACTATAAGAACCAAAGACATCCATATGACACTAATTAGATTGCAATTACACACATTTCCTTACATTCTTCTACAATTTGATCCTTAACCTTATACATTGTTATCGTAATAGAGGATTTCAGCATCAAAAGCAGCAAGCAAGATATACTTGAACAATGAGAGTGATGTCGGTTAATCTCCAGTAATAATTTACCTAGACTAACGCTTCTACAAGAATACGGATCGTATAGTACCAGGGTCGAACACAAGGAATTGATGCAACTCTAAAGCTAGTAACTAATGAATAAGACGTGTGAAATCAATGAGTGAATGGGAATGCGAATGCAACTAAACTAAACTAATGAACAGAATGACTCAATGACCATAGGTTTCGAGAGATGCACGATTATGCAACGAAGTTCTAACAAGATCATTGGTCTTAGATATTATCACGAGTTCAGGGAATTCAAGCTCTTATATAGGAACTGACTGGCATAGACTTGTCCACTATCTAGCATGCATATACCAATATATCTATTGCGTATTATACCAATCTCCCAATTGTGTATCTCACCTACTAGACGCATTAAGACCGCTATCCTAATCTCTAGGTTCAATCGATCGACCTGGCGTAGATTCTAAACCGATTAAATCTTAAATCATGGCTAAGTTCCAAAGTCTAATCCCCTGGCGTAGATTCATTAGACTTCTATAATCATTCATTCGAGTGGCGTACAAGAACGAAAGCATTAAAAACAACCAATCAATCTGAAAACGATCAAATACCGAAATCATTCATTCAAGTGGCGTTCAAGAACAAAAACATTAAGAACCACCAAGCATTAAGAACAAGACTTCATTACAAATCAACAAAATTCTCTAATCCATGGCTGTGGATCTACTCGGACATGAACTCAGAAAACGAAATACAAAAGATAACTATATTCAACATTGATAAAAGAATGAGATCCCTCCCTATTCATATACCGACGTCTTCAATAGCTCCTCCATGCTCCGGCTTCCTCGTTCCGTCATTCTCTCTCTTTCTCTATGTCTCTCAATGTCTCCTCTGATGTCCCCCTTCGTCTCCTAGCCCTAGAAGGCATCTTATTTCATTAATTGCCCGTTCAAAATTCAAGGAGTTTGTTGAGAAAAAGGTGGACCCGCACGGGCACAAGTGCAGCCCGGTCGTTCATAGCCTCAGCCCGAGCGTTCACCATACTCAGCCCGAGCGTTCACCATACTCAGCCCGAGCTGGCTCTCTTGCCCGTGCGTGTGGTCTTCCAGCCCGAGTCGGGCATGCTCTCGGCGATTTTCAGAGTTAACTATGCAACCACAGCCCGAGCGGGCATGGTCCAAGCCCGAGCATGTACTCTCCATCTTGTTGTTTCCGCTCCTTCGGCTCGATGCTTGAGTGTTCGATTTGGATCCGTGGCCTTGCACATGTTGTATCTTATCATTCGATCACGTTTTCGGGGTTGAATTGCCGTAATGACTCGTGTTTTCCTTCATGTCTTCGTTTCCTACACAAAACACGAAATAGTAGATGAAGTCCTCGAATATGCTCAATAACTCGGTAAAATCCAAGAAATCTAATCAAAACTAAACATAAGAATCATGTAAATACTACGACGGATTACATGTTATCAGAGAGTATCCGATGATTTATAAGCATTACATGTAGAAAACTATAGGGTGAATTTTGCTTCAAGTGATTAAAATGCAACCATACGTATGACTGAATAAAAACATGTATACAACCATACGTATGAATGAATAACAATATGTATGCAACCATACGCATGAGTGAATAAGAATATGTATGCAGTTGCATTCTAATGAAAATACGGGATCTGTTCTGTCTCCACATCGTGTCGATTATCTAACCAATGTGCTTTAGAGTCGGAATTGGCAGCAGGTAAGAAAGAAATCAGCATGGCCTCCCGAAGGAGTAATATATGTGAGTCATGGAATCTAATTATTGATTGATTGAGACATACCCTTGTCTCAACAATTCCACATGCATTATGGAATCTGTTCATCTGTAATAATTCGCCTAGGATTCTGTAAGATTTAGAATAATAAAAGTAAATAGGGGAGTTGTACTCAAAGCTACGAGAGATAACAACTTAAACTCGTTGATTGAGACATTCCATGTCCCATAACAATGGTACTTCTAATATGCAGAGTAGTTATATTAGTAATTACAAAGAATATGTATCTTTAATAAGCCCAAACCATCAAAATTCTCTTTTGATTTGTCCAACCAATCAGAAAAACGAGAAAAAAGGTTTCTTTTTTTGCACCACAATCCAATTCCTAGTAAGCTTAACATTTTCACTGACAGTATATTGTCTAATACGTCTACTTTATGATGTATAGCAAGAAAGGAGGTGGAATCTCATTCAGGCTTACACAGACAGACATGTGATTCCTTCGCTAGAGTTTTAAATTCCATTATAAAGCTAAGCGAAAACCAGTATGATTCATATTATTAATCATCCAGTATTGAGCACTAACTAAGTTTATTCCGTTGATACCGGATTTAATACTTAATTACAACTTATCCTTTCTTAGGAAAGAAAGTTCTATGCATATGCCAATAATGACTCTCATGGAAACCTATGGTATTAGTCTTCTATATTTATGTTTGCAAGTCAAAAGATTAGTACTTTAACTAACAAGTTTTGATGCTTTCATAGAGTCAAATGAAACCATAAATATTTTCAAGCTTTCCAATAATTCATCTAATAAAAATAAGAATGGAAGAGTTTCCAGTTCATGGGGCCCTTTGTATTGCTCCAAAAAACCAGAAAATTTAGGGTAATAAAATGATCGTTATTCGAATAACCTTGAATATAAGAAGTGTCATATTGTCGTTCAATCGAGAACGCACCAGCGTAGTCGAATTTATACCCGATGAACCACAAATGTCTTAACTGATGATCTTATTGATCATGACAAAGTACATACAATGTACCCTTAAAGCAAAAATAAATTACTTCTGCCATCTAAAGTTTCATCTCGTCTCGTGATTACATGATTATCAATTTCATCTTGCAGATTCTGGAGTTTACTCCTCCTATCTGATAAATTCATTTTGGATACCTAAAAAGCTTCTTCTCCACAAACGTTTCTAGATTACTCAATAGATGTGGAGAAGTCATTCTCATGGTATCTCCGAGCTGTTGAGCTAAGGCATTAACAGTTCTGTATCTGACCAGTTATACTCTGCTTACAATAGTGGAACTTTGCTATCGTCACGTATCTCCAATATAGAGTGTATTACATATACAGAGCCACATGTCCAGAACTGTGGGGAAGGAAGTAAAACACAACCTAGATATCAAGATTGTTTACAATATTTGCATAATATGTAAACTTACCCTTTTTGTCCATGTTTTTGGCATCATACATAACTGATTTTCATTCTTGTTTGCATGGAAATGAGCATGGAAACGGTGTTTGGTGTGGGATTCTGTCAGCTTCTGATGGCTTTCAAGTTTAATTTTCCTAGCGCAACTCCTCGTGATCTTCAGCCTGCTTCCTTGCTCTAGCCCAGCTCCAAGTTGTTGCTGCTTTGACCCGGTAAGATCTCAATTCCTCGCTCCTCTTCAAGTTCTTCCTCGAGCCCTAATTCCCCTTCTCCTTCTGACTCCACTTTTTCAGTCGATGTCACACTGGAAGGAATCAATCACTTCAGTCTCCCTCTTGATTCTCTCCTTCGTGACTCCGATAAGTCCCCTCAGCTCCTCATATCTCCCAATGCTGAGTGGCTTGGTCAGAATGTCAGCCAGCTGTGACTCTCTAGGTATGAATTTTTACTTGATGACTCCATCTCTCTGCTTCCTGAACAACGTGGTACTTGATTAGGATATGCTTTAGCCCTTTTGTGATCAACTGGGTTGCGTCCGATTGCTATAGCTGATGTGTTATCACAATCGATAGGTACACTGTCTTGCATGTCGAAACCTAACTCACTAAACAACCTTTTCAACCATACTGCATGATTAGTAGCTGCACACAGGGCCGTGTACTCAACCTCGGCGGTAGACTGAGCAATGGTCCCTTGTTTCTATGTTCCCCAACTAAAAACAACAACACCAATAGAGAAACAATAGCCTATAGTGCTTCTTGCATTTGTTCTGCTACCAGCTAGATCACAATCCGAATAACCAACTAGTTCAGGATTCTGAACTCTCTTAAACAACAACCCATACTCAACTGTACCACTTACATACCTGAGACCCCTTTTAACTTCATGTAGACTCCTTTCAGTTGGCTTTGCATTGCTTCTTGATAGATAAGAAGCTGCAAATGCCAAGTCTGATCTAGTAGCAGCTAAGTACAGAAGCCTCCAACCATGCTTCTGTACTTAGTGGACTCAGACGGGAGGTTTCCATCCTCTACATTCTTTCCATGAGGTATGAGAGGTGTTCTCACCCTCTTGGAATCCTGCATTCTATACTTGTTCATCAGTTGTTGAGCATACTTGACTTGTCCAAGAAAAATTCCATCTTGAATATAATGACTTCAAACCCCAAAAAATATTTTAATCTCCCGAAATCACTCGTTTCAGATGTGCTACTCAACCTATCTTTAAAAGACTGAATCAATTTCTCATCACTTCCCGTGATGATAATGTCATCAAAATAGAGACAAATCACCACAATTCCTCCTTCTGTGATCTGCAAATACGTTTGCTGCATCACAGTCACTTCTCTTGCATCCTTCACCAATAAAAAAGGAATCAATCCTATTGTACCAGACTCTTGGTGCTTGCTTGAGCCCATACGATGCCTTTTTCACTTTATAACCTTATCCTCAGCTCCCTCAATCATATAGCCTGGGGGCTGCTCAATGTATACTTCCTCAGTGATCTCCCCATTTAGAAATACGGTTTTCACATCCATCTGGTATATGTTTCATCTTTTCTGTTCTACAATTACAATTAGGAATCTGATAGTGTCGTGTCTAGATACATGGGCAAATGTCTCCCCATAATCTAGTACATGCGTCTGTGTAAATCCTCTTGCAACCAGCCAAGCTTTCAGCTTCAATATATGTCTATTCTCATATGTTTTCACTTTTTAGATCCACTTCACACATGATTTTCTAATTCTCTGGAGGCTCAGAAAGTTCCCAGGTCTCATTCTTGCTGATCATCTCCATTTCTGCATCCATAGCATCTCTCTACCCTTTCTCAGTTACTACTTCCTAAAATGAAGGAGGTTCCACCATTGATAGATAACAAACCTTATAAGTATGATATGATTCTTCACTTTGCACTTATGTGTCTTCATATAAGTTACTAAGCCTTATGCGTCTATGCACATCCCTTAAACAGCTCCTGCTACTTCCTCTAGTTTTCTGCTGCTTTCCTTACTATTTCCCTGAGTACCACTCAGTTTGAAAAACACAAGAGAGAATGGAGGAGGGTGTTGTCTTCCACTCCCTCCTGAGCTCAACTGTAGTGGTGTGTTTGGTGTGACTAGAGGAAATTGTGTTTCTGTCCTTTTTGGTGTGAGTTCAGGGGTGTAATTGGGGGCCACTCCAAATTCCAACCCTTGTTCTCTTCAAACACAACATCTCAAGCCACTTCAAAATTCCTTGTGCTTAGCTTATATACACGATAACCCTTGCTCATGCTGCTGTACCCCACAAAGACCCTTTTCTCAGACTTGTCATCAAGTTTTCTTCTCTGCTGTGCTGGTTTGAACACATGGCATAGGCACCCAAATACTTTAAGGTGTCCCACTGATGGTTTGTGGCCACTCCAAACCTCAAGTGGTGTCTTGTTATCAAGGGCTTGTGTTGGCAGTCTGTTTTGTAGGTAGCAGGCTGTAAACGCTCCATCTACCCAAAATTTGTTAGGCATGTCTTTGTCTTTCAACATACTTCTTGCCATCTCTAGAAGTGTCCTATTTCTCCTCTCAGCAACTCCTTTTTGTTGAGGATAATAGACCACTGTTAGTTGTCTGTTGATACGTATTCAAGTTAAACAAATAACCTAAACTACCCGCAAGTGCACGGCACGTGTGTAGTACTTTAGGTGTCGATCCCACAGGGACTACGCAACACAACCTAAATTCAAACTACGAATCAAACTTGCAAACGAACAAATATTGGTTTTAAGATTGAAATCTAAAAACATATAAACTACGAGTTGTTAACAGTGAGACAAACATTTTAGAAATCCAGTTTCACCACAAGCCTACCGAAACCAACAATCAACCTATCTAATCATGCAATCCCGATCAAGTTATCTAAGACAGACGATCCTAATATGATATCTACCCTCTCTCAAGGCATAGACACATGATCTAGTCAAGTTATCCCCTACTTTCGTTGCTGACACCTTGAACTAAACCCATAAGTTCTATGATTCATCCGTTTCACCCTCATCCGCTGCTACCCTACTTTTGTGGCCAAACCTCGGTTGTTCTAAACCTGATCTTCTAGGACTGGAATTCTCCTTTTAGTCCTTCTCCTAATCCCTAGCACATGAATCTACTTGGCCTACGTAAATACAAGTCATTCAAGCTCTCAGACAAAGAATAGATAAACGAAAATGGGAAATTGCATTCAAAGATAAATCAAGGTGGTTCCGGGATAGCCATGGGCTAATCCCTTCTCTTAGAACAAAACTACTACACGCTCATGCGTTCAAAAGCAAACAACATAATCGAAGTAGAAAGTCTAAAGAACATCAAAACCAAACGAAACCGAAGTCTTGAATTGATCTCCAATGCCCCTTGAATGTCTCCTTCGCAAGAGTCTCCTTCTTCTCCGATTCTCTCTCTACTCTCTCTTTTCAACTCCCTCTCAATGGCTGTGTTTTTCCTCTCTAACTCCTGTCCACGAACCCTCGCTCTCCTCCTTGTCTTTCCTTCTTCTTTTCTTTCCTTTCTCTCCTGGTTGTTCCTTTTGGCCGTTCACTTCTTCCTCTTTGTCGCAGCAGCCACCGTTTTACCTTTTTCGTGTGTTTTCTATTCTTGATTAAGTTGGGCAACGTTTCCATTTCTTTCTCCAGCAAAATATCTCTTATTCCTCTTCTCTAACGTCTTTTTCCTTTTTGTATAAGTAACTAACAAGTTCCTTTTCGTGTTTAAACAAATTTATTTTTCTGGTTTTTGCAGGTGACGGACGCGACCCGCGCGGGCTGGAGTAAGTGCCCCGCGCGGGCTGCGGCGTGTTGTGTTCGCTGGAAACAAGGCCCCCCGTGCGGGCTAAGGAGTGCCCCGCGCGGGCTGATGCTCATAATGAAGCCCGTGCGTGCTGATGGCTTGCCCGACCCGTGCTCATTCTGCTGGACCAAATGCTGAACTAAAGGCCCCCCGTGCGGGCTAGGGAGTTCCCTGCGTGGGCTGAAGCTTGTCTTGAAGACCCGTGCATGCTGAGGACCTCCCCAACTCGTGCTGAAGTTGCTGGGGGTCAAGCCCCACGCGGGCTAGGTGAATGCCCCACGTGGGCTGTGTTATTCCTCGCCGATTCTCGTCTCGTTTGTTCCGTGATGATCCTCGATGTTAGTACTTTGTCTCGTGTACATCTTTTAGCTCCAAAATGAACCGAATTTTCATTACAACCTGTAAGGACACAAAAACACAAAAACGAGTAAAACAGATACAAAATCATACGTAAATCATCGTATCTATATCATAAACATCTCTTAAATCATGCGAGAAATACGTATAAAAACGAGATGATCAAAATCCCCAAGACTTGAATGTTTGCTTGTCCCTAAGCAAACATAAACGTGGAACACCTGGGGTATACAAAATCCTAGAATTCCCCTTTCTCCTAGAAATATCGCTAAAGCTAACCTAACAAATCAACTAGCAAGTCGAGAACAAATTCGGCCTAATTAAATTTTCAGTCTTCATCCTAGGTTCACCAAGGCTACCCACGAGAAAGTGAATCAAAGGGAAACTAAACAAGCCACCGTAACTCTCTTTACCAAACAAGACTTCAGACAAATGCTAAACCTAGAACAATCGAGGTTACTTGTTTCTTTCCCGAGCTTCTTTCTCTCTTTAATTTTTTCTTTTTCTTTTCTTTTGTTTTTTTGTCTTCTTTTTCTTTTCTTTTTTTTTGTTATGCATATACACTAGGCTTCTAGGACGTCGGATTTGAAGGGATCCAGCCTCTACTTAGACCCAGACTACCGATGACGGGATACTCATGCATCTCGTTCAAGAGTGCAGCGGAGTAGGCGGCGTTTTTATCGTGCCATGCCCTTAGGACGTAGAAAGATGATTGCCAACCCACCACTTAGACCCAAACCATCCAAAGAGTATCAAGGTCGATGCACTCATATCGATTTTGGATCATGGTTTTAGGCATTATTTCTATCGACACCGGAGTGTTAGTGTGCGCTCTTAATCTGCACAATAAGCTCGATTACATACGATCTAATAATCCTCATAAAAAAGAAGTAAAGCATCGTCTATACGAAGTATGACCATCTAGATAGAGAGAATAAACGATAAACTAGCCTAGCAACCTCGTCTAAACCTCTCACAAGCAACACTAGGATTCCCAAAGAATTATGACCTATTATTTTTCAGCCGACTAATAAGCTCTAATGCTTACGAAAAACCTAGCTCAAACATGCAAAATCTCACGGAAAAGGCCAAACTGCTTAAGTATCCCAGGTTCAGGGTTCATCTCAAAATGTGGCACCGGACAAGTGCCTAGGACGACTCTGACTCACGAAAACAAAAACAAACTAAAAACTACGAAACAAAGAGAAAATAAAAGAAAATGAAACGAAGTCACCTGAAAAACGTGAGCTGCTCCCCCAGACTTGAATTGAATGGCATCCTCAACATGAAGCTCCGATGGAGGATAAGAGAAGTGAAGTCACGTTTGTGGTGGTATTTTTTTGTGTTTTTTTTTTGTTTTTGTGTTTTTGTTTTTTTTTTTGTGTTTTTTTCACGAGTCTTAAACTAAACAACTAAGAAAAATAGAAACAAACAGCTGGGTTGCCTCCCAGAAACCGTTTATCTAAGGTATTTAAGTATTGACGTCTCCATTCCTCATGTGTGTGCGACGGGTAGATCGGAAAGGGAAATGGAGTTTCCACGTTCGATCGGTTGAGCGGCTTGGTAGAGCTTTAGTCGCTGCCCATCAGCTTTGAACGTTCTGCTTGAATCGCTCCATAGTTCCACTTCTCCATGTGTGAAGACTTCTCATACCTGAAAAGGACCTGACCAACGAGACCATAGGTTGTCCGAGAAAAGCTTAGGACGAGAATTGAAAAGTAGAACTAAATCACCTAGTTGGAAGTCATGAGGCAGGGTCTTTTTGTCGTGCCATCCCTTAGTCACTGCTTCTTTCTTTGGCACATCATGCATGAGATTCAATCGTTCGCTGCCCGAGGTTGGATAAATGGTATTTGTATCAAAAAGTTTTATGACATCTGTTTCCATTACCTCTTGCAAGTGCAGGTGCAGCCGTCTTTGAGTTTCAGTGGAAGGTTCGTGGATGTCTTCCGTAGAACTTCCGTGCATACATATTGAAGAGCTTACTCTACTACGCAAGTGGGTTATTTTCTCATCTCATCTGTGCTCAAGTTAGCATTCATAACAGCAGGATATATTTTATCGCATTCAACGTACTCATACCAAAAAGAAGACGGAGGAGGATCGGGCTAAAGTTCGGGTGTCTTCTCAATTGCGAAACCAGCGTGCATTTCGTGTGGTATCTCCTCACGTGGGGCGTCTCCTAGTGCTGCAATAGCACTCACGAATTTTGTGTATAGCTTGGCTCCTTCGTCCGTAAATCTTGCATCTTCGCAAACTCGTGTTAAATATCGTACAAGAGGATTAGAAACACTTACTTGATCATGCGTGTTTTTCGCTAACTCGTCCAGCGAATCGACTGTAAAGCAAGTCTCCTTGAATGAGGGTCGTTTCATGGGGCTGGACAAGTTGAAATCTATCGTCTCATCTCCGACACGTAAGGAAAGTTTTCCTTGTTGTACGTCTATCATGGCACGTGCATTAGCTAGGAATGGTCTACCAAGAATAAAGGTATCCTACCATCTTCCTTTATTTCAAGTACAACAAAATCACTGGGAATGAAAAGATTACCTACCTTGGTGGGAAAATTTTCAACAATTCCCATAGGATATCTCACCGAATGATCCGCGAGGCGTAGACACATCTTTGTAGGTTTGAGATTCCCGAAGTCCATCCGCTTGAAAACCGAGTGTGGCATGATGCTCACACTTGCCCCTAAATCACACAAGGCATTGTCAATGTCAATATTACCTATTTTGCATGGAATGGAGAAGCTTTCGGGGTCCTTCAACTTTGGTGGCAGCTTGTTTTGAAGGATAGCGCTGCATTCCTCGGTGAGTGCTACCGTCTCGTTCTCTTCGATATGCCTCTCTTTGGAAAGTACCTCTTTGATGAGTTTGGGGTGATTAGGCATCTTTTGAAGGGCTTCCACGAATGGGATGTTGATGTCAAGCTCCTTGAGACCCTCTACCATTCTTACCGCTCACCAACCGTTGAGGATACAACATTGGAGGTTGGTTCGCAAGTGGAGCAACGTATGGTTTGTCTAAATCTGGTTCAAATCCTTCCATAATGGCAATCGTACCTTTGCCTCTTTTCATGGACGTTCCAGCAGCTTGGTCTTGCTCTTTGAAGGGCGAGCACTCGATTATATCAGTGCTGCACACACAAATAGCGTTAACATACTCTCTCGGGTTTAATTTGGGTTTACCGAGAAGCTGTCCGGGGTTCTGAGAGGATGAGGCAGCTTGCTGTCCTTCGGAGTTCTCTAAGCTCTTCACATGGTTGTTCAAGGATTCCATCTGATTTTTGAGCTCGTTGATCGCTGTCACCGCATCCGCATTGAATTTGGCTTGAGTTGAATGTTGCTGCCTTTGCTCCTTGATAAATTCGAGTATTACCGCCTCAAGGTTTGACGAAGAAGCTTGAGGAGATTGAGGAGCTTGCGGAACTTGTTGAGCATTCTGAAATTGCTGATTATTTTGCTGGTACGGCTGCTTTGGTCACTACAAAAAAACTGGCGATTTCCAACGGACACCAACGGATTTACGTCCGTTGTGAAAAGTTCGTTGCAAATGAAGATCCGTTGCAATTCGTGACGGCATTCCAACGGATATTATCCATTACAAAATTGCAACGGAGTGGCAACAGAAAACGCCGTTGGAATAGAAGTAACGGACGACCGTTGGAAAATGTTGTGACGGATCACCGTTGCAAACTTTCAACGGACGGCCATTGGAGTGCAACGGCTGTCCGTTGCAAAATTAGGAATGCTTTGCAACGGACATCCGTTGCCACGTGGCGGGAACTTGCAACGGATGACCGTTGCAAACTGGCGGGAACTTGCAACGGACGGCCGTTGCAAACTGGCGGGAAAGATTTGGCGGGAAAAACGTTTCAACGGATGCCCGTTAGCAATTGCCACGGATGTCCGTTGCAAACTGGTGGGAAACGATTTGGCGGGAAAGCATTTGCAACGGATGACCGTTACA
>CM071867.1:27718385-27728456 GCA_036759665.1 Gynandropsis gynandra
GCTCTAGACTAAAGGTCGGATGGATGCTCCTTGCTGCAGCCGAGTCGCATGACTCTTCGCACAAGGTGGGTGGAGCGATGGGTCACATGAGAGTTGCAGAAAGACTCTTGATTCACCGGCCCGTCTTCGAAGGATAATACGCACCAACGAAGAATGAACGAACGTTGGATATGACGCACAAATGGGTTTGGTGGATGTAACCCACCAACAAAGAAATGATTTCACAAGGAAAATCAAGATCGATTCAAAATTCAAAATTGTTCGAAAATACATCCCCATGGCCGGCCATATGTATGTAGAAATGGCCATGCAAAACATAAATGGAACATTAAATGCTAAGTCACCATGCAAGGCATTATATTAATGTTCTAGAAAATAGCTAAAGACATAAATAATACAAGTCGTAAGGTTTGCCATTGGGTTGCAAACTTGTCTTGAAACCCTTGATGTGTATTCAAAGTTAAACAAATAACCTAAACTACCCGCAAGTGCACGACACGTGTGTAGTACTTTAGGTGTCGATCCCACAGGGACTACGCACACAACCTAAATTCAAACTACGAATCAAACTTGCAAACGAACGAATATTGGTTTTAAGATTTGAAATACTAAAAACAAATAAACTAACGAGTTCTTAACAATGAGGCAAACGTTCTAGGAATCCGGTTTCACCACAAGACTATAGAAACCAACAATCAACCTATCTAATCATGCAATCCCAGTCAAGTTATCTAAGACAGACGATCCTAATATGATATCTACCCTCTCTCAAAGCATAGACACGTGATCTAGTCAAGTTATCCCCTACTTTCATGGCTGACACCTCGAAGTAAACCCATAAGTTCTGTGATTCATCCGTTTTACCCTCAACTACTGCTACCGTACTTTCGTGGCCTAACCTCGGTTGGTCTAAACCTGATCTTCTAGGACTAGAATTCTCCTTTCGGTCCTTCTCCTAATCTCTAACACATGCATCTACTTGGCCATCGTAAATACAAGTCATTCAAGCTCTTAGACAAAGAATAGATAAACGAAA
This sequence comes from Gynandropsis gynandra, assembly GCA_036759665.1. Lineage (NCBI taxonomy): Eukaryota > Viridiplantae > Streptophyta > Magnoliopsida > Brassicales > Cleomaceae > Gynandropsis > Gynandropsis gynandra. The sequence goes on from CM071867.1 coordinate 27,719,422, forward strand.
ACGGGAAATTCCATTCAAAGATAAATCAAGGTGGTTCCGGGATAGCCACGGGCTAATCCCTTCTCCTAGAACAAAACAACTACTCGTTCATGGGTCAAAAGCAAACAACATAATCGAAGTAGAAAGTCTAAAGAACATAAGAACCAAACGAAACCGAAGTCTTCAATTGATCTTTAATGCCCCTTGAATGTCTCCTTTGCAAGAGTCTCTTTCTTCTTTGATTCTCTCTCTACTCTCTCTCTTCAACTCCCTCTCACCAGCTGTCTTTTTTCCTCTCTACCTCCTGTCCACGAACTCTAGCTCTCCTCCTTGTCTTTCCTTCTTCTGGTTTTTCTTTTGGTCGTTCACTTCTTCTTTTTTTTTCACAGCAGCCACTGTTTTACCTTTTTCGTGTGTTTTCCATTCTTGATTAAGTTGGGCAAAGTTTCCATTCCTTTCTCCAGCAAAATATCTCTTATTCCTCTTCTCTACGTCGTTTTCCTTTTTGTATAAGTAACGAACAAGTTCCTTTTCATTTTTACACATAATTCCGTTTCTGATTTTTGCAGGTGACGGACGCGACCCGCGCGGGCTGGAGTGTGTGCACCGCACTGGCTGCGACGTGCTTCCGACGTGCTTGCCTGACCCGTGTTCATTCTACTGGACCAAATGCTAAACCAAAGGCCCCGCGTGGGCTAGGGAGTCCCCCGTGCGGGCTGAAGCTTGTCTTGAGGACCCGTTTGTGTTGAGGACCTCCCCGACTTGTGCTGAAGTTGCTGGGGTCAAGCCCCACGCGGGCTAGGTGAATGCCCCACGTGGGCTGTGTTATTCCTCGCCGATTCTCGTCTCGTTTGTTCCGTGATGATCCTCAATGTTAGTACTTTGTCTCGTGTACCTATTTTAGCTCCAAAATGAACCAAATTTGCATTACAACCTATAAGGACACGAAAACACGAAATTGAGTGAAACAGATACAAAATCATACGTAATCATCGTATCTATATCATAAACATCTCTTAAATCATGTGAGAAATACGTATAAAAACGAGATGGTCAAAATCCTCCAGACTTTGAATGTTTGCTTGTCCCTAAGCAAACGTAAACGTGGAACACGTGGGGTATACAAAATCCGAGAATTCCCCTTTCTTTTAGAAATACCGCTAAAGCGAACCTAACCGATTAACTAGCAAGTCGAGAGCGAATTCGGCCTAATTAAATTTTCAATCTTCATCCTAGATTCACCAAGGCTACCCACGAGAAAGTAAATCGAAGGCAAACTAAACAAGCCACCGTAACTCTCTCCACCAAACAAGACTTTAGAAAAATGCTAAACCTAGAACAATCGAAGATACTTGTTTCTTTCCCGAGATTCTTTCTTTCTTTTTCTTTTCTTTTTCTTTTCTTTTTCTTTTCTGTTGTTTTTATGTCTTCTTTTTTCTTTTCTTTTTTTTATTATGCATACACACTAGGCTTCTAAGACGTCGGATTTGAAGGGATCTAGCATCTACTTAGACCCAGACTACCGATGACGGTATACTCATGCATCTCGTTGAAGAGTGCAGCGGAGTAGGCAGCGTTTTTATTATGCCACCACTTAGACCCGAACCATCGAAAGAGTATCAAGGTCGATGCACTCATATCGATTTTAGATCATGATTTTAGGCATTATTTCTATCGACAACGGAGTGTTAGTGTGCGCTCTTAATATGCAAAATAAGCTCGATTTCATACGATCTAATAATCCTTATAAAAAAGAAGTAAAGCATCGTCTATACGAAGTATGACCATCTAGATAGAGAGAATAAACGATGAACTAGCCTAGCAACCTCATCTAAACCTCCCACAAGCAACACTAGGATTCCCAAAGAATTACGACCTATTGTTTTTCACTCGACTAATAAGCTCTAACGCTTAGGAAAAACTTAGCTCAAACATGCAAAATCTCACAGAAAAGGCCAACTTCTTAAGTATCCTAGGTTCAACCTAGCTCAAACATGCAAAATCTCACGGAAAAGGCCAACTTCTTAAGTATCCTAGGGCTAAGGAGTGCCCCGCGCGGGCCGATGCTCATAGTGAAGCCCGTGCGTGCTGATGGCTTGCCAGACCCGTGCTCATTCTGCTGGACCAAATGCTGAACCAAAGGCCTCGCGTAGGCTAGGGAGTGCCCCACGCGGGCTGAAGCTTTTCTTGAGGACCCCTGCATGCTGAAGACCTCCCCGACTCGTGCTGAAGTTGCTGGGGGTCAAGCCCCGCGTGGGCTAGGTGAATGCCCCGCATAGGCTGTGTTATTCCTCGCCGATTCTCGTCCCGTTTGTTCCGTGATGATCCTAGATGTTAGTACTTTGTCTCGTGTACGTCTTTGAGCTCCAAAGTGAACCGAATCTCCATTAAAACCTGTAAGGACACGAAAACACGAAAACGAGTAAAACGTATACAAAATCATACGTAATCATCGTATCTATATCATAAACATATCTCTTAAATCATGCGAGACATACGTATAAAACGAGATGATCAACCCTCAAGTCAATAATTAGGTTGCGGAAAGTGAATCGAGGCCTCGTTAAAAACCCGTCATTGGAAAACCCCCTGGGACAAAACCAACAAAGGGAAAAGAGTACACGTTAGTCACTTACCTAATTATTGACCGTTGCGAGTTGTGCTTGGGCTTGAAGAACGATACGGATATTAGTGACTTAATAATTTAAAATTTAATTAAATTTGCCTATTTGGATATTTGTAAATAGAATAAAAAATGGACTTGAATACTCATCTTGAACGTGGACGGCCGTGAGGATCCTGATGATCGCCTCCTTGAGCTTTGTAGCTTTAGTTCGGGTCACGGGACCAGTTGGTAAGGTGAAGGCCTCCTCATCCTTAGCCATCGCTCGGGTCGTCTCCTCTGTGGCGCGGGTTGCCTCTTCTACGGTGCGGGTCGCGTCTCGTGAAATACGGGTCACGTCTTGGGTTGCGCAGGTCACGTCCTCCTCAACGATGCAGGTCGCATCCTCCTCGGCCATGTGGGTCGCGTCCTCCTCTGCATTATAGGTCGCGTCCTGGACGTTGTCCAGGATCATATCACTATTCAAGACCTCAACCCGTCCACTAGTTTGCGGGTGGTACGATGTAGCCATCCTATGGTTCACGCCATACTTCTTAAGGAGGGCCTCGAATTGTCTAGCAATAAAGTATGAACCTCCATCACTAATGGCTACTTCGGTACGAGAAGTTTGGGTGGTTCCTCCAATTCGGGTTGTAGGTGTTCCCGAATTGCGCGTTTTCTTGCTGTTGGGCATAATTCATTTGTTCCATGTCTTCTTGTATCGTGTATTGATAATCTACATGTTTTGTATCTCTGTAGTTCACACATTACATAACATTTGCACTGCCCATTGCCCTATTCTAGTTTACCTCGTATAGAGCTCTTGTCTTGATCAGCTCATATGCCTCCTCTACACTTAGATCCATAAATGATCCTCTTGCAATATTATCCAATGACGTTCTGTGCTCGTCAGAGATCCCATTGTAGAAATTTTAGATAACGTACCACTGCTCTAAACCATGGTGTCGACACATCTAAAAAAGATACTTAAACCTTCTCCACGCTTCAAATAATGTTTTCCGCTCTCTGCATCTGAATGTGGTGATTTCTCCCCTCATATGAATCGCCTTGCTAGGAGGAAAGAACCATGATAAGAATAATGTGTAGAGCTAGTCCTAAGTAGTGATTGAACCGGTGGGAAAGGATTGTAGCCATATTTTTGCGTGTCCCCCAATTAAGAAGGGGAAGAGACATAGAAAACTCGCATAAAGCTCCGGGAAATATTTGAGGTGCTGATGGGGATCTTTGTGGTTTCCACCCATAATTGCTTCTGATAAAGCATGTTGATCATCGCATGCTTGATCTAAAACTGCTCTTTAGCAACAGCAGGCATCCTTATGGTAGTTTGGACGTTGTTCATGTTCGGTACCACATAATCTCGAAACTGACGTGGTGGAGGAGCCTGTGGTTCTCGTGGTCGAGGTGCGAGTTGCTGTTGCTGTAACTATCCCATATTACCAATGGGTAATTGAGGCTTTCCATAACTATTCAACATATTATTTTGGTTATCCATCTCTTGTTGATCGGTCAGCTTTACTTTCCATTCTTCCTTACCCTTTTTCAACTATTTCGTAAGTTCTCTCAATCTCGGGGTCGATCTGAAGTAGGCTCAAGGTACCTTGGGATATAGTCATGCACCAACAAAGGACAAGAAAAAAAAGAACAAAAAGAAAAGAAAACAAGTATGACTCTAAGTCCGAATCTAAGACGTGTTGACGAATAGTCCCCGACAATGACGCCAAAAACTTGATGTGTTCCAAGTTAAACTAAATTCACGTAAACTACCCGCAAGTGCATGCCACGTGTGTAGTACTCTAGGTGTTGATCCCACAGGGACTATGCAGTACAAACTAAACTCAAACAATAATAAAACTTGGTACGTTGTTCATGGATAATAAACTAATGAGTTCTTGACAATGAAACAAACGTTCTAGGATATGGTTTCACCACAAGGCTTCCAAAACCAACAATCAATCAATCTAATCATGCATTCCCAATTAAGATATCTAAGGTGGATGATACTAATGTGATTTCTACCCTCTCTCAAGGTATAAAAACGTGATCTAGTCAAGTTATCCCCTACTTTCGTGGTTGATACCTTAAAGTAAATCCATAAATTCAATGATTCATCCGATTAACCCTCAACCATTACTACTCTACTTTCATGACCTCGGTTGTTCTAAGCCTGATCATCTGGGATTAGAATTCTCCTTTTTCGTCCTTCTCCTAAGTCCCTAACACATGCATCTACTTGGCCTTCGTAAACACAAGTCGTTCAAACACTCAGACAAAGAATAGATTAAACAAAGTGAGAAATTGCATTCATAGATAAATCAAAAGAGGTTCTGGGATAACCATGGGTTAATTCCTTCTCCTAGAAAAAGACCACTACTCAGACATGAGTTCAAAACAAATCAACATCATAAATGAAATTGATAGTCTAAAGAGCATATAAATCAAACAAAACGCAGTCCCGATTCAATCTTCCAGTCTCCTTCAATGTTTCTCTGCCAAGAGTTCTCTGTAATCGATGAACAATCTTCCATCTCTACTCTCAATGTTCTATAACCAAAAGTGGGAACTACTCCCATGCAAAAATCCACTCAGATCGGAAAGAGGAAAATTTCCTAAGTCATGCCCAACCGTGCTAGACAAAGTGTTTGGTCTTGCATTTTTTTCGTTCCATTTTCTACATCTGGTTTCCTTTTTCTTCAAGCTATGCTCCACTTTAATTTCACTGTGTTAGGGTTGGGTGCCTGACCGTGCATAGCATGCAGCTCGGCTGGGCATGTCTTCAATGCATGTGATCGGTTGTGCTTGGGAATGTGCCCGACCGTGCATGGAGTGCAGCTCGGTCGTGTTCTCTTCAATTGCTAGTGATCACCTGGGCTTGTAGGAGTGCCTGACCGTGCATGGTGGTGAGCCCGACCGTTCTTCCTTCAAAGCAAGTGCTCGGTCGTGCTGTGTAAGCGCCCGGGTCGTGCGTAACTCTCGAGGGTGTTTGGTGAATTTTGAGCCTGACCATGCATAGGATTGAGCCCGACCTTGCATCCTTCCACTTGGAGTGCCCGACCATCCATTGTGAGTGCCCGGGCCGTGCATTCCTCTCGGGGAAAATCCATCAAATTAACGCCTAGTCGTATGGTTCATCATGTCCAGCCATACATGCCTATGTTTGGCCAAGTTCACATCTTTCCCATTTCTTGTATGTTTCTCATCCCGTTTGCTCCGTTGTGATACTCGATGCTCATACTTTGTCACATGTATGTTAAGCTTCGAAACAAACCAAATACGCATTAAAACCTGTAAGAACATGTAAACATGAAAAGTAAAACGGATACAAAATCACACGTAAATATTGCAACTATCATCACAAACATCTCTAAAATCATGCGAGAAATGTGTATGAAAATGAGATGATCAGCTGCATATTTAGCTCGAATGATGGCAGATCTGTCGGGATGGCTACAAATCCAGTTGGAACAGCATCGAAGAGGGTGAGCCTGGCGAGAAGTCATTCTCAAAAGGGAGAGTGGCTGACGGTCGTGCATAGATATGTTGGGACGACTGTAGATATGTCGGAATGATTGCAGATTTGGCTGGAACGGCGTAGAGGAGGGTGAGCCTAGCGAGCAGTCGGTCTACAGGAGGGAGAGTAGCCGACAGGTTTGCACAGATTTGTCAGACGACTGCAGATCTGGCTGGAGTGGCGTCGAAGAGGGTGAGCCTGGTGGGCGGTCAGTCTGCAGGAGGGAGAGCGATCGCCAGTCGTGCACAGGGAGAAAAGAGAGGTTGGCCACTGGTCTACAGGAGGGAGAGCGACCGCCGAATCTGCTGGAGGAAGGGTGGCTGAGAAGATCAACGATGAAAAGAAAATTTAGGGTTTGTGTTATGAATTTGACTTCTCATATCATAATGAAGTTGTAACTCTATATTAACTCATAATGATTGAGTACATAGGTATTTATACACGTTTAGAAAATTCTAGCATATGAAATTGTATAATTGCACTTTTCTTAATATTTCTTTTTTTCCAATATCTTGTTCCAAAATTTTGAAAGCGGTGCTGGTATTCAAATTTTGCATTGTTCTCAAGCTGAATTCATCAATTTTCCTAAGCAAGTCATACATCTCCATACCCATTGACAGTTTAAATTGGGTTTTGAAGAAACACCCTTCATGAATATTATGTGATCGCAGCCATTAGACATATTCTCCGAGTCGTTCCTGTTCAATAGTGAAATGTTAAAACAAACAAAAAATTCCTCATATTCTTCTAACCATCCATTTTTAGGAGGTAGTGATCCATGCATGGACAGAATATACACTAAGAAAACACCATAGTAACATGTTATTGGTGTGTCTATAAACACGAGTTTAATTATTCCTAGACCACTTCACCGCAAGTATACGGATCGTGTAGTACCAGGGTCGATCTCTAGGGACTAAAGCAGCTAAACTGAGAATAAAACTAAATTAAGATGGGAAAGAGATAGAAAGGATGTGGTCCTAAATTCCTAAACTAACCTAAATGGTGACAAACGAAACTAGGTTGAGGATAAAGACAGATATGGTGAACACTACGGGTGTACGGGATACCGGGAATTGTATAGATAAAACGACTAAGGATCATAGATCTATCAACTATTCTTGAAAACGGGAAATTCATGCCCTAAAGTGAGGAGTGATTCTTCCGACCTAAACCTCCTAACCATGGATAAGTGCAACCCTACCTTCCAGCAGTGATTACCCCGTACCATGGTAGCATTACGTGCGCAATCATTATCCCTAAGATGACTAGCCGACCGGTCAGATTCTCATTAGTCAATCTTAACCTACAACTTAACAGGTCCAGATTCATTCTTTAACCTTCCAGCAAAGTCTGAAATCCTATGTCGCTGAGCGGTCAGCACTAGCGTAGGAATGATAATGCTAAGTGTAGAACCGTAAATCAAGAATAAGTGAATAAAACTAAGCATTAACGCAAGTCATCGTTCATACAACACAAATCCGATATCCCTACCCGCAGTAGGGACTCTACTCACTCATGGAGAAAATAGAAAACAAAGATAACATAATCCTATACATGATATACTCTAAGGAATTCGATGCCTCCACCTTCCCTATGGTGTTACCGGTTTAAGGATTGATGCTTCTCTTCTTCTCTGATGCCTCCCGAGCCTTCCCAGATTTTTTCCAGCCTTTCCTTCCCTGTTCGTCGCCCCCTTTGCCCTAGATCTATTATGTTCCTTAAATCCGCTCGTTTGAAAGTTAGATCTAGGTTGTTGCGGATTACACGGCCCGCTCGGGCACTGGTGTTACCCGGTCGTGCAAAGGCTCGCCCGCTCGTGTTGCTTCATAGTGCCCGATCGGGTGGATGTCACCCGATCGCTTGGTTGAGCGGCCCAAGTCGTGCAAAATCTCGGGGCAAATTGGATGGATACCCGATCTCGTTGCCTTTTGTGCCCGGTCGTGCTGGGTGTGCGGATAAAACCCCGTAGGTTTTACCCGAGCGGGTGGATGAATAGTGCCCGACCGGGTACCCTTGTCTCCTTGAAATTTCTCTTTTCCGCTCGTTGCTCGGGTGTTCCTTTGGGTTCTGAAGCTTGATCTTGGCTCTGAGTAGATATGTCTTCATTTCAGGTGGTTTTGATCATGAATCCTTCATTTTAAGCTCATTTAGGCCTTGTCGCCTAAAAACCTGAAAACCAACAAAACGGGTGTGTGAACCGCATTATGATATCGGAAATGTACGTCCCTGCATAGGATACATGCGATAATGGTGCTAAAATCTATCCTAATATTGATACACATTCAGTGTTATCAAACTCCCCTAGACCTAAGCCTTTGTTTGTCCTCAAACAAAACCAAAGTCTAGCACAAGAAGAATCTAATAACGACGGACACTAGCTCAAAAATTTCGAAGGGTTAGTCATTTTGCAAATCAACGTGTCACATGGATAATAGCCTAAGCGTACCGAGTATAGCCTTATGTCTACCGAAAGTGCTGAGCCATGAAATCCTTCCTAAAATCTAAGTCTACTTCACAACCCTAGATAACGTCCAAGTGATCTCCATCCGGTTTCTCTAAGCTTTTGATATCATTTGAATCTTTTCTTCTCGTTCTTATGCATTTTTTTCGGTACTTAGATCCACGCTTTGTTCCTAGGACGTCGAAGTCGAAGAGGGTTGGCTTTCTACTTAGACCCAAGCTGCCTATGGCACACTCATAAGGTTGCGCGACCTTAGAGGAGTGAAGAGGTGCGTTATTGATTTTTATTCTTTTCTCTTCTTTTTCGGTTTTTCTTTTCTTGATTACGCAACACTCTAACCCTTAGGACGTAGAATAGCGCCTCTACCCACCACTTAGACCCGAACCATCGAATATCGATGTACTCATGTCAATCTTAACTCGGAAAAGCGAAAAACTTATCCTAGATGACAACGGAGTATA
>CM071867.1:27743786-27767412 GCA_036759665.1 Gynandropsis gynandra
TCCGGGAAGAATTGCTGCATGAACCTTTGTTCCATATCATCCCATGACGTGATTGATGCAGCCGGCAAGTTGAAGAGCCAACGTTGCGCCGCATCTTTGAGTGAGAATGGAAACGCCATCAAATAAAGATCCTCTCGAGTGACTCCCGTTCCAACCTTAGTCGTGCTACATAGCATCTTGAAGTCCGTAAGGTGGGAGTTCGGATCTTCGTTCTCCATTCCACGAAAAGCCGAATTGTTGAGCATCTGAATAAAAGCCGATTGGAGCTCAACTTGTGTATCGATCGTGCGGGCCATGCACAAAAGTAATTGCGTATGCTTAGGAGCGGTGTATGCTCCATAAGTCTTGTCGGCAGCAGCCATATCGGGAATACTCACGTTTTCTCCGCTGCTTGCACTATGTGTATCTTCCTCCTCAGAGGCGTTTTGCTCGTGGTAGCTCGTTCTTTCTACCTTGGATTCGGAATCAACTATTCCGATCCTTCTTTTCTTGCCCAGGCTTCTTAGTGTGCGTTCAACTTCGGGATCGTAGATGAGAAGTTTCTGAGTAGAGCTTCTCATACAAGTCTCCTGCACAACAAGAAACAAAACACCTAGCGTAAATCCGCGGTAGATAAGAAAAGACTCGATAAAATAAAAACAAACAAACACAAAAACATAAAAACAAATAAACAAACAAACAAAGACTCCGGAAAGGACTAGATCTTAATCAAGCTAATTCCTAGTCTAGGCCGTTATTAGTCCTCGGCAACGGCTCCAAAGACTTGATGTTGTGGAAACACGAGTTATAAATTATCCTAGACCACTTCACCGTCAGAGGAATACCGAGATCTCTCATATCGTCAAAGTACTTAATTGCTTCAGCGTACTTTGACATCCCACAGGAACCGCTAATTAGGGTGGTGTAAGTAATGGAGTCAGGTTTGATTTTCTTTTTCCTCATAGTCTCATACAATGCAATAGCCTTCTCGTACTCTGCAACATTTATATAACTTTTAATGGCTGAATTATAGGCAGCCGTATTGAGCTTGATCCCTCTCGACTGTGCAGCAGAAAGTACAGTTTCAACATTCGCCTTTTGACCACACCGACTGCAAGCAGCCAAAAGAGTGCATATGGAGACAACATTAGGCTCAACGCCATCTTGCTCCATCTGCCGAAAAATTTGCACAGCTTCAGTTAAAAGTCCATTAGACCCATAAGCATCAAGCAGCGCATTATAAGTAACAATATTGGGCTTTCGCTTTTCCTTCTTCATCGTGAGGAATACCTCCTTTGCCTTCTGAGGTTGCCGTGATCTTCCATAAGAATTGAGTAAGCACGTATAAGAGACAACATCTGGGTGCAAGCCACTCCGTTTTATTTCTTTAAATACCAAAAGTGCATTTTCACTCATTCCAAGAGTAGCATATGCCCCCATTAGAGCATTATAGGAAACGATGTTAGGTTTCAAACCTTCTGCAAGCATTGTTTCAAAAACTGCTTTGCAATTATCTATCTCTCCCCTGACAGAATATACATGCATGATGCTGGTGAAGGTTACAATGTCAGGGCGGCATTCTGCTCTCTTCTCCCTCATGGAATTGAATATTTCAGTGGCTTGCCTGCTTTGACCAAGCTTAGCATGGCAACCAATAACGATGTTGAAGGTGGTGGTATCAGGGCGAATATTGACTCCTTTCATAAGCTCAAAATAAGATAATGCTTTTGAATACTGACCACCGTTCTTGTACGCTGACAGCACAATATTGTGAGTCACTAAATCAGGCCCAACTCCATTATCTGTCATTTTCTTGTTTACCCGAGCGGGTGGATGAATAGTGCTCAACCGGGCACCCTTGTCTCCTTGAAATTTCTCTTTTCCGCTCGTTGCTCGGGTGTTCCTTTGGGTTGTGAAGCTCGATCTTGGCTCTGAGTAGATATGTCTTCATTTCAGGTGGTTTTGATCAGGAATCGTTCATTTTAAGCTCATTTAGGCCTTGTCGTCTAAAAACATGAAAACCAACAAAACGGGTGTGTGAACCGCATAATGATATCGGAAATGTATGTCCCTACATAGGATACATGCGATAATGGTGCTAAAATCTATCCTAATATTGATACACTTTCAGTGTTATCAGTTATAATCCAAGTAAAGTATAGACATATTAACTTAATACGAAAAGAAGGGCCAAGGGCTAGATGGCTAAAGATATGGTCGAGCATATTTAAGTAATGCACGAAAAGATGCTACTAACTAGGTCTTCCAAATATGACTTAGTTCAACATTAGCAAGATCTGGAGCAAGTATTTCATTGTGAACTCTTGATGAAGTAGTTGCTGCAACAAAGTTTTTCCCTCTACGCATGTAAGAAAAGACAAGATAAAAAATTTGATATTTGTCGGATAGTTTCTACAAGCTCAATGACAATGACATATGATCTGGCAGTATCAATCTGCAATTAGTTCCAACTTATAATAAGCACATGTATACCATATCAGTATAGAGGTATACTTTCTAGATCATTCTAGCACCGATTCAAGAAAACATCTTTGGCCCAAAATTTACCATCTATGAAAGCTCTCATTTTCCATCTTGATATCTTAATCTTTCATTCGGTCAATAATTTGGTCTGTTGCAGCTAACTCTTACCTAGTTGATATGCAATCTTGTCTCACAAGAGATTCAATAAAGGAAGAAGACGCTATGCAATTGCAATTGGTGTCTCTAGTTTAAGCTTTATTCTTTCCATCCTAGTAGTAGATGAGTGATGTCGGAAATATTAAGCTAAATATATTTCCTAGACCACTTCACCGCAAGTGTACGGTTCGTGTAGTACCAGGGTCGAACTCTAGGGACTAAGGCAGCCAATCCTAAGAATATCACTAAACTAAGACGATGAGAAGTAAGCGATGGCGTGGTGTAACTCTAGAAAACTAAACTAAATGGTAGAAATGATTAAAGGTTGGGGAAGACTTGACTATGACGAACACTACGGGTGTCAGGATACCGGAAATCGCATGGATGTAGCAACTAAAGATCATAAACCTATTGAATTATCTTGATAATGGGAAATTCATGTTCTAAGGTGACATCTTGGAGAATAGGTCTTAAAACTGTGTAGAAGATGGTGATTTTACGAGAATGTTTCTAAGGTGAGGAATGATTCTGCCGAGCCTAGACCTCCTAACCATGAGTACGTCTAACCCTACCTTCCAGCAGTGATTAACCCGTACTATGGCAGCTTTACGAACGCAATCCTAATTCCTAAGTCGATTAACCGACCGGTCAGATTCTCATTAATCGAACTTAACCTACAACTCAACAGTTCCGGATTCATACTATAACCTTCCATCAAAATATGGATTCCTATGTTATTGAGCGGACAACACTAGTATAAGAATTATGATGTTGATTGTAGAACCGAATATCAAAACAAACCGATAGATCTAAGCATTAACGTATAAATTTATACATCCGTTACAATCCGATATCCCTAACTTATAGTTGGGAATCTACTCACTCATGGAGATTACAGACAAAGAAGATGACACAACCCTAAACATGATAAACCCTAGGAAACTCGATGCCTCGATCTTCCCTGTTGTGTTACCGATGTGTGGATTAATGCTTCTCTCCTTCTCCAGCGTCTCCTAAGCCTTTCCTGATGATTTCCAAGCCTTTCCTTGCCCTAGGTGTCGCCCCCTTGCCTCTAGATCCGTTATGGTCTATTAATTTGCTCGTTTGAATTCAAAATCAAGGTTGTTGCGAGAAAGGCGGCCCGCTCGGTTACACCTTTTACCCGGTCGTGTAGAGGCGTGCCCAGTCGTGTACTCCGTCCTACCCGATCGGGCATCAGCACCCGATCGTGTGATTGAATAGCCCGAGTCGTGTAAACTATCGGGGATTTTCAGGAACAATTAACTGCCCGAGCGGGTACCTTGTTGCGCCCGATCGGGTATCACTACCCGATCATGTAGTCTTAGTGCCCGGGTCATGCAAGGTGTTGCAATTAAACCCCGTAGGTTTTGCCCGAGTGGGTAGACCTCAGAGCCCGAGCGAGCACTCTTCTATCCTTGTTTTTGCTCTTTTCCGCTCGTTGCTCAGGTGTTCCTTTGAGTTCCGAGGCTTGATTTTGGCTCCGAGTGAATTATATCTTCAAATGTGTGGGTTTACTCAGGAATTCGTCTTTTTATGCTCGTTTAGGCCTTGTCGCCTTAAAACCATAAAACCAAGAAAACGGGCATATGTAAAGAAGAATCATATCCAAGCAATCTCCATACCAATTCCCCTAAGCTTTTGATATCATTAAACTCATTTTTCCCGTTCTTATTCATTTTTTTCTTTTCGATACTTAGATCCACGCTTTGTTCCTAGGACGTCGAAGTCGAAGAGGGATGGCTTTCTACTTAGACCCAGGCTGCCTATGGCACACTCATAAGGTCGTGTGACCTTAGCGGAGTGAAGAGGTTCGTTATCGAAGATCTTATTATTTTCTTTCGCTTTTTATTTTTTTTCTTGATTACGCATCACTCTAACCCTTAGGACGTAGAACAGCTCCTCTACCCACCACTTAGACCCGAACCATCGATCATCGATGTACTCATGTGAATCCTAACTCGGAATAGTCATAAACTTATCCTAGATGCTAGCGGAGTATAAGCGTGTGGCATCTAATAACTATGAACGGTATAGATATATCAACTAAGCAAAGGCTAGACGGTATACATGGAGATATGACTACTTGGTACCGAAATCTAAGGGGTGAATTCAACTATCGATCAAGGCTTCAAAGACAACTACTCGATTAATCGGTATCCAAAATGCTTCTAAGCAAACCTAGACTATTGTTCACGATTCGACAAAGTCGCAAAAAATAACTAAAGCTCGAAAAATTTTACTAGGTATCCATCTTATTCCTAATCCTAAGCGCAAATATGTCACTCTAATGAAAAATCCATATCACTCTAAACGAAGAGTACCCCCTAGACCTGAACGGAACACAGTCCCGGTGTTCGAGATCTATGAGGATACCCGCATGCCAATATTCGAGAAAATAGAAAAAGTAAGAACGAATACACCTGGTTTGTTTAGCTTTCTCGAATTGTGATACATCCGGATTGTGATACGCTTTTGCTCTATTGCGGGTGTTATCATGGAGGACCTGAGATATGAACCATGCAACGCAATAGATAGAGCAAAGATCACTAAATCAATAAGTTCAAAGAGCGTACACATGCGCGAAAACTAAAAAGAAAGAAATAAGAAAAATAGGTCTATAAAACAAGAAAAAGAAAAAGAAAATAAAGGAAAAAGGAAGAAAGGTGGTCTAATCCTCTTCCTCTCCACCGCGGATGGCCGGAGGGTCTGTTGGCTCCGCGGGTGCCCCTTCCCCAGGTGGGAAGTAGAAGGACTGTAGCTCGTATGGAATGTGCGGACGATACGGGATGGCGCCAGTATGATAGTCCTGCGGGATCGGCACGTATGGCTCCTGGTAGTGCTGCATACTGAGCTGCTGGAATCTACGGACGGACTTCGTGAGGTAGTATGTGTGCTGTATCGATTGCTCCTGGAACTGTTGCTGCTCCGCGTACCTCGCAGCCTCAATATCGTGTCTCGCCGCCTCCAGGTCATACCTCTGCTCTGCCATAAAGGACTGGTACCTGCTCTCCACCACAATATACCTGAGAGTGTCGGAGACACCTTCCATGGAAGGAAAGTCAGAGCGATGATGAGGATACTCTGGGCGAGCACGGGAGTGAGTGGCGCGTCTACGCTGCCTCGACATAGATGGTCCTGGTTCAGCGACTAGAGGTGGATCTACCTCACCTAGTCTCGGACCGATGTGTCCGATGGCTGGATCAATCCTGAATCGAGAGCCCTCCTCGTCTAGACCCGACATCTGAATCTCGCGTAGGTCGACTTCCAAGTTGCTACCGTGCTCGTCCTTGTAGCTCCAGATGACATTGTACCTCTCGATCATAATTGCCCTTCGGTTGCGCAAGTTCTGGAGGTTCAGCTCGGGCTCCTCGTTGATTTTGTCCTCAGCCAGGATGCCAAGGTTGATCCCGACTCTTCGTGCTATCATCGTGACGATGCCACCGCACATGATCTTCGTATCTTTGCTACACTTCTTGGTGGCGATGTCAAGGAAATGATGCATGACTAGCGACACCAAGTCAACGTCTAAGATGTCCCACTCGTCTACCGCAAAGCCTGACTGAACCACCCACCTAAGGTACGCCCACTCTGTTTGGTTGACTCCGCCTTGTGCTCCTTTTCCTATTATGGATGAGATTAGGAAGTAATGAAAGTACCTTAGGGCGGGGTGGCGTATATGGCTGGCCTTTGATCTCGTCGAGTAATCACCACACGCAATCTGAGCCCGGAATTGCGCTTGACGGCTTCAGTTGTGCTCAGACATCTTCGTGAAGTTGCAATGCGGAGCGTCAAGGATGATTGTGAACTATCTCGCGCTAAGTCTGTAGTTCTGTCCCAGCAGACGGAACTCCATGAAGGCTCTCTCCTGATCTCTGGACTCGCGAACGAATGCAGCGTAGGATGCGAAGAACTCCGCTGTGAGGTTGCGGTATGTATACTCCTGAGTGTCTCGCAATCCCGTCCATCCCAATGTGTTGAAGATGGTGTCTATGTGCTCCTCGATGTGAAGAGCACTCATCGCTTCGAAGGATAAGAAGCGGGACGGGAAAATCCGCGGCTAAAGCTCGGTAAATCTCGACTTCTGACCGGACAAGAAGGTTGTCGTCTGGTAGTTGTATTGCTGGTGGGATGTTGTTATCGGCATGTAGGGCGTCAATTCCGTGACGGCATCCGATTTTGCTGGCCATCTGTGTCTGGGTATATGCGTCAGATCGGCATTTCTTTGAGCTCTGAAAGATCTTCGGGGCCATCTGCGAAACAAACGAAGAACAAAAATCAGATTTTAGTCACTGTGCGCAAGATGCCCGATCGGGTACAAGAGGTAGCCCGGTCGGGCTCTAATGTGGCAAAATACCCCCGTAGGCACTGCCCGACTCGGGCGACCTAACTGCCCGATCGGGTGTAAAAGCACGATGCCTGATCGGGTGCTAACCCTAGCCTGGTCGGGTGGAAACGCGATATCGCGACCTGCAGTTCGCATTCCATGGCTCAATCAACGTTTTCAACCTAAATTTCCTCTAACCAGGCCTAAATCTAGTCCACAGCAGTGCAAATCACAAAATAGTTCATGAATATACCTGGGATTCAAGTAAGCGAGGGTCTCGACCGGCGACGATGAAACGGCGGCGGCACACGAGCGACTCCGGCGATGAGTTTGCGGCATGAGGGTTTGCAAATTGGGGGAGCACGCTCGGGTAGAATTTGTAAAGGATATACATGTAAAAGGGGTAGAACCATAATTTCCGTAATTAGGTCTAATGTTGTAATTAGGTCTAATGTTGTATTTTGTACTTATAGCCGTTTAGGCTTATTCTAATCATTATTCAGATTTGAAATTATCATGGTATCAGAGCACAAAGTCTAACGACAACAAACTCTCCTAAAATCTAGGCCGGCCTTTCCTCCCCTCTCAAACCGCCGCCGCCGCCGCCCCTCCTCCTTCTTTGCGGCCGCCGACCCTCCTTTCTCTTTTCCTCCGGCCGTTCCCTCACCCTTCTCCTCCCTCCCTTGCCATCGTACCATCACGTACGAAGATCCTAAACACAAAAACCCTAATTCCCAGGCCGTCGTCCTCCACTCCTCCCGCCAGCTGGTTCTTCTCGTGTCCCGGCTCGCCGTTCACCGCTCGTCCCGCGCCGCGGCCCGTTGCTAGTGTGTCGCGGTTCTCTTACCACTCAAAACCTAGATCCGTCAAAACCTAGATCCGCAACCCTAACCCTAGATCTGCATCACCTAACCCTAATTCTTGTCCCTCTTGCTCACCGCCTCCAAACCCTAACTCATGGCCGGCCAAACAAGTCATCCTACCGCCCGTCTCACCGATGCGGCTCCGACTTTCGATCCACAACATCCGCTCAGCACTCTTCTTACCGTCAACGTGGCCAACATCACCAAGTTGACGCCGACCAACTTCCTCACATGGAATGTTCAGATTCGTGCCCTTCTTGAAGGCCACTATCTCCAATGCTTCATTGAGGATAACTCCGTTGTCCCTCCGGCCAAGATCCATCGCGATGGAGTGTCCGTCGACAACCCTAATTTCCAGCCATGGAAGCAACAAAACCGCCTCCTCTTCTCAGCCCTGTTTGGAGCAATATCGGCCTCTCTACAGCCCCTCATTGCACGCGCCCCTTCCACCTACGAGGCGTGGAAGACGCTCGCCAACACTTATGGCAAAGCGTCTCGCGGCCATCTTCTACAACTTCGTGATAAGATGAAACGCTGCTCAAAAGGATCACACTCTATTGATGAATACCTCCGTACTATCACGACTCGGGATTTACCGTTGTCTCGGGATTCACCTCATGTGTTTTGCAATGCTTGTTGTTGTAATAAAAGTCACAAATTATCGTTTTCAACTTCTACTCTCATTACTTCTCGTCCACTTGAAGTGATCTTTTCCGATGTTTGGACATCTCCTATTTATTCCGTTGATGGCTTTAAATATTATGTTCTTTTCGTAGATCACTTTACACGTTATTCATGGCTATATCCACTCAAAACCAAATCCCAAGTTCGTGACACATTCATTCAATTCAAATCCCTTGTTGAAAACAAATTCGACAAACGCATTTCAACACTTTATTCTGATAATGGAGGTCAACTCATTGCCTTTCGTTCTTTTCTATCCTCTCATGGCATTTCGCATTTCACATCACGTCGGACCTCTCGAACCTTGCCATTCACCCACCTTACCACGGCAGCGACGATGTAGTTGTCGGTGATGGCAACGGTTTATCCATCACACACACGGGTTCCACTTCTATACCCCTAGACACTAGATCATTATCTTTACGAAATGTTCTATGTGTACCTAAAATTTGCAAGAATCTGATTTCGGTTAATCAGTTGTGCAAAACTAATGACGTATCCGTTGAATTTGCTCCTAATGGTTTTCAGGTGAAGGATCTCAGCACGGGGGCGCAACTTCTGAAAGGAAGCGCTAAAGATGGAGTTTATGAGTAGCCCGTCTCATCAGGTATCTCGTCTCCCTTTCATGCATTTCATAGTGTCAAGATCACTTCGTCCGAGTGGCATTCCCGTTTAGGTCATCCGTCGTCTTTCATTTTGAATAAAGTTATCAAAACTTTTGACTCAACGTAAGTACATCAATGATCTTCTCCACCGCTGTCTCATGCATGAATCAAAGCCGGTTCCCACACCCATGTCGTCCACCTCACGTTTGACACTTGACACCGGTACTTCCCTCTCCAATCCAACGGAATACCGGTCTATTGTTGGCGGCCTACAATATCTCTTTCTCACACGACCGGATGTAAGCTTTGTGGTCAACAAACTATCTCAATTCATATATGCTCCCACGGATGTTCATTGGCAAGCCGTGAAACGAGTCCTACGCTATCTCGCTGGCACGAAGGATCGAGGTATCTACTTATCCGCGCACAACATTCTCTTTACATGCTTTTACCGACGCAGACTGGGCTGGAGATTCTCATTATCTCAAGTCCACCGGAGCATATCTTCTCTTCCTTGGTGCACATCCTACCTCCTGGTCGTCCAAGAAGCAATTCGGACTCTCCCGTTCATCTACAAAGGCTGAATACCGATCTATTGCGTCCACCGCTGCAGAGGTCCTCTAGGTCATTTCATTATTATCGGAGCTTGGAGTCACATCATCATCACCACCCACCATCTATTGTGACAACATTGGAGCAACATATCTCAGTGCCAAGCCGGTTTTCCATTCTCGAATGAAACACTTGGCTCTTGACTACCTCTTCGTTTGCGGCTTGGTCGAGTCAAACACTCTTCGAATCACTCATGTTCGAGCCGCTGATCAGCTTGTAGACCTTCTCACGAAGCCTCTTCCGCGACTACCATTTGATTTCTTATGCTCCAAGATTGGACTCACCACGGGTGCTCCATCTTGAGGGGGCGTGTAAAGGATATTCATGTAAAAAGGGTGGAACCGTAATTTCTGTAATTAGGTCTAATGTTGTAATTAGGTCTAATGTTGTATTTTGTACTTATAGCCGTTTAGGCTTATTCTAATCATTATTCAGATTTGAAATTATCAGAATTCGTGAAGTGTGAACGGCCGCTCAGGTTACTCGAAATATAACTTACCTTGCAGATTTTACGGTGCCCGAACGGGTCCTCTAAAGTCGCCCGATCGGGCATCCCTCATTTTGACCTACCCACTCGGGTGGAGCTGTCTGCCGCCCGATCGGGTTCCATTGAATTAGATGTTGCCCGCTCGGGTGGAGGTGTCTGCCCGACCGGGCAGTGCTGCAAAACAGAAAAATGTTCGAGGAAAACCATGTAGCAAAAAAATCGATAGACCACTAAATTCCTAAAACCTAGAAAAATTGTCCAAATCCTAAAAACGAGTTCAAAAACATGGAAATAAAATGAAAAACGATGAAAGGATACGGGGCTCGGGTTGCCTCCCGAGAAGCGCTTGTTTTCGGTCTTTAGCTCGACTCTAACGTCTTCATACGCGTGTGATGTAAGAGAGAGGAGGTATGCCTCTTCCTTCCTCTTATTGATCAGCATGACGTGGCTCGAACCCTAGAGGGTTTCTCACTTGCGATCCTCGGTTCTTCTCGTTCGATCCCACGACTCTTTCGTATCTTCTTCGAACTCGGTTTTGGTTGACCGTTTCCTCTATATTCCATGCGGGATAGGAGTGTATGTGAGTCACTGAGGGTGTAGGAGATGATGCGTGTGGCCTTAGAACCGTTGCCCGCGTTGAGATCTTCGTTGAACCGCGCGGATCTTGGTTCTCCTCTGGTGCCCAATCGGGCTCCTCCTGTGCCCCGCTCGGGTAGTCTGAAGTGTAATTACTCTCGTGGGTTGTGCACGCGTCGGGCTGTCTGGTCGCCCGGGCGGGTTCTCATCCAGTCCCTCAGCCCGATGGGGCTTACTCAACCACCCGCTCGGGTGGCTAATTGAAGCATTTACCCCCGTAGGCATTACCCGAGTCGGGCTATGTGGCTGCGCGACCGGGTCTCCTAAATTTGGCTCTGCCCGCGCGGGTGGAGTAAGTTGCCCACTCGGGTCACCTCTCTGCTGAGGGCATTTTGGCTTCTCCTTGAATTGCGTGAGAGCGTCTGATCTTGCTGGTGACTGAAATTGACTCCCGGTGCACTCGGATAGTGGTATCTTCTCTGGATGAATATCACGATGTACACATTCAATCTTCTCCGTCGGTGCATCCATCGTGGAACGTGCATTACGGGTTCGGTCATATATAGCTTCTTCAATTCCTCGTCGAGTTTGAACTCGATACACTCGTCCACGACTTTCATCACTAGCCTGCCTTCCGCGCAATAGATGACCATCTTTGTCGTGTTGAGGAATGGTCGTCCCAAAATGACAGGGATCTTCAGATTGATCTCCATGCCCACAATGTCAAAATCCACGGGGAACCAGAATTCTCCCACTTGTACGGCAACATTCGTCAATATACCCACGGGACTCCATACGGATTGATCAGCCAAAGTGATTTGCATTTGCGTGGGTTGAATATCTCCTACTCTATTGAGCTTTTCAACAAGGGATAGTGGTAGCAAGCTCACACTCTCTCCGATATCTATTAGTGCATGCTCAATTTCGTAGTCATAAATCTTACAAGGAATGACGAAGTTACCTGGATCGGGCATCTTCTCGACCGTGGTAGGAGGTTGTATAAGAGAGTTCGTGACCATTACCATCTCGTTGTCCACGGTTCTCTTCCTCATTATGATGTCTTTGAGGAATTTTGCATATAATGGGATCTTTGTGAGCGCGTCGTAGAACGGGATGGTGACTTGTAGCTTCCTCAACAGTTGCACGAATTGAGAGAATTGGGCCTCGTCACTTTGCTTCCTTTGACGATTCGGAAAGGGTAATGGTGGTACCCTCAGGGGAGGTGCTACATAGGGTAACTCCCTCTCTTCTTCCTCGGTCGCCTTCTCTTCCATAGCTGGAGTGATGGGTTGTTCGATCTTATCACTCGAAGGCTCTTCTCTTGCAGCCGGTCTCTTGCAGCCTCTCTTCTTCCTCGGTCACCGTGTTCCCGCTCCTTAAGAAAATGGCATTTACTTGCTCGCGGGGTTTCGCCTTGGGTTTCCCGGGAAGCTGTCTGGGTTGTCGGTTCGAACCTTTGGCTAGTTGCGCCACTTGCGTTTCGAGGAGTCTCAAGTGCGTCTCAAATCCGTCCATTCTCTTCCTCATATCCTCTTGCTCAGCTCTAATCCCTCCAAGCGCTTTTCTGCTCTTGGTGCATCAATTGGAGCACAAAAAGAATCTCAGAATCACCTGATGATTGTGCGCGCGGCTGATATCCGTAATCTTGGCCACTTCCTCTCGGCTGGAAACCTTGATTCTGGTTTCTTGCTGATAACACGTAATCCGTAGTAGTTTTTATGTCATTCTTAGGTATAGTTTTTATTAGATTTATTAGATTTCATTCATTTATCGAGCTTATTCGAGGATTTCATCTACATTTCGTGTTTTGTGTAGGAAATGAAGATATGAGGAGAAACACGAGAGATATTGGCAATCTAACCCCGAAAATGAAGTTGTGTAACAAGGTTCGACTTGTGCAAGGCCACGGATGGAAGTGAGCACTCAAACACCGAGCGAAAGGAGCGGAATCGACATTTCAAGACATGCCCGCTCGGGTGGATAGGGAGTGCCCGGTCGGGCTAATTCATGCCAAGCAATCCCGTAAGTCTACACGACTCGGGTGCTCAATGGACATGCTCGGGCATAGGTGCCCGCTCGGGTGTATTTGCATTGCCCGCTCGGGCCAATTCATGCCAAGAAGCACCGTGAGTTTTACCCGCTCGGGCTCAATACACACATGGTCGGGCAAAGGTGCCCGCTCGGGCGAAAATGGATGCACACGGTCGGGTACATAGCTTGCACGATCGGGTACAAGATGTGCCCGATCGGGTCCCTAGATCTCAACAACTTTCCTAAGTTTTGGAACGGCCAAATCAAGGGAAATTAGATCTATTTAAAGAGGATTCGAGCTAGAACAGAGGGGGGACGACAAGGGGGACGATTCAGAGGCATTAGAGCACGAATTGGAGACATCACGGAGGACGGAACGAGGGATCCGAGGCATGGAGGATCTATTGAAGACATAGGGAGTCATCTCTTTCTCTTTCTATGTTGAATATAGATTTGTTTTGTGTTTCGTTTTCTGAGTTCATGTTCATATAGATCTATTGCCATAGGATAGAGAGTATTGCCAAGATGTAATGGAGTTTCGTACTTAATGAATGGTGGAACTTAATGCTTTCATTACCTGTACGCCACTTGAATGAATGAAATCGGTATTTTATCATGTTTTCAGATCTCATGGTTGTTCTTAATGCTTTCTTTACCTGTACGCCACTTGATTGAATGATGATAGAAGCCTAATAAACCAACGCCAGGGCATTAGACTTCGGAACTTAGCCATGATTTAGGGTTTGCCGGTTTAGAATCTACGCCAGGTCAATCGGTTAAATCTAGGGATTAGGATAGCGGTCGTAATGCGTCTATCCATGTAAGATACGCAATGGATACATTGGTATATGCATGGTAGATAGTGGACAAGTCTACGCCAGTCAGTTCCTATAGGAGAGCTTGAATTCCCTGAACTCATGATAGTACCTTAGACCAATTATCTCGTTAGAACTCCGTTACATTGTCATGCAACTCTCGATACCTATGGTGATTAGTCTTAGAGTCATTCCTACCTATCTTAGGTTTAGTTTGCATTTAGGTTAGTTTGCATTCCACCACTATTTGATCCATCACGTCTTATTCATTAGTCTAATAGCTTATAAGTCGCATCAATTCCTTGTGTTCGACCCTAGTTGCTACACGATCCGTATTCTTGCGGAAGCGTTAGTCTAGGTAATTTATTACTTGAGCCTACGCACATCAAGTTTTTGGCGCCGTTGCCGGGGAATTGATTACGATTTTAGGGTTATTATTACTTTTGATTAAGACATAGTCCTTTCCGGAGTCTTCATTTATTTTTCGTTTTGTTTTGTTTAGAGTCATAAAAAAAAAAAAAAAAAAAGAGAATTATTACCTCTCAAAGCTTAATTGAATTTTATTCTTTATTTTGCGAGGTAATATGAACAACAACAACTTTTGGAGTGCCGATATAGCTGAAACGAACTATCAATTTTCAGAACCTCGTCATATGCTATACAACTCATACCGTCCATCGAAACAATCATGGGAACAAGACGTTTGGGGAAACACCGATGGTGTGCTGAATAGTCAATATGGATTTGGGAATTTTCAGCCATGGATGCAACCCCAAATTCAGAATTATCCATCATATACACCCCCATGTCCGCAACAAGAGGCCAACACCGATATCAGGTCTATGCTTGCTCAAATCTTACAAGTACAAAAAGATCAATCCAATGAGATTAGAGTGTTGAGAACGCAACAAGAAGAGATGCGAGCAAGTTGTAGAGACATGAATAATGAGTTTAAAGAAATGATAATGCACGTAAAGATCTTGGACAATCAAGTTGCACAACTCGCTGCAAATTCCTTTGAACCACAGGAGGTTTTAATGGAAAGTTTAGAAACGGATCTTTGTGAGCATGTCGACGAAATTTTCCTAAGGGATTATTTGACGATGTATCAGCCCATTGCAATATTTGAAAGGGATGACACATCTATCACAGTAGCGGAATTAGATGTCGATAAGCTTAAGGAAAAGCTTGAGGAAGAGGAGGAACCCAAATATGTAAAACCGGAACCTAGACCACCTCCCTTGCCGTTCCCACAACGTCAACGCATAAAGACGGTAGATAAGCCAAATCCCTCGATAATTGACAAAAGAGATGAACCTAGCATAGGAGTGGATAAGGCTATGGATATTGATGAGGCTATGACGAAAACCGAGATGGAAGAAGAGTTCAGCTTGGTGAACACACATGAGCAACCATGCGTTATCGATTTTGTGTTCCCCGACGGCATCTTTGAGAGTTTAGCCGTGGAAGTTTGTGACGAATTTGAGAACACGGATTCCCTAGATATGAATCTCTTAGCAGCTGGAGAAGATTCATACAAGGTACAAAATGAGCTATTTGATAATGAGAAGAAAAGGGAATCCACAGAACGAGACTTCCACGCGACACTAGCCAAACGCGGCTCAAATCAGTACACGAACGATCCCGTAATGCCGCGAAGCTACATCCAACGTCCAGCACACAATTGGGACGTTGACAAGAAACCCAAGGTGAAGATGAAGCCTTCACCACAAAGGAGCTCCACTAATCCGCGTGCCGCGCCCTATCGAACATACTATGCACGCAAGAAGCTACGAACGCGACGACGTCAAGGACGTCCATCTAATGGGTAGCATTTGGTCAGGCTCGAGACCTTAAACAAGCGCTTATCGGGAGGCAACCCGACTTTTCCACTTTTGCATTTTTCATTTCATTTTTCTTTTGGACTATTTCTTTTTCTTTTCATATTGATGTACTTGGTGGAATCGTATTCCTTCCTCTGGATTGTGTGATTCTTTTCACAGGCTTTTCAACGTTGATATCATCCTTGAGGAGGAGACGCATACAACGTCCGGACACAAACACGGGATTGCAAGATACACAAGGTGCACACGTTCTAACCCTTATTCTTCCCGTTGTTTGGTATGCGAGTTTCTTCTAGGTTTTGAACACCGGGACGGTGTCTCATTTAAGTCTGGGGGGAGTACTCGTCGAGTATTGTCATGTGATTAGGATTGGATTATTAAGGTTAGATTTTGAGTTTTGTTTTTAGGAATATACGGATGGATACCTAGCATGAATTGTCGAGCTTTAGTCATTATTGTGCGACTTTGTCGAATCATGAACTAAAAAGTCTAGGTGTGTTTAGAAGTCTTCTTGATTTCCGATTAGTTGAAGTAATTGTGCTTGAAACCATGACTTATAGTTACATTCACCTCCTAGGTTTCAGTACCAAGTATCATATCTCCGTGTATACCGATTATTTATTGCTTGTTTGATAGATTTTTATCGTTCATTAGATTCCACACGCTTATACTCCGCTGTCAATTTTCGCCTTGGATAAGTCTTGACTATTTTAGGTTTTCATTGACATGAGTACATCGAGATCGATGGTTCGGGTCTAAGTGGTGGGTTGAGGCGCTATTCTACGTCCTAAGGGTTAGAGTTATGCGTATTCTTCATAAAAAAATAAAAAATCAGAAAATAAGTTTCAATGACGCATCTCTTCACTCCTCTAAGGCCGCGCGACCTTATGAGTGTGCCATAGGCAGCCTGGGTCTAAGTAGAAAGCCACCCTCTTCGACTTCGACGTCCTAGGAACAAAGCGTGGATCTATAAAAAAAAAGAGCCCGCTCGGGCCAATTCATGCCAAGAAGCACCGTGAGTTTTACCCGCTCGGGCTCAATACACACATGGTCGGGCACGAGTGCCCGCTCGGGTGAAAATGGATGAACACGCTCGGGCACAAGGCTTGCACGAGCGGGTACAAGGTGTGCCCGCTCGGGTCCCTAGATCTCAACAACTTTCCTAAGTTTTGGAACGGCCAAATCAAGGGAAATTAGATCTATTTAAAGAGGATTCGAGCTAGAACAGAAGGGGGACGACGAGGGGGGACGATTCAGAGGCATTAGAGCACGAATTGGAGACATCACGGAGGACGGAACGAGGGATCCGAGGCATGGAGGATCTATTGAAGACATAGGGAGTCATCTCTTTCTCTTTCTATGTTGAATATAGATTTGTTTTGTGTTTCGTTTTCTGAGTTCATGTTCATATAGATCTATTGCCATAGGATAGAGAGTATTGCCAAGATGTAATGGAGTTTCGTACTTAATGAATGGTGGAACTTAATGCTTTCATTACCTGTACGCCACTTGAATGAATGAAATCGGTATTTTATCATGTTTTCAGATCTCATGGTTGTTCTTAATGCTTTCTTTACCTGTACGCCACTTGATTGAATGATCTTAGAAATCTAATAAACCAACGCCAGGGCATTAGACTTCGGAACTTAGCCATGATTTAGGGTTTGCCGGTTTAGAATCTACGCCAGGTCAATCGATTGAATCTGGGGATTAGGATAGCGGTCGTAATGCGTCTATCCATGTAAGATACGCAATGGATACATTGGTATATGCATGGTAGATAGTGGACAAGTCTACGCCAGTCAGTTCCTATAGGAGGGCTTGAATTCCCTGAACTCATGATAGTACTTTAGACCAATTATCTCGTTAGAACTCCGTTACATTGTCATGCAACTCTCGATACCTATGGTGATTAGTCTTAGAGTCATTCCTACCTATCTTTAGTTTAGTTTGCATTTAGGTTAGTTTGCATTCCACTACTATTTGATTTATCACGTCTTATTCATTAGTTTAATAACTTGTAAGTCGCATCAATTCCTTGTGTTCGACCCTAGTTGCTACACGATCCGTATTCTTGCGGGAGCGTTAGTCTAGGTAATTTATTACTTGAGTCTACGCACATCACTTGCCATTATCCGCGGTTGGAAGTCCTGCTGATTCGCTACATTGCTCGTGTTGCCATAGGAGAGGTTGGGATGGCTCTTGATATAATTTTGCTGGTAACCCCGATTGCTAACGTAGTTCGCTTCCTTCATCACTTGGCCTACGGATACGTCGTGTCGGTCCACATGAAGTCCAGCTATCATCCGATGTATCTCGGCAACTTGCTGCTTCAAGTCCGTTAATTCCGGGTTGGCGATGCCTAGCTCGTTCAACTGCAGCTTTAGATGGGTAATCGCGATTGTATTCCCCTACCTTCTTGCCTCCTTCCCTCGCCATGCTCTCGATCAAGTTCTCGAGCTGATTGAATGTAAGGTTGCTGAGGGAACCACCACCCGCTGCCACGATCATGAATCGGGTGGTTTCTTGGAGACCTTGGATAAAGCTCGTGATAAGATACTTCTTATCTATTCCGTGGTGTGGGTATATCCGCTGGTAGTTCTTAAATCGCTCCCATGCATCGTGTAACAACTCGCCTCTTTCTTGTAGGAAAGAATTAATGCGACTCTTGTAGCCAACGTTGTGCCGCATCTTTAAGCGAGAATGGGAACGCCATCAAGTAGAGATCCTCCCGAGTAACTCTTGTACCAACCTTGGTAGTGCTGTAAAGCATCTTGAAGTCCGTAAGGTCGGAGTTCGGATCTTCGTTCTCCATTCCTCTAAAGGCCGAGTTGTTGAGCATTTGTATGTAGGTCGGTTGTAGCTCAACCTGATTATCGATCATGCGGGCCATGCACGAAAGTAATTGCGTGTGCTTCGGAGCGGTGTAAGCTCCGTAAGTCTCATCGGCAGCAGTCATCTCGGGGTTACTTGCATTGTCTTCTCCGCTGCTTGCACTATTGGTTTCTTCCTCTTCCGAGGCGTATGTCTCGTGATTGCTCGCTCTTTCTACCTCGGACTCGGAATCCGCTATTCCAATCCTTCTCTTCTTGCGCAGGCTCCTTAAAGTTCGTTCGACCTCGGGATCGTAAATGAGGAGCTTTTGAGTGGAGCTTCTCATACAAGGCTCCTGCACAACAAGAAACAAAACACCAAAGTGTAAATCCGCAGTAGATAGAATAGACTCGATAAAAGCAAAACGAAAAGAAAATGCGAAAAACAAAAGAAGACTCCGGAAAGGACTAGATCTTAATCTAGCTAATTCCTAGTCTAGGCCGTTATTAGTCCCCGGCAACGGCGCCAAAAACTTGATGTCGGAAATATCAAGCTAAATATATTTCCTAGACCACTTCACCGCAAGTGTACGGTTCGTGTAGTACCAGGGTCGAACTCTAGGGACTAAGGCAGCCAATCCTAAGAATATCACTAAACTAAGACGATGAGAAGTAAGCGACAGCGTGGTGTAACTATCTAGAAAACTAAACTAAATGGTAGCAACGATTAAAGGTTGGGGAAGACTTGACTATGACGAACACTACAGGTGTCGGGATACCGGAAATCGCATGGATGTAGCAACTAAATATCATTAACCTATCGAATTATCTTGATAATGAGAAATTTATGCTCTAAGGTGAGGAATGATTCTGCCGATCCTAGACCTCCTAACCATGAGTACGTGCAACCCTACCTTCCAGCAGTGATTAACCCGTACTATGGCAGTTTTACGAACGCAATCCTAATTCCTAAGTCGATTAACCGACCGGTCAGATTCTCATTAATCGAACTTAACCTACAACACAACAGTTCCAGATTCATACTTTAACCTTCCAGAAAAATATGGATTCCTATGTCACCGAGCAGGCAGCACTAGTACAAGAATTATGATGTTGATTGTGGAACCGAATATCAAAACAAAACGATAGATCTAAGCATTAACTCATAACTTTGTACATCCATTACAATCCGATATCCCTAACCCATTGTTGGGAATCTACTCACTCATGGAGATTACAGACAAAGAAGATGACACAACCCTAAACATGATAAACCCTAGGAAACTCGATGCCTCGATCTTCCCTATTGTGTTCCCGATGTGTGGATTGATGCTTCTCTCTTTCTCCAGCGTCTCCTAAGCCTTTCCTGATGATTTCCAAACTTTCCTTGCCCTAGGTTTTGCCCCCTTGCCTCTAGATCCGTTCTGGTCTATTAATGTGCTCGTTTGAATTCAAAAGTAAGGTTGTTGCGAGAAAGGCGGCCCGCTCGGGTACACCTTTTACCCGGTCGTGTAGAGGCGCGCCCGGTCGTGTACTCCGTCCTGCCCGATCGGGCATCAGCACCCGATCGTGTGATTGAACAGCCCGAGTCGTGTAAACTCTCTGGGATTTTTAAGAACAATTAACTGCTCGAGCGGGTACCTTGTTGCGCCCGATCGGGTATCACTACTCGATCATGTAGTCTTCGTGCCCGGGTCGTGCAAGGTGTTACAATTAAACCCCTTAGGTTTTTCCCGAGCGGGTAGACCTCAGTGCCCGAGTGGGCACTCTTCTATCCTTGTTTTTGCTCTTTTTCGCTCGTTGCTCGGGTGTTCCTTTGAGTTCCGAGGCTTGATTTTGGCTACGAGTGAATTATATCTTCAAATGTGTGGTTTTACTCAGGAATTCATCTTTTTATGCTCGTTTAGGCCTTGTAAACCAACAAAACGGGCGTATGTAAAGAAGAATCATATCGCAAATGTAACTCTAGCTAAGAAATATATGCGAAAATGATACTAATACCTAGCCTAAAATCGATACACTTTACGTGTTATCAATGAGCTATCAATGAAGCTGTAGAGGTACTTCTCAAGTTCATTGAAGCTATGAACTTCCTGATTATAATACGTAGCAGAGACCTCTCCATAGTCTCTATAGGCAAAAGAGTTTGTGAAGATTTTCTTTAGATTAATAATCATTGTACAAACGTTTATATACAAAACTGAATTGCTACAATTACGAGAATATAACAGACATGAAGATACTATAGAGAATGCTATCTAGGATAATGATGAGGACATCGAGATGGATGAGGGGAGCAAGGGACGAGCTACAGAATCTGATCTTAAAGTTACGGGGCCAATGACGTGTGCACGAGCTAAAAGATTACATAATGCATTCACCAAGCTTGTTCAAGCTTAGTTTGGCAGGAGAGCACCAGATGGAGGAGATACACAAGGAGAATTGAATTTAATCACACTTATTGGAGCTAAGGACGTGGAGACTTGAAGAACAACAAGATTTGGGAATTTTTGGGTAAGTCTTAAAGCCCAAAAATGCAGAGTTTTGTTTAATTTTGTTTAATTTAATCAGACTTATGTCCGGTTTTTTTAGCTCGGTTAGAGCTTATTTGCTTGGTTTGAGATTATTTTCGTTTATTTGTTTGAGGATGACGTGTGGGAACGCGAGTTAAAACAGCTAAACTAAGAACGAGACTAAACTAAGACAAGAGATGAATAGATAGGGTATGGTCCTAATTCTTCTAAAACTATCCTAATGGTGACAACGAAACTAGGGTAAGGATAAAACTAGATATGATGAATACTACGGGTGTACGGGATACCGGGTATTGCATAGATGAACGACTAAGGATCATAGATCTATAACCTACTCTTGACGACGGGAAATTCATGCTCTAGGGTGAGGAGTGATTCTTCCAAGCCTAAACCTCCTAACCATGGATACATGCAACCCTACCTTCCAGCAGCGATTAACATATACCATGGCAGCGTTATCGATCGCAATCACTATCCCTAAGATGACTAACCGACCGGTCAGGTTCTCATTAGCCAAAGCTTAATCTACTGCTTAGCGGACCGGATTCGTTCCTTAACCTTCCAGCAAGGTTCGAGATCCTATGTTGTTGAGCGGTCAGCACTAACGTATGATTGATATTGCTAAGCGTAGAACCGTAAATCAAGAGTAAATAAATAAAACTAAGCATTAAAGTGAATAATCGTTCATACATACAATTTCGATATCCCTACCCGCAGTAGGGACTCTACTCACTCATGGAATACATGAAAACAGAAGATAACACAGTTCTATACATGATAAACCCTAAGGAATTCGATGCCTCGACCTTCCCTATTGTGTTACCGGTGTACGGATCGGTGCTTCTCTTCTTCTCCGATGCTTCCCGAGCCTTCCCAGATGTTTTTCCAGTCCTTTCTTGCCCTGTTCGTCACCCCCTTTGCCCTAGATCCATTCTGTTCTCTTTATTCGCTCGTTTGAAACTTAGATCTAGGTTGTTGCGAAGTTTGCGGCCCGCTCGGGCACATACGTTACCCGGTCGGGTACAGGCAGCCCGACCGTGTTGAATTGTGAACCCGATCGGGTGAACGTTACCCGATCGCGTGACTATGCGGATCCGAGTCGCGTAAACTTATGGGGCAGATAGAGGGATAGTTGCCCGAGCGGGTACTCAGATTTCGCCCGATCGGGTGGTGATCACCCGATCCTCTTTGCTCGTATGCCCGGGTCGTGTCAGATGCATGGATAAACCCCGTAGGTTTTACCCGAGCGGGTGAAGGAATAGTGCCCGACCGGGCACCCTCGTATCCTTGAAATCTCTCTTTTCCGCTCGTTGCTCGGGCGTTCCTTTGGGTTCTGGAGCTCTGAGTAGATGTGTCCTCAAATCATGTGGTTTTTGCAAGGAATTCTTCATATTGAGCTCATTTAGGCCTTGTCGCCTAAAACCTGAAAACCGAGAAAACGGGAATGTAAAACTCGAAACCGTATCGGAATAGTAAGATTCGATGTAAGAAATATGCGAAAATGATCTAAAAACCTATCCTAATAATGATACACTTTCAGTGTTATCAAACTCCCCCAGACCTAAACCTTTGTTTGTCCTCAAACAAAACTAAAGTATAGCCTAAGAAGAATCTAATAACGATGGATACTAGCTCAAAAATTTCGCTAAGTTAGTCATCTTGCATATCAGCGCGTCACATGGATAATAAGCCTAAGCGTACCGAGTATAGCCCTATGTCTATCGATAGTGCTGAGCCATGAAATCTTTTCTAAAATCTAAGTCTACCTCACAACCCTAGATAACGTCCAAGCAATCTCCATACCGATTTCTCTTAGCTCTTGATATCGTTTACATCTTTTCTTATCGTTCTTATGCATTTTTTTTCTTTCTTTTTCTTCTAGATCCACGCTTTGTTCCTAGGACGTCGAAGTCGAAGAGGGTCATTTTCTACTTAGACCCAGGCTGCCTATGGCACACTCATAAGGTTGCGCGACCTTAGAGGAGTGAAGAGGTGCGTTTTTGAATCTATAATATATATTTTTTTTCTCTTTTCTTTTTGATTACGCAACACTCTAACCCTTAGGACGTAGAATAGCTTCTCTACCCACCACTTAGACCCGAACCATCGAATATCGATGTACTCATGTCATTCTTAACTCGGAAAAGCGTAAAACTTATCCTAGATGACAGCGGAGTATAAGCGTGTGGTCTAATTCTAGAACGCAAAATATATCAATGAGACTAAGCTAAATGGTATTCACGGAGATATGTCTACTTGGTATCGAGATCTAAGGAGTGAATTCAACTAGACATAGGGTTTCAAACATAACTACTCGACTAATCGGTATCTATAAGACTACTAAGCAAACCTAGACCATTATCCATGATTCGACAAAGTTGCAAAAATATGACTAATTCGAAAAAATTTCACTAGATCCATCTTATTTCTAAACCTAATCCTAAATCTAATCAAGTCGCTCTAAGTGTGCATCCGTATATCAATAAATGTAAGAAAACCTCCCCCCCCCCAGACCTGAACGGAACACAGTCCCGGTGTTCTAGACCTAAAAGGGACCTCTACATGTAAAAATATCGAGAAAGCGTAAAAGTGGTAGCGAATACACCTGGTGTGTGCGTATGTCTTTCTCGGATCGTGATATGCTCGGATGTAGTGACTCTTGCGCTCTCATGCATTCGTAACGTGAAAGACCTGAGATACGACATGCAATACAGAGAGTAGAACAAAGAGTACTAAACGAGTCTGAAAAGAGCGTACAAGAAAGCTACCTAAAAACAAGAAATGATAAAATGGTCCAT
>CM071867.1:27812293-27830901 GCA_036759665.1 Gynandropsis gynandra
CTTGTCTAGATCACGTGTCTATGCCTTGAGAGAGGGTAGATATCATGTTAGGATCGTCTGCCTTAGATAGCTTTAACTGGGATTGCATGATAGATAGGTTGATCGTTGGTTTCGGTAGTCTTGTGGTGAAACCGGTTTCCTAGGACATTTGTCTTATTGTTAGAACCCGAGTATTTTTTACTTTCAATATTTCATTCTTCATCCACATTCTTTCGTTAGCAAGTTTGATTCCTAGTTCGATTTTAGGTAGTGTTGCGTAGTCTCTGTGGGATCGACACCTAAAATACTACACATGTGTCGTGCACTTGCGGGTAGTTTAGGTTATTTATTTAACTCTGATAACGCATCAATTGCTCTGGGTAGTGCGGGAGATGTGATTCGGGTAGGAGATGGTAAAAATCCTCTAAGCGCTGCATTGCTTAGCATTTGAATTGAAGCTCGATAAAGAAAAAATCAAAATACAGAAAAATAACAAAGACTACGGAAATCTTAATGTAGCGAACTCCTAATCTTGGCCGTAATTAGTCCCCGGAAACAACGCCAAAAACTTGATGTGGGAAATATCAAGCTATATAAATACCTAATATCCACTTACCGCAAGTATACGGATCGGTGTAATACACGGGTCGAACTCTAGGGACTAATGCAACCTAAACTAAGAATAAGATTAAACTAAGACGGATAGAATAGATGGTGATGTGAGATGAACTTCTAAGACACTAAATGGAATGATGACAGCGATGAGGTGACGTGAAAAACTTGATAACTAAGAACACTATGGGTTTCGGGTTAACGGGATTTGCAAGGATGTAACAAACAAAGGATCATAAACCTATCAAACTATCTTGACAACGGAGAATTCATGCTCTGAAATAAGGAATGATTCTGCCGAACCTAAACCTCCTAACCATAATTATGTGCAATCCTACCTTCCAGCAGCGATTAACTCGTGATTACGGTAGTGTTAAGCGCGCAATCCTAATCCCTAAGTCGATTAACCGACCGGTCAGATTCTTATTAATCAAACTTAATCTACAATAAACTGTTCCAGATTCATAATTTAACCTTCCAGCTAAACAAAAATTCCTAGATTACTGAGTGGGCAGCACTAGTATAAAACGTTTATGATGTTGATTGCAAAACCGAATTTCAAGAAAACTTCGATAAGTCTAAGCATTGACGAATAAATTCAAGCATCCATTACAAATCTGGCAATCCTAACCCATAGATAAAGGCTTAGTCACTCATGGAATCTACTGTAAAACAAGAGAAATAAACCCTAGACATGATAAAGAGTAAGAAATATGATTCATCGATCTTCCCTATCTTGATACCGAACTCCAGATTGTTGTTTCTCTTCTTCTCCAGCTTCTCCCGAGTTTCTCCTTGTGTTTTTCAGTCCCTCTCTTCTTCTTTTCGTCGTCCTCCTTGCCCTAGATCGCCCCCTCTCTTTCTAATTCAAGTTTGAATTCAAAAATCGAAGTTGTTGAGAAAAAAAGGGGAGCCCGTGGGGGCACAAGCTCTACCCGCGCGGGCTGAGTGATCACCAGCCCGAGCGGGCTCTTATTCATCCTGAGCCATGCTTCATTTTCTGGTCCTTTTAGTCCTATGTGCAGCCCGAGCGGGCTCCTTACACAACCCGAGTAGGCTCTTGTTCTTCAGCTAAATCTGTGTGTGCTGATCAGCTCCTGGACCCGTGAAAACTTTGTTGTTGTTTGGCAGCCCGAGCGAGGCCTCTTACAAGCCCGAGCGGGCTGTGTTTACTTGCTATTTCTGCTCCTTTCGCTCGATGCACGGGTGATCTGTTTGCTTCCCTGGCCATGCACATATCGCCTCTGCTCACTTTTTCACATTTTTGGGGTTGATTTGCCATAATCTTTCGTGTTTGCTTCAAGTCTTCGTTTCCTACACAAAACACGAAATAGTAGATGAAGTCCTCGAATATGCACAATAACTCTATAAAATCCAAGAAATCTAATCAAAACTAAACCTATGAATCATGAAAATACTATGATGGATTACATGTTATCATGTACTAACCCCGAAGAAAAAAAAGTTGCAAAATAAGTGAATGAACTAATGAAAAAGGGTTATATATGGGAAAGCATATCACCGTGTGCAATTCGGAGATTTTGGTGCATAAGAAGGATGGTATGTAGCGCATTTATATTGATTGTCGAGCAATCAACAATATTACGGTAAAGTATTGTCATCCTAATCCTAGGTTAGATGATATGCTTGTTGAGTTGCATTGTTCTAGTATCTTTTCCAAGATAGATCTTAAGAGCGACTATCATTAAATTAGAATGAGAAAGGTGATGAATGGAAGACAACCTTTAAAACGAAATTAGGACTTTATGAATGGCTTGTCATGCCTTTTGGTTTAACGAATGCTCTTCGTACGTTTATGAGGCTTATGAATCATGTTCTTAGGAAGTTCATTGTGCATTTTGTTTTTTTTTTACTTGGATGATATCTTATTTTACAACAAGAATCTCAAAGAACATGTTCATCACCTTAGGATTGTTCTAGACGTGTTAAGGGCTAAAAAGTTGTTTGCAAATCTTAAAAAATGTATTTTTTTCACTAACAAGATTGTGTTCTTAGGATTTGGTTTGAGTGAGCAGGGAATACACGTCGATGAGGAGAAGGTAGAAGCCATAAGAAATTGGCCTCAGCTTACAACGATCGGAGAGGTTAGAAGCTTTCATGGTTTGACAGGCTTCTACCGACATTTTATGAAGGACTTTAGCACTCTTGCAGCCCCATTAATTGAATTAATAAATAAGAATGTCATGTTTCAATGGGGAGAGGGCTTGGGAAGGCTTATGAGATCTTGAAAGGGAAATCTTGTTTTGTCTTTACCTAACTTTGCAAAAAACTTTCGAGATTCAATGTGATGCTTTTGGTGTGGGTATTGGAGCTGTGTGGATGCAAGAACAAAGGCAAATTGCATACTTTAGTGAGAAGTTAAGTGGAGCACAATTGAGCTACCCTACATATGACAAGGAAATGTACAATTTGGTGATAATGTTGTAGACATGGCAGCATTAATTATGACCGTAAGAGTTCGTGTTCATGATTCATACAGATCATAAATCTCTCAAGCATTTAAAAGGGCCACACAAGTTGAACCACATACATACAAAGTGAGTAGATTTCATAGAACCTTCCCATATAAGATTAGGTATAAACAATGTAATGAGAATGTAGTAGCTGATGCTCTTTCTAGATGTTATGCACTAATTTTCTTCTTTAGATGCAAGATTGCTCAGTTTTGAGCACCTGAAGTATCTGTACACATCTGATAATGATTTTTGTGAGTTAATTGAGACGTGTGAGAAGACTGAACAAGGTGAGTACTACAAGTTCGATGGATTTTTATTTAACAAGAAAAAGCTTTGTATTCCAAATTGTTCCATTAGATATTTTCTTGTTAGAGAAGCACATGTGGGCAGTTGAATGGGCCAATTTGGTGTGGCCAAGACTTTATCAATGTTGCAGGAACACTTTATTGGCTGCACATGTGCAAGGACATCAAACGAATTTGTGGTCGATGCATGACTTCCAAGAAGGCAAAATTTAAGCTGCAACCGCACGGTATGTATTCTCACTTGCCTATTCCTTGTGAACCATGGACTGACATCTCTATGGATTTCGTCCTCGACTTGCCTCAGACTAAGACAGGTAAGGATTATGTGTTTGTGGTTGTAGATCAGTTTTCTAAGATTACACATTTCATTCCATGCCATAAAACAGATGATGTATCAGACATTGCTACTTTGTACTTTAGAGAAGTGGTGTGTTTGCATGGGATGCCTAGAACTATCGTATCCAATAGAGATGCTAAGTTTCTTAGATATTTTTGGAAGAGAATTTGGTAAACATGGTACCAAGTTTTTGTTTAGAAAATTCGTTGAGAACATGAGAACACTCGCAAACGGATAACCAAACTGAAGTCGTTAATAGAACACTCTCGTTTTTGCTGCGTGCTTTAATAAAGAATAATTTTAAGACTTGGGAGGAATGTTTGCCGCATGTAGTTTATGGCTTTAATCAGTTGATGCCATTGGATTTAATGTCATTACCTATGTCTGAGTTTGTTAATCTTGATGGAAAGAAAAATACTGAGTATGTGAAACAGATTCATGAGAAAAGGAGGAAAACATTGAGAAGATAACATAGCAGTACGCAGAGCAAGCTAATAAAGGGCGTAAGGAGGTTATTTTTCAACCTGGAGATATTGTGTGGGTGCATATGCGCAAGTCTAAGCTGATGTCACATGGAGAAGGCCGTTTTCGTGTCCTTGAGCGCATTAACAACAATGTTTATAATATCGAGTTACCAGCTGATATTGCATTAGTTCGACCTTTAGTGTTGCTAATCACTCTTATTTTCATGTAGATGACACTCACGATTTGAGGCAAATCCTCTTGCAGAGGAGGGGAATGATGAGGACATCGAGATGGATGAGGACAACAAGGGACAAGCTAAAAATCTGATCTTGAAGTTATTGGGCCAATGACACGTGCAAGAGCCTGATCATCTCATTTTTGTACACGATTCTCGCATGATTTTAGAGATGTTTATGATGATAGATGCGATGTTTACGTGTGATTTTGTATCCATTTTAACTTTTTTTTTGTTTTCATGTTCTTATAGGTTTTAATGCTTATTTGGTTTGTTTTGGAGCTAAAGAACATACACAGGAAAAAATATGACCATCGAAGATCACAACTGAGCAAACAGGGCGAGAAACGGTCAAGGAATGTGATACAACCATACCTCATGAGGAGACAAGACCACCGCACGGGGTGGTTTCCTTAGCCCGCTCGGGCTGAACATCCAGCAAATGTTGTCTGGCTCACCTTCAGCACGAATGGATCAAGACTTAGTGAGGAGCCTGCATGAGGTGTTCTCGTTAGCCCGTGCGGGGTGATGGTCCAGCAAACGTTGCCTGACTCATGCTCACCCATATCATGCGCGGGTCATGGATGATTTGGGGAGCCTATGCGGATTAGCTACCGAGCATGCGCGGGTCGTGTCCGCAACAACATCTCTTGAAGTTCTCCAATAGAGAGAAAGTTTAAAAAGGGACCCTGATTGAGTTAAGGTGGAAGAGAACACGAAGGGGAACCCTAGGAGGCTAGATCGGAGCTTATCCATCATTGGAGAGAGCCCTCTTGATGGGAGACACGCAAGGAGATGGAAGATCGAATCGGGACGACGCCTCGTTTGATTTCTATGCACTTTACTCATTCTATTTCATTTATGTTGTTTGATTCTGAACTCATGACTGAGTAGTTGTCTTGTTCTAGGAGAAGGGATTAGCCCATGGCTATCCCAGAACCCTCTTTTATTTATTTACAAATGCATTTCTCGTTTTGCTAATATGTTCTTTGTTTGAGCGTTGAATGTCTTGTATTTATGAAGGCCGCATAGATGCATGTGTTAGGGATTAAGAGAAGGAATTGAAGGAGAATTCTAGTCCTAGAAGATCAGGCTTAGAACAACCAAGACGAGGTCACGAAAGTAGGATAGTAACGGTTGGGGGTTAATCGGATGAATCATAGATCGTATGGGGTTTAGTTGGGGTGTCAACCACGAAAGTAGAGGATAACTCAATTGAATGACGTTCCTATGCCTTTAAAGAGGGTAGGAATTACAATAGGATCATCTGCCTCAGATATATTGATAGGGAATGCATGGTTAGATAGATTGATAGTCGGTTTCGGAAGCTATGCGGTGAAGCCGTATCCTAGAACATTTGTCTCATTTGTCTCATTTGTCAAGAACTCCTAGGTTTACTGCATTATCATATTGCATCTCACAACCATCATTTCATCGTAGCAAGTTTGATTCTAGTTTGATCTTAGTCCGTGTTGCGTAGTCCCTATGGGATCCACACCTAGAGTACTACACACATGACGTGCACTTGCGGAGTAGGTTTAGTTTATGTTTAACTTGAACGTGCATTAAGTTTTTGGTGCCGTTGTCGGGGACTATTCGTCAACACGTATTAGATTTATATTTAGAGTCATTATTCTTTTGGTTTTCTTTTCTTTTTGTTCTTTCTACTAATTCTTCTTGCTTGTCCTTCCTAGGTGTATGACCCAATCTCAAGGTACTTCGAGCTTACATCGAATCGATCCCGAGATTGAGAGAACGATTAGACAACGGAAAAAGGGCAAGGGAGAAGAAAGAGTTGACCCGACCGATCCACAAGCGATGGATAACCGAAATGATATATTGGACGGTCATGGACAGCCCTAATTACCTGTGGGTAATGTGGCAAAATTACAGGAACCGCAGGTTCCTCCACTACGTTGACTTCGTGATTACGTGGTGTCGAACATGAGTAACGTCCAAACCGCAATAAGGACACCCGCTGTTGCTAGAGAGCAATTCGAGATAAAGCCCACAATGATCAACATGCAATATCAAAAGCAATTCATGGGTGCAAATCACAAAGACCCTTATCAGCACCTTAGAGACTTCCTAGAGCTTTCAAGCACATTCAAGATACATGGAGTCTTGGAGGATGTGGTTTTGCTGTGTCTCTTCCCTTTTTTCAATTGTGGGATGAGTGAAGACATGGCTGAAATCTCTTCTAGTTGGTTCGATCACTACTTGGGACCAGTTGTGCACATCATTTCTATCACAGTTCTTTCCTCTGAGCAAGACGATTTAAATGAGGGAAGAAATCATGATGTTTAGATGCAGAGAGGGAGAGACATTGTTTGAAGCATTGGGAAGATTCAAGGATCTTTTGCAAATGTGTCCTCATCATGGTCTAGAGCAGTGGTACCTGATCCAGACCTACTACAACGAGATCGTAGATGAGCATAGAACAACGTTACACAATGCTGCAAGAGGATCATTCATGGATCTAAGCGTAGAAGAGGCATACGAGTCGATTGATAATCTCGCCATGAACCACACCATGTGGTCCATACCGAGGAGTATGACGAACAAGACAAGAGGTCTTTATGAGGTAAATCAAAGTAGAGGGATGGGAAATGCATCGAATGCCATGTATTGTGCGAATTGTAGAGATACAAAGCATGTGGAGTATCAATGCACAGTGCGAGAAGATGTAGAACAAATGAATTACGCCCAGC
The DNA here is from genome assembly GCA_036759665.1 of Gynandropsis gynandra. Classification (NCBI taxonomy): domain Eukaryota; kingdom Viridiplantae; phylum Streptophyta; class Magnoliopsida; order Brassicales; family Cleomaceae; genus Gynandropsis; species Gynandropsis gynandra. The sequence goes on from CM071867.1 coordinate 27,819,415, forward strand.
AGCAAGGGAACACACAATTCGAGAATACCTATAACCCGAATTGGAGGAACCACACAAACATGTCTTACCGCACGACCCAACTGATAAAGTACTCAGGATTTCAGCAGCAACCACAGCCGTACCAACGAGATACCCAGCCAGTCCAGCAAGTCCAGCAAGCTCCTCAACCTCTTCAAGCTCCTTCGTCAAGCCTTGATGGGGTGATGCTAGAATTCATCAAAGAGCGAAGGAAACATCAAGACAGCATCAAGGAGCAAAAATAACTTCAAGCAAAATTCAATGCGGAAATAGGGACTACAATCAATGAGCTAAAAACTCAAATGGAATTCTTGAGCAAGCATGTGAAGACCCTTGAAAATTCCATTGCACAACAAGCTGCCTCATCCTCTCGGAATCACGAAATGCTACCCAGAAAGCCCGATATAAACTCGAGAGAGTACGTGAATGCTACCACTTTGTGCAGCGAGGATGTGATTGAGAACCCGCCCTCCAACGAGCAAAAGAGAGTTGCTGGAAATTCGGTGGACAATGGAAAGGGAAGAATCATGATCATGGAAGGGTTTGAGCCAAATTTGGAAAAGCTGTATATTGCTCCACCACCGTACGCACCTCCTATACTGTTTCCTCGGACGCTTGGTAAGCAGCAAGAATCAAGACAGTGTGAGCAGATTCTTCCATGACCTTATGAAGCTCGACATCAACTCTAAAAGATACTGAATCATGCAAATTTTCTCAAGGAGGTTCTTTCCAAGGAGAGGCGTATCGAAGAGAGTGAGACCATAGCGCTCACCGAGGAATGCAACGCCATTATTCAAAATAAGCTACCCCCGAAGTTGAAGGACCCCGAAAGCTTCTCCATTCCATGCACCATAGGAAACATCGACATCGACAAAGCTTTGTGCTATTTGGGAGCAAGCGTGAGCCTAATGCCACATTCAGTCTATAAGCAGATAAACTTCGGAGATCTCAAACCTACCAAGATATGTCTACGACTAGCGGATCATTCGGTAAGGTATCCGGTGGGAATTTTTGAAATTATTCCCACCAAAGTAGGTAATATATGCATTCCTGGTGATTTATTATACTCGATATTGAAGAAGATGCTAGGGTCCTATAATTCTTGGTAGACCATTCTTAGCTATTGTAGGTGTGATGATAGATGTACAACAAGGGAAGCTCTCTCTACGTGTCGGTGACGAGAAGAATTGAATTTAACTTGTCCAGCTTCGCGGAGTCATGCTTTAGAGTTGGTTTGCTGGACTAGTCAGCGAATGACGCGCTCGATCGGGTAAGTATTTCCGACCCTCTTGAGAGATGTTTGAAGAAAGTTTGCAGGAACTACTCACGGATAAAGAAGCCGAGCTCTACACGAAATTCATGAGTGCCATTGAGGCACTGCAAGATGCCACACATCTTCCTTCTTCTCTTCGGCATTAGACGTGTGACGTGTGGAAACGCGAGTTATAATTAACCTAGTCCACTTCACCGCAAGTATACGGATCTTGTAGTACCAGGGTCGATCTCAGGGACTAATACAACTAAACTAAGAACAAAACTAAACTAGGAAGAAAGATGATAGGAGGGGATATGGTTCTAATGGTCCTAAATCTATCCTAATGGAGACAACGAAACGAGGGTAAAGATGAACTAGATATGATGAATACTACGGGTGTACGGGATACCGGATATTGCATACACGAACGACAAAAGATAATAGATCTACAACCTACTCTTGACAACAGGAAATTCATGCTCTACGGTTGAGGAGTGATTCTTCCGAGCCTAAACCTCCTAACCATGGATACATGCAACCCTGCCTTCCGACAGCCGATTAACACGTACCATGGCAGCATTAAGACCGCAATCACTATCCCTAAGTTGGCTAACCGACCGGTCAGATTCTCATTAGCCAAGACTTAATCTACTACTTAGCGGACCGGATTCGTTCCTTAACCTTCCAGCAAGGTTCGATACCCATTGTTGTTGAGCGGTCAGCACTAACATATGATTGATATTGCTAAGCATAGAACCGTAAATCAAGAGTAAAAATCATAAAACTAAGCATTAAAGAAGATCATCGTTCATACATACAAATCCGATAACCCTACCCGCAGTAGGGACTCTACTCACTCATGGAATACATGAAAACAGAAGATAACACAACCCAATACATGATAAAACCCTAAGGAACTCGATGCCTCGACCTTCCCTAATGCGTTACCGGTGTACGGATTGGTGCTTCTCTTCTTCTCCGATGCTTCCCGAGCTTTCCCAGATGTTCTCCAGTGCTTTCTTTCCCTGTTCGTCGCCCCCTTTGCCCTAGATCTATTCCTTTCCTTTTATTTGCTCGTTTGAAACTTAGATCTAGGTTGTTACGGATTACGCGGCCCGCTCGGGCAGTGGTGTTGCCCGGTCGGGTAAAGGCTTGCCCGACCGTGTTGAACGTTGCGCCCGATCGGGTAGTGATCACCCGATCGTGTGGTTGAGGGGCCCGAGTCGCGTAAACTTACGGGGCAGAATGGATGGCTGATTGCCCGAGCGGGTAGTCAGAACTCGCCCGATCGGGTAGTGATCACCCGATCTTCTTGTTCATATGCCCGGTCGTGTGTTCTTTCATTTAGGCCTTGTCGCCTAGAAACCTGAAAACCAATAAAACGGGTGTGTGAAGCTCAAAATAGAATCGGATTAGTATGAATCGATGTAGGAATCATGCGAAAATGATGTAAAAACCTATCCTAATAATGATACACTTTCAGTGTTATCAACGTGAAAGCCACTCATTCGTCTTAAGAAGCATAGGAGAGTGAGACCTAAATTGTGTATGCACGGGATGCTTAAGGAGGACAGCCACAAACCCTATATCGAAGATCAAAGAAGGCTGCACCAGAATTCGAACGAAGTAATGGAAAAAGAGACCATTAAACTTTTTCATGCAGATATCATTTATCCTACCTCGAGGAGCGAATGGGTGAACCCCGTACATAGGCTACCAAAGAAAGGAGCAATGACAATAGCACGTAACCCCAACAAGGAGTGCACTAAAGGATGGCACGACGCAAAGATCCTACCTCATGACTTTCGGCAAGGTGATTTTGTTCTATTTTTCGGCTTTCGTTGGTCTGGTCCTTTTCATGTACGAGAGGTGTTCATGCATGGAGCAGTAGAACTATGGAGTGAGACGAGCGGAACGTTCAAAGCAAATGGGCAGCGCCTAAAGCTATACCAAGCCACTCAACCGATCGAAAGCGGAAACTCCATCTCCCTACTCGATCCACCCATCGAGAGCACATGAGGCATGGAGACGTCAAGCTCAACGACGTTAAACAAGCGCTTTCAAGGAGGCAATCCAGCATTTTGTTTTCATTTTTTTTATAGTTTCGGACTTGATTTATTTGAAAAACGAAAAAAAAAACATAAAAGAAGAAGACCTACAACCGTGACTTCACCTTCCTTATCCTCCATTGGAGCTTCGGGTCGAGGATGTCGCTCAATTCAAATGTAGGGGAGTAGCTCACGTTTGTCAGGTGATTTCGTTTCATTTTCTTTTATTTTTCTTTTTTATTTTGTAGTTCTTATGTTCGTTTTAGTTTGTTTTTGTTTTTCTGAGTCAGAGTCGTCCCAGGTACTTGTCCGGTGCAACATTTTGAGATGAACCTTGAACCTAGGATGCTTAAGAAGTTGGCATTTTTCGTGATATCTTGCATGTTAGAGCTTATTAGAATAAGTAGGTCGTAAGTCTTAGGGAATCCTGGTGTTACTTGTGGGAAGTTTAGACGAGGTCGCTAGGTTAGTTTCTTGTTCATTCTCTCTATCCAAATGATTATACTTCATGTAAACGATGCTTTACTTCTTTTTCACGAGAATAATTTGATCATATGAAATGAGCTTGTTTTGCAGAATAAAAGCGGAAAGTAACACTCCGCAATCGATAAAAATAATGCCTAAAAGCATGATCTAAAATCGATATGAGTGCATTGACCTTGATGCTTTTCGATGGTTTGGGTCTAAGTGGTGGGTTGGTGATCATCTTTCTACGTCCTAAGAGCAAGGCGCATAAAAATCTTGAACGAGATGCAAGAGTATAAGTGTACCGTTAGCTTGGGTCTCAGTAGAGGTTGAATCCCTTCAAATCGGACGTCCTATAAGCCTAGTGTGTTTGCATATCAATAAAAAAGAATAAAGAAGAAAAAATTGAATAAAGGAATAAAAGAGCTCGTAAATAAAACAAGTATCCTTTTTTATTCTATGTTTAGCATTTGTTTGAAGTCTCGTTTGGTGGAGAGAATTGCGATTTCTCGCTTAGCCCGTCTTTGGTTTGATTTATTATAGGTAGCCATGGTGAACTTAGGATGAAGAATGAAACTTATTAGGAAAAATTTGCTTTTAACTTGCTTGTTGATCGATTAGGTTTGCTTTAGCGGTATTTCTAGGAGAAAAGGGAACTCTCGATTTTTATATCTCCCACGTGTTCCACGTTTATGTTTGCTTAGGGACAAGCAAACATTCAAGTCTGGGTATTTTGATCATCTCATTTTCGTACACAATTCTCGCATTATTTTAGAGATGTTTATGATGATAGATGCGATGTTTACGTGTTATTATGTATCCATTTTACGTTGTGTTTTCAAGTTCTTATAGGTTTTAATGTGTATTTTGTTCGTTTTGGAACTAAAAAACATACACGGGACAAAATGCGACCATCTAAGATCACAATGGAGCAAATAGGATGAGAAACACGCAAGGAATGCGATACAGCTGTACCCCATGAGGAGACAAAGCCCCCGCATGGGGTGGTTTCCTTAGCCTGCTCAGGCTGAACATCTAGCAAATGTTGCTCACCTCGGACTCACCTTCAGCATGCTCGGATCAAAACTTTGTGAGGAGCCCGTGCGGGGTGTTCTCCTTAGCCCGCGTGGGGTGATGGTCCAACAGAAATTGCCCGACTCGTGCTCATCCTTAGCACGCCCAGATCATGCAGGATTTAGGGAGCCCGCACGGATTGGCTAATGAGCCCGCGTGGGTCGTGTCTTCAATAACCTCCCTTGAAGTTCTCCAATGGAGAGAAAGTTTAAAAAGGGACCGCTAATTGAGTTAGGACGGAAGAAAACACGAAGGAGAACCTTAGGAGGGTAGATCGGAGCCTATCCATCATTGGAGGGAGACCTCTTAGACATTCTATTTCATTTATGTTATTTGATTCTAAACTCATGACTGAGTAGTTGTCTTGTTCTAGTAGAAGGGATTCGCCCATGGCTATCCCGAAATTTATGAATGCATTCCCGTTTTGCTAATCTTTTCTTTGTCTGAGCATTGAATGTCTTGTATTAATGAAGACCACATGATGCATGTGTTAGGGATTAGGAGAAGGCCCGAAAGGAGAATTCTAGTCCTAGAAGATCAGGCTTAGAACAACTGAGATAGGTCACGAAAGTAGGGTAGTAATGATTGAGGGTTAATCGGATGAATCATAGATCGTATGGGGTTTAGTTGGGGTGTCAGCTATGAAAGTAGGGGATAACTCAATTGAATCACGTTCCTATGCCTTGAGAGAGGGTAGGAATTACATTAGGATCGTCTACCTTAGATATCTTAATAGGGAATGCATGATTAGATAGATCAATAGTCGGTTTCAGAAGCTATGCGGTGAAAGCGTATCCTAGAATGTTTGTTTCATTTGTCAAGAACTCCTAGGTTTACTGCATTATCATAATTGCATCTCACAATCATCATTTCATCGTAGCAAGTTTGATTCTAGTGTGATCTTAGTTCGTGTTGCGTAGTCCGTGTGGGATCGACATCTAGAGTACTACACACGTGTCGTACACTTGCGGAGTAGGTTTGGGTTATATTTAACTTGAACGTGCATCAGAGCCAAAAGATTACAGAATGTATTCACCAAGCTTGTTCAAGATGAGTTTGGCACGAGAGCACTATATGGGTAGATACACAGGGATAATTGACTTTAATCACACTTATTGGAGCCAAGGACATTGAGACTTGAAGAACAAGAAGATTTGGGCGTTTTTAGCTAAGTCTTAAAGCCCAAAATGCAGAGTTTTGTTTAACCAGACTTTTTTCTGGTTTCTAAGCTTTGTTAGAGCTTATTTTCTTTGTTTGAGATTATTTTCGGTTTACTTGGTTTAAGACTACGTTAAAACACATAGTTTTGCCTTCCTAGGGTTTATTTATGTCGTTTCCTATTTAGTTGCAAGAAAAATTATGAATTTTAAGATTTGAGAGAGTTTCTTTTGCAAGTTCTTGAGTTCTAGCCTTTAACTCTTTATTTGAAGTCATGGGATTCAACCTAACTTATCAATCACATAACCACCTCTAATTGTGGCTTTTTGAGATGTTTTCAAGGATTCTTGATCGAGTTCTTCAAGGGTTTAAGGCGCCCTCATAATTGAGACTAGCCCTAGGTTTTGGTTGCTAGTTGTTGAGGGATTTTCAAACACAAATCCATCTTCTATCTTGTTCTACAATATTAAAACATGATCTTTGGGTCATATAATATAATATGGAAAGAAAGATACTATAGGGATTGCTATCTAGGATAATATGAAAAGATAATATTTTTCTAATGGATTACTACCTAGGATAATATGGAAAGATAATATTTTCCTAATGAATTGCTATCTAGGATAATTTTTGGAAAGATAATATTCTATGCCCCCTCAAGACGTGTCTTAGTTGAGCGACCAATATTGAGTCGAAGAAGATCAAAGTGTGTCCGTGGTAGCGGTTTTGTAAGATAATATGCCAACTGATATGCAGAGGAAACGTGAGCACCTCTAAGAAGTCCAATGGTGTTTAAGCTTCGGATTAATTGCCATATACTTCATACGGGAGTGAAAGATTTGGTTAGCACATAGATATGTTGCTCCTACATTGTCATAGTAGATCACTGAGGAGGGTAGCGGGACTCCAAGTTCAATGGGAAGAGAGGTGAGCCACCGAACCTCTAAAGCTGGGGAGGGCACAAAATTATACTCGGCCTTAATTGAGGACTTTGCCGAAAAGTGTTGCTTCTTGGAAGACCAATAGATAGGGTTTCATCCAAGGTGTACAATGTGTGCCCCAATCGAAGCCAGATCATTGCAGTCGCCACCCCATTCCGCATCTGAAAAAGCATGAAGTGAGAGTGGGTTGTTGCGAGAGAGAACGATATTAAGAGACCACGTAGCTTCGAGATACCTAAGAATACGTTTAGCGGTCTGCTAATGCTCGGTCGTGGGGTAATGCATGAATTGAGATAGTTTATTAACCGCAAAGGCGATGTCCGGTGTTGTAAACATGTGGTATTGTAAGCTCCCAATAACATTCCGATACTCTGTTGGATCGTCCAACAATGTACTTGAGATCGAAAAGAGATGAGTGGCCAAGTCCATGGGAGTATGAACTGGTGTAGTTTTCAGCATGTACATATGTGTAAGAACATCCAAAATATACAACTATTGTGTGAGAAGAAAGCCACAAGAGAAGGCCAATGAACTTGTCGGTATGTTGCGGATGGCTGCCAGTGGTAATGATGTCATCAATGTACACGAGAAGGTAGATGGTGACATCGCCTTGACGAAAAATGAAAAGGAAGGTATTGACCAATGAGTTGACGAACTAAGATGCAAGTAGAAAGCCACAAAGTTCATTGTACCATGCGTGAAGTGTTTCTTTGAGTCTTATGCAATTTGCAAACATGAAAAGTTTGGTCACGATCAATGAATCCCGACGATTGAATCATATTTACATCCTCTGAAAGATAGCCTTGTAGAAAAGTATTGTTGGTGTCTAATTGTCTCAATCTTTATCCACATGTGACGACAAGACTATGCACAAGACGTATCATCATCGGTTTGATAACCAGACTGAAGGTGTCATTGTAATCAACATCGGGCCACTGATTAAATCTCTTTTCCATGAGCCACACTTATACCTATTAACCAAACAATCAGAAAGACGTTTAATTTTGAAAACCCATTTACATTCAACAATATTGTAAGATGGGTCCGCCGGGACAAGGTGCTAAGCGCCATTGCAAACCAAAGCATTAAATTCTTCATTCATCGTGGTTCTCCACTTGGGATGTTTAAGAGCTTGAGATACACATGTGGGTTGAATGTTGATGGAGATTGTGGTGGTAAGAGAGAGCTTGTTTATTGGTTTAGAGATGTTGTTTTTGGCTCTCGTTATCATGGGGTGATGGTGGATAGGTGGTTTTCCGGGTGAGGAAGATAGTGGCAAGGGCGATAATGTCATTGGTGGCGAAGGATCCAAACTTGGAGGCTCGTCATGTGAATATCAACTCGTTGATGTAAGAGACGTTGATGATGATGTACGTGTGGGGAGCTGTGGTACGATTGTGAATGGTGGTGAAGAAGAGACGAGTGACCTAGTGGGAAACGACTCAACCGATGGCTTATGGTGTGGAAAGGGGAACTAATGTTCTACAAATTCAACATGACAGGAGGCATAGATGCAAGAGGTAGAAAGATGAAGGTAGAGAAATGTGCTTTGTGTAGAGAGTAGCCGACGGAAAGACAAGGAAGGTAATGAGACTCGAGTTTGTGTTGTGTGGAGGGTCGCAACCATGGATAGCATAAACAACCAAATGTTTTAAGTTTGAGATTGTTGAGAGCAATTTGGATCAGAGACTAAAACGGAATATATGATATAAACCGTTGTGGGGAATTTGAATGCGAGAGATGAAGATGGTAGACGATTTATGATATAAACCGTTGTGGGGAAGGCAAAAGTCCAATATGTGAGTTGTCTGGATGCATGAGATAAGATAGTTAGACTCGTTTTGACAATGTTTTGATGTTTACATTCGAAAATTCCGTTATGTTCAAGAGTATGTGGTGGTGTTGTGAATGTGAGATGCCATATTTTGATAGAAGAGGTTGAAGAACGATAAATTCCTCGCCGTTATCCGAGTAAATCGATCAATACGAAATGAAAAATAATTTTCGACAGGAGCTTTGAAACGTGGAAAAATTTCGGCGAGTTGAGATTTTTGTTACATAGGATAAAACTATGTGTTAATGCTATATTTTAGGAACATGTGAGATCTTTTCAAAATCAGGTTGTTGAGCATTTTAAGGAGGTGAAAGATTCAAAGAGCAAAACAAGGAGAATAAAAAGGATCAAAGAGAAGAATGAGGAGAAGTTCAAAATCAGGTTGTTGAGCATTTTAAGGAAGTGATAGATTCAAAGAGCAAAACAAGGAGAATAAAAAGAGAAACAAGAGGTTAACGAATCTGGACGAGTATCGAAGAAGTACTTAAAACAGAGTGAATGCAATTCACAGAGTTTTAAGTGTACTTAGAGCGATACAGTGAGAAATCGAGAGAAACAATTAGTGTTTATTTACATCTAACTCAGGGGGAGTTATCTGCGGAAATCTTTAGTGCATTGTAAAGAAAGACAAATGTACTTGAAAGATTGATTGGTAAATAAAGCTGGTATTGTTTGATATTTTTGGTCTCTTTGAATATCGATTCACCAAGTTGTCTTCTACAAGTTTTCACTATGTATAGCGAGTACGATGGTAAAAAATAACGTAGTATCGATACCCATCAAAAGAAGTCACCGGGGATGACCAAACATCCGTGTAAATCATTTCAGGAGGATGATTTCAGCAAATAGTGTAGACAGAAAACATAAGTTTATGACTATTATTGCTCAAGTATGCATCATAAGAGGAAACAACACGAGATGTTCGTGAAAAAAGGTAAAGAAAGAGGCGAGAAAACCTTATTCAAAATCTTAGAAGATGGATGTCCTAGACGATACTGCCACTCAAAGTGGACTTTCCACTAGATAAGACTTGAATTTCAGGAAAAGGTGAGGTAGAGGTCGAATTCAGAAGGGAAGGCCACTTGTACACACAATCATTTAGTAGACCGTGTTTTATTGGTGCCCCGTATTGAGATCCTTTCACCTAAAAATAATGGGGAAGGAATTCCACCGAGACATTGTTATGAGTACATATTTGACGCACAAATATGATATTTTTATTCATGGTAGGAGCACATAGGACGTTTTAAGAGATAATTGATGAGAGAGAGAGGGTAAAAAATAGGGAACCCGTATGTGACATCGCAAGCCCTGAACCATCACCAAGAACGACGTCGTCGTTTTCTTTATAGGGAGAACGGATAGCAAGATTTGTTAGATCAGAGGCAGTGTTGTAAAAGTCGCTAGGCGCTAGTCGGGCGGTCCGTCAGCGCCTAGCGACTAGTCGAATTAGTTGGCGACTAGTCGGTGACTAGGCGTTTTTTATTTTTTTTTTTTAATTTTTTATAATTTCCTTATAAAATAGATTTTTAAAGGGCGGAATATCAGAAATACCCTCATAGGGCTAAATCACTTCAAAAATACCCTTCCCCAAACCCTCATAGGTCACTTCAAAAATACCCTTCCCCAAAATAATTATTAAATCCGAAAAATAAAAACTGAAGAAAAGACAAATTTGCCCTTAACCTTAACGCGTGGAAAAATGGAAGTTCGGCAGTTTTTCGACGTGAAAAACTGCCGAAAACGAGAAAGCCGAACAGTTTTTCGCCGTGAAACCTGTTTAAAAGTTGATAGCAAGAAAGAAATAAGTGATTTCGAACTTGAGAGGGAACGATTTGAAGTTGGCGAACGATTTGAAGTTGGCGAGAAGGAAACTGGCGAAGAGAGCACGAAGAGAGCACGAGTCAATCTTCAATGGCGTCAATAAGTGTAAGTAGTTCGATTTCTAGGGTTTTGCAAGCTTTCGAGTCACAAAATAGTTTATTGATTTGAAATGGGTGAGTGTCAGTGTCAGTGAGTCGGTTAGGTCGCAAGGGTCGCAAGGGTCGCAGGAGTTGCATGAACATCTTCGACTCCGTGAGTCGGTTGAGTAGCAAGGGTCGCAGTAGTTTCATGACCATCTTAGACTCAGTTTATTGATTTGAAACGGGTGAGTGTCAGTGTCAGTGAGTCGGTTAGGTCGCAAGGGTCGCAGGAGTTGCATGAACATCTTCGACTCCGTGAGTCGGTTGAGTAGCAAGGGTCGCAGTAGTTTCATGACCATCTTAGACTCAGTTTATTGATTTGAAACGGGTGAGTGTCAGTGTTAGTGAGTCGGTTAGGTCGCAAGGGTCGCAGGAGTTGCATGAACATCTTCGACTCCGTGAGTCGGTTGAGTAGCAAGGGTCGCAGTAGTTTCATGACCATCTTAGACTCAGTTTATTGATTTGAAACGGGTGAGTGTCAGTGTCAGTGAGTCGGTTAGGTCGCAATGGTCGTTTGAGTGTCACGGAGTGTCTGAGGGTCGTTTGAGTCGCATGGGTCGCACACGGCGGTTGAGGGTCACACGGGTCGGTTGCATCGCAGGGGTCGGTTGAGTCGCATGGGTCGCTTAAGTCGGTAGAAGTATAATGTATTCGCAATTGGTCATTTTGCAGGAAAAAGGGACTAAGAGGAAGGAGTGCGTGAGTGATGCTGATGCTGATGCTGATGCTG
>CM071867.1:27868971-27913589 GCA_036759665.1 Gynandropsis gynandra
GGTCTATGGTGCGCGACCGGGCACCCTTGTTTCCTTGAAATTTCTCTTTTCCGCTCGTTGCTCGGGTCTTCCTTTGGGTTCTAAGGCTCGATCTAGACTCTAAGTAGATATATCTTCAAATCACGTGGTTTTGTTCAGGAATCCGTCTTTTAAAGCTCATTTAGGCCTTGTCGCCTAAAAACCTGAAAACCAACAAAACGGGTGTGTGAAGCTCAAAATTGTATCGGAATAAGTATGACTCGATGTAAGATACATGCGAAAATGGTGTAAAAACCTGTCCTAATATTGATACACTTTCAGTGTTATCAAACTCCCCCAGACCTAAACCTTTGTTTGTCCTCAAACAAAACTAAAGTATAGCCTAAGAAGAATCTAATAACGATGGATACTAGCTCAAAAATTTCGCTAAGTTAGTCATCTTGCATATCAGCGCGTCACATGGATAACAGTTTAAGCGTACCGAGTATAGTCCTATGTCTACCGAAAGTGCTGAGCCATGAAATCTTTCCTACAATCTAAGTCTACTTCACAACCCTAGATAACGTCCAAACAATCTCCATACCTATTTCCCTAAGCTTTAGATATCATTTAAATCTCTTCTTCTCGTTCTCATGCATTTTTTTCGGTACTTAGATCCACGCTTTGTTCCTAGGACGTCGAAGTCGAAGAGGGATGGCTTTCTACTTAGACCCAGGCTGCGTATGGCACACTCATAAGGTTGCGCGACCTTAGAGGAGTGAAGAGGTGCGTTTTTTTGAATTTTTATTTTTCTCTTTTCTCTTTTCTTTTTGCTTATGCAACACTCTAACCCTTAGGACGTAGAATAGCTTCTCTACCCACCACTTAGACCCGAACCATCGAATATCGATGTACTCATGTCATTCTTAACTCGGAAAAGCGTAAAACTTATCCTAAATGACAGCGGAGTATAAGCATGTGGTCTAATTCTAGAACGCAAAATATATCAATGAGGCTAAGCTAAATGGTATTCACGGAGATATGTCTACTTGGTATCGAGATCTAAGGAGTGAATTCAACTAGATAAGGGTTTCAAACACAACTACTCGACTAATCGGTATCAAAAAGGTTTCTAAGCAAACCTAGACCATTACCCACTATTCAACAAAGTCGCAAAACATGACTAAACTCGAAAAAATTTTCACTAGATATCCATCTTATTCCTAATCCTAATCCTAATCATCTAATCCTAATCACATGCATGTTACTCAACGAGTACTGACTCCCCCAGACCTGAACGGAACACTGTCCCGGTGTTCAAGACCTAAGAGAACCTCGTATACCAAACTACGGGAAAATAAAGGTTAGAACATGTGCACCTTGTGTCGCTTGCTGTCCCGAATTGGTGATGTGGCTGGACCTTGTATGCGTCTCCTCTTCAAGGATGATATCGACGTTGAAGAACCTGTGAAAAAGAATCACAAAATCCAAAGGAAGAATACTAGCCCACTGAGTACATCAATGTGAAAAGAATAAGAATAGGTCCGAAAGAAAATAAAAAATGGAAGGAAATGCAAAAGTCGGGTTGCCTCCCGATAAGCGCTTGTTTAAGGTCTCGAGCCTGACCAATCTCTACTCATCACATGGACGTCCTCGACGTCGTCTTGTCCGTAGCGTCTCGCGTGCAATGTGTGTTCGGTACGGTGTGGCACGCGAAATTGCCGAATTCCTTGCACAAACAGTAGCGTCTTCCCTAAGATCGGTCATGGTGCTTTCTAAGTTCGGTGCTAGATCGTGCTGTCCAAACATTCTGGTACCTTGGGTACTTTGTCGATGTCCCAATTGTGAGCTGGACGTTTGGTGCAGCATCTCGTCATCTTAGGATCATTTGTGTACTGCCTTGCACCGCAATTAGCTAGGATTGTGTGGAAGTCTTGGTTGAGGGATTCCTCTTTCCTTTCGTTGTTGAGCGGCTCGGTTGGTACCTTGTAGTTACCTTCTCCAACCGCTACGCGATTCAAATCTAAGGAATCTTTAATCTGAACTTCCTCACAAGTTTCCTCAGCTAAACCTTCGAAAATGCCTTTGGGGAACACGAAATCGATAGGGCATGGTTGCTCAATCGTGTCTGCTAAGCTGAATTCTTCTTCTACCTCGGGTTGCTTCGTGTACTCATCAACGTCCGTAGCCTCATCCATTGTCGTGTTAGATTCATATTTTTCTTCAATCAAAGATGGACTTGGCTGATCTACCGTCTCACAATTACTTAGGTAGATCTCCTGACATAATCACGAGGATATAATTCTGAACTTTCCGATGCAACCGCTTGTGGTTGCGATGCCCCTTGTGCGAGTTCCGAAGCTTGCACGCCCAATGGTCCAAATAAATCGCCTATCTGCTCATTAGCACTTTCTTGTTCCGCCTCCACTCCCATAAACAAATTGTTTCGATGCTCAATCAGTTCAAGGAGGTAGTTGTACGTGGCGGGATATTCGAGGGCTGCTACGGATTGAGTCGGGTATGGTTGAGGCACATAGGATTGATAGCTCTGGGTTTGGGGTTCCGTCCATGGCTGGAAATTCCCAAACGATTGCTGTGCATCCACCATACTCTCGGTGATCCTATACGGGATGTATGCGTGATCGCTCCATTCGTGATTGTACGTATTTCCGTAAGGTTGATTGTAGTTGTCGTAGATCTCCTCTTCATACCCCCAAGCGTTTTGTTCCCATGATCGCTCTGAGTATTGCGGATGGTATAATTCGGAGAACTTACGACGAAACTCAGAAATCTGATATTTCAATTCAGCTATGTCGGCACCCGAAGAGTTGAAGTCGTCCATGTTACCTCGCAAGACAAAGGACATCAAACTCGATTCAGCTCTGTGAGGTAAAGATATATTTTTTTCTTTTTCATTTTTTGACTCCATTAAAGAAAAGAAAAACAAAAGCAAAAACAAAAATACGAAAAACAAAAGAAGACTCCGGAAAGGACTAGATCTTAATCTAGCTAATTCCTAGTCTAGGCCGTTATTAGTTCCCCGGCAACGGCGCCAAAACTTGATGTTGTGAAAACACGAGTTATAACGAGATGGTAATGGTCACGAACTCCCTCATACAGCCCCTACCATGGTCGAGAAGATGCCTAATCCAGGTAACTTCGTTATTCCCTACAAGATCTACGACTATGATGTGCGTAGACTCAAGTAATAAATTACCTAGACTAACGCTTCCGCAAGAATACGGATCGTGTAGCAACTAGGGTCGAACACAAGGAATTGATGCGACTTATAAGCTATTAAACTAATGAATAAGACGTGATGAATCAAATGGTAGATGGAATGCAAATGCAAATGCAAACTAAACCTAAGATAGGGATAACTCAGCGACAAATCACCATAGGTATCAAGAGGTGCACAACGATGTATCGAAGTTCTAACGAGATAATTGGTCTTAGATACTATCACGAGTTCAGGGAATTCAAGCTCTCCTATAGAAACTGACTGGCGTAGACTTGTCCACTATCTACCATGCATATACCAATGTATCCATTGCGTATCTTACATGGATAGACGCATTACGACCGCTATCCTAATCCCTAGATTCAACCGATTGACCTGGCGTAGATTCTAAACCGGCTAAACCCTAAATCATGGCTAAGTTCCAAAGTCTAATGCCCTGGCGTTGGTTTATTAGACTCCTAACATCATTCATTCAAGTGGCGTACAAGTAATGAAAGCATTAAGATCAACCATGAAATCTGAAAACATGATAAAATACCAAATTCATTCATATCGAGTGGCGTACAAGTATGAAAGCATTAAGATCCACCATTCATTAAGCACAAGACTTCACTACATGTTGGCAATTCTCTCTAACCTATGGCAATAGATCTACTTGAACATGAACTCAGGAAACAAAACACAAAAGAAATCTAAATTCAACATAGATAGAGAAAGAGAGTGATCCCTATTCATCAACCGATGTCTTCAATAGATACTCCATGCTTCGGATCCATAGATCTGTCCTTCTCGATCCTTCCAAGTGTGTCTCTAATGGCACTGAATTGTCCTTGAGTCCCCCCTTTCAAATCTCCTTCGAATCCCCCTTTTATAGATCTGATTTGGTTGTTATAAATCTTGGGAATGTGTTGAGAAATACAAGGGCCCGAGCGGGCACAACATCTACCCGCTCGTGCAGGCCTTGTACCCGACCGTGTACATCAATTTTCACCCGAACGGGCAGCTATGCCCGAGCGTGTTCCTCTTCAACCCGAGTCGTGCAAACCTACGGCCCATTTTGATGACCCCTGACCCGAGCGGGCACTCCTTTGCCACCCGATCGGGCACACATGCCCGACCATGTTCCTTGAGCACCCGAGTCGTGCAAAGCTACGGGGTTGTCTTGGCATCAATTACCCAAGCGGGCACACTTCTGATGCCCGAGCGTGCATGACCTAAAATGTTGTTATAATGAGGAAGAGAACCGTGGACAACGAGATGGTAATGGTCACGTATTCCCTTATACAGCCCCTACCATGGTCGAGAAGATGCCCGATCCAGGTAACTTCGTTATTCCCTGTAAGATTTATGACTACGAAATTGAGCATGCACTAATAGATACCGGAGCAAGTGTGAGCTTGCTACCATTATCCCTTGTTGAGAAGCTCAATAGAGTAGGAGATCTTCAACCCACGCGAATGCAAATCACCTTAGCTGATCAATTCGTACGGAGTCCCGTGGGTATATTGACGAACGTAGCTATACAAGTGGGAGAATTCTGGTTCCCCGCGGATTTTGTTGTTGTGGACATGGAGATCAATCCGAAGATCCCCGTCATTTTGGGAAGACCATTCCTCAACACGACAAAAATGGTCATCTATTGCGCTGAAGGCAGACTAGTGATGAAATTCGGGGATGAGTCTATCGAGTTCAAACTCGACGAGGCATTGAAGAAGCTATATATGACCGAACTCGTAATGCACGTTACCACGACGGATGCACCAACGGAGAAAATTGAACGTGTACATCGTGACATTCATCGAGAGGAGATACCACTATCCGAGTGCATCGGGAGTCAATTTCAGTCGCCAGCAAGATCGGAAGCTTTCACACAATTCAAGGAGAAGCTAAAAATCCCTCAGCAGAGAAGTGACCCGAGTGGGCAACATACTCTACCCGCGCGGGCAGCATCAAATCTAAGAGACCCGATCGGGCAGCCTCACAGCCCGACTCGGGTAGTACTCACGGGGGTAAATGGTGCAATTGGCCACCCGAGCGGGTGGATGCACGAGCCCGATCGGGCAGAAGGACTGGATAGGAACCCGCCCGGGCGACCTCACAGCCCGACTGGTGCACCACTCACGGGGGTAAGTGATTCATTTCAGGACCCGAGCGGGGCACAGAAGGAGCCCGATCGGGTACCTGAGAAGAACCAATATCCGCACGGTTCAACCGAGATCTCAACGCGGGCAACGGTTCTACGGTCACACACATCATCTCCCACACCCTCGATGACCCGAATACATACCTATCCCGCTTGGAACACTGAGGAAATGCTCAACCAAAACCGAGTCCGAAGGAGATACCAAGGAGTCGTGGGATCGAACGAGAAGAACCGAGAATCGCCAGTCAAAAACCCTCCAGGGTTCGAGCCACGCCATGCTGATCAGCTAGAAGACGGAAGAGGCATACCTCCTCTTTCGGACATCACACGCGTATGAAGACGCTAGGGTCGAGCTAAAGACCGTAAACAAGGGCTTCTCGGGAGGCAACCCGAGCCCCGTATCCTTTCATCGTTTTCATTTTATTTCTATATTCTTGAACTCTTTTTTTTAGAACTTGGACAATTGTTTTAGGATTTAGGAATTTAGTGGTCTTATCGATTTTTGCTGCATTGGTTTTCCTCGAAATTTTTTCTGTTTTTGCAGCACTGCCCGGTCGAGCAGACATCTCCACCCGAGCGGGTAGGTCAAAACGAAATGCGCCCGATCGGGCGACTTAGAGGACCCGAGCAGGCACCGTAAATCTTCAGCACAGGTAAGTTTTATTTCGAGTAACCCGAGCAGCCATTCTCACTTCAATAATCACTACCCGAGCATGCTCCCACAAATTACAAACCTTCACGCTGCAACTCATCCGCCGGAGTCGCTCGTACGCCGCCGCCGTTCATCATCGTCGCCGGTCGACCCTCGGTTACTCGAAATACCCTCTCCCTCCTCTCTCTCGAAAAAACCTGAAAAATCTCTTAATTCCTCTCGGATTCCAGGTATATTTATGCAATATTCTGTGATTTGGACTGCTATCGCCATTTGCAATAGACACAGATCCATGGGAGGGTTTCACATTACTTAGCAAGTTCTGGTTCTGAAACATATGATTAGTTGCCCTGG
This sequence comes from Gynandropsis gynandra, assembly GCA_036759665.1. Taxonomy (NCBI): domain Eukaryota; kingdom Viridiplantae; phylum Streptophyta; class Magnoliopsida; order Brassicales; family Cleomaceae; genus Gynandropsis; species Gynandropsis gynandra. The sequence goes on from CM071867.1 coordinate 27,875,320, forward strand.
AATCAACTATAATATAGTTTTTATAAAAGGAGTTTGAGGAAACATTACTAGACTCGTTGTTGGAATCCTTGTTTCGTGAATTCTTTAACATTTGAATGATGTGATCCAAGTCTACCTTCATGACATACTCAGGTTCAGCTGCGAGTTGAGCAAACTGCTTTCTTCCTTCTTTTCCTCTGTTTTTCTTGAGGTGATTGTGCAAAACCCAACAGAAATCTTTAATGTGACCCTTTTTGTTGCAATGATCGCAATGGAGTTCCTTCTTTTGATTCTTCTTAGAAAACTGAGCAGATTCTTCGGGTCCCTTGCTAACATGAGCCACCTTGCTGCTTCCTTTGAACAGGTGGGTAGCTCTTTCTTCCTTTTTGATAAGCATACACACTTCGTTGAACAAAGGGAACACAGTTTGCCTGAGCCCATGTTGAATCAAGCTGTTGTAGGTTTCGTCGAGAGTGAAAAGGAGCTCGAACACTTGATCTTGATTGTTTCAGGTAGCAATCTCAGCAGAGTTGGTAGTCTCAGTCCTGAGTTCGCATAGCTCGGCCCAAAGATCCTTATAGTCTCCGATGTGATTGTTAAATGGCTTATCATCTTGTTTCAAGTAATTGAGAGCCTTCTTAACTTAAAAGATTTTGGACAGGTTCGAGACGTTGCCATACACTTCTTTAAGCTTGTCCAATTGCACCTTTGGAGACTCGATGTGCCCATACGCCTTCAATATGGCCGGCTCCAGAGAGTTCTGAAACTGAACAAGAGCAGTGAGCTCATCTTGTTCCCATTTCTCTGAGCTAGAGCCAGTTTCCGTGGACTTTCCACGGTTGCATCCAATGACATGGCTCCACAGGCCTCGGCTTCCAAGAACGCTTTCACAACCTTATACCAGATCAAGTAGTTGTTCCCATTCAAGGAAATTGGAATACTTTTGGATGAAGATTCCATGAGAGCAAAGAAAAGGGAGATTAGAAAAACGAAAGAGAAAAACGAGTCAGATCTTATGCTCTGATACCATATAGAAATCAAGAGAGAATCAATATGATACGAAAAGATAAAACAAAGAGAATAAGAGAATAAGCAGAAGAAACAATATACTTCTCTGTTCTAACTTCGAACTTACAAGGAAACAAGTATATATAGCGTAATTACAAGTTGTGCATGAAAGATACAACCTGAGTAAATGCTAGAGACAGCAGCCGAGTAAATGCTAGAGAAAGTAGAGTATATGTTCTTAATTCTTCATTAAGCTAACAAAATATACCATATATTGTGCACTCAAAGAAACCACTCATGGAATGCATTTGTATACACCTTGGTCCGACAGAATAACGTCTCTCGAGTATTATCCCTTAGAGTTGAGATTAGTTTTTCTGTTTGTTGTATTAAAAAAAATATATGTATAAACACAATTTAATATGTTTACCAAATGAAAATTAGATGAAATTATGTTTTGATTTATAACTCACAATGTAAAAAGTAAAATAAACGTCCTGAATAAACAAACTAAATTTAATAAAATAGATCCTAAAAAACAGTGTTTTAATTTTTAAAACTCAAACTCTTGGTTAATTTATCTGTAAAAAGATCGTTTATTCAACTAAAATCTTAAAAAATTGGATTAAAAAGATGCATTACCTTCTTGCTTACTTGATTATCTCTGAGATTTTCGCTCATATTATTACCGTGGACAAAGTGGACCATTATTACAGTACTTCATAAAAGATTACTCTTTCTCAAAGAGATGATCAAGTGTTTTTGAGACATCAAAAGTGTTTGTTCTTGGTGACCCGAACCTTGCTCGATCTTCATGAATCTCAGGCAATGGAGATGAGAAGTCTAAGCAAAGATTGTGTAAGACTTGTTCATATGATTCAGAAAGATCCTGAGAAGCTATCTGGTGATACTCAACCCACTTCTGTAAGCACTGATTCTCACGGACTAAGTTCGCATTCTCGTTGGCTAATCTCGACTTCTCCGCCAGCAACGTCTCTAATTGCAGCCTCACCTGTTCATCATCACCATCACTTAAAGTGAGATACTGTGTTTGTTCAAATGGGTTCTGTAACTGAACATTGTTGTTCAAATGTACTAACCAGATCATCTTCTTCAGGTCTCACACCTTTAACAAATCCATCTCTCAGCCTCTGGTTCTCTTCTTCCAGCATGCCGCATCGCTCTTGCATGAAACACAGATCTGATTTTATGGATTTTAGCTCTCTTGCAAGCGAGGCTGCCTTTGCAGCCATTGAAATGGCAATCTGCAAGAGAAACATTGTTACTGAATTTGCTTACCCATTATAAGAACTTGAAAACAGAAGCTTACGTTCTTAGCCTTCTTTATAACTATGTTCTCTTTCGATTTCTCTTCCTCGTTGGACGAGTCTTCTCTTTGTTCATCCGAGCAAACGTCCCCTCCGTGTTTCCTCTTCTGACCCTTGTTCTTATGTTCCTCTAACCCTCGTACGTGTTCGCCTTTAAGATTTGAGTGTAGCATCTCCGTTAATGTTGGTGGCTTAGCTAATTCTTTCACCCCCTTACAACACATACATATACACACACGTATGATTACCACATCTCAACCCTATCAAGCACCTAAGAATCTTATTGACATTTGATTTACCTGAAGTGCATTTTCCAAATTGCTCGAAAGCTGAGACAGAGTATGAGCTACAGAATCAAACCCTTTAAGCAGAAGCATTGAATCCTCTTTCAATCTCTTAGCTCTCTCCGACTCTCCAACAATCTATCATTAAAACAACGACACATGAAAACCTAAAAGAAAGTGGAGATCCTCTCCTAACATACATTTATCAATTCAGATGGATAATAGTAGAAATTTCTCTCACCTCCTTACATGAAAGGTGAGATTTGGCATTTGGGTTGTCCTTGCTTCGTTCTTCGAGAAGAACATCGACCCTGTTACGCAGGTTGCTCCAGAGAAGCTTGTCTGAAGATGGACTGAAGACAGGAGAAGAACCCGAAGCACAAGTTGCAGTAGCCATGAAGCTCGTACCTTCCTGTGAGGAAAATTATCAAACTTTTTGCTGAAAAAACCCAAAATTTCCATCGAAACAAAAGAAACCCGTGTTTGTTCTTGATTAGAAGATCGAATTTACCTTGTTAGAATGATGAGGTGATGGAATTTCAACTGAGGCTGCCATTGCTAGACAGAGAGAGGGGGAGAGAGAGAGAAGGAGAGATGTAACGGCTAGTTCATTGAAGAGATGATAAATTCGAAGGTGGAGATTTAAATAGGATACTGACGTTCGGTGCAACGTTCAGATTTCCCAACTCTATAAGAAAAAAAATTAATTTTTAATTAATTTAATAAACAGACAGATCTAAAAGTGGACATGGTCGACGACTCTGTGTGGCTATTTACTGGGAATACTCTGCGGGGCCCACCTTAGAATCCAACGGTTGATGTTCTGCTTTTACCTATTTGCCAGACTATCCAATATAAAACTTTATTTTGTAGAAAGAAAAACCCCGAAAATATTTAAATCTACCAACACATTTACACATAAATACCAATTATTTCGATTTCTTTTGTTTTAATTTCAAGATAAAACAGATAAATTCTAAAAGATAAAAACGAGATGAAAAAATAAAATCTAAATATTTATTATTAAGACAGTATGAAGATATAAATACTAAAAATTAAATAACGGCATTTCAATTCAAATTGTATATATTTAAAATATGATCAATATAAAAAATAATTTATTCAAAATATCCATTAATAATTTGTCCATTATTTAAAAAAATATAGATGAATGAGTTATTATATATATATGTTAATATGTATTATGATTAACTTCCAAATATTGATAATGTATTATACTTTATTTTATAAAATATAGTGATGATTTAAAATATTTAAGATTTTATAATTTATTTTAATTTTATACAATAAAACATCAAAAAGTCGATACCTGCTAAATTTTGTATGAACAACAAGAAAAGTTGAAACTCAACGGATGTAAATGGTGATTATATGTACAAATATTCCTAATCAAGTGTATAATATTCCTCGAGTTATGAAGATTATGCAAATGAACTTAAATTGATGTTTTATTATTAGATGAAAACATATTAAAATCTATAAATATCAATGAGTTGGGGTTAAACCCAATCAATCCAATATTGAATGGATTATATTTAATAATAGTTTAGATTAAACTACAGCCATATAGTTAATCGATTAGGTTTATTGGGTTAAATAAATAATATAGGTTAAATATGTTGTATATTTTATTAATATATATATATTGTTTAAATATATATTTATATATATATATATTAAATCATTTTATATTTCAAATTAAGATTTAATATAAATTGAATATCTGAAAATTTTAGAACGTATAAACACTAATTTCATGATATATTTCGAATATGAACGACACAAATATTTGAATTGCGGGTATTCGAAATATATATATATATACGGTTATTTGAGAGTATTCGAATATATAAAATATTTAGTGGATTTTGGTTCCTCGTAAAATTTATGGACGAATTTTAGTTATATCTCTAAATTCTAAAACTGAATTATAGGAAACTTTCTTTCTTTCTCTATAATTAGAAACTATAGAAACTGAGTTTTGGATAATCCCTAAATTTAAAAACAAATATTTGGAAATGGAATTTGGTTAATCCCTAAGTTTAGAAACATTGTTTTTCTCACAGTAAGTTTATGAACAAAATTTTACAAAATTTTTTGGATAAATTTTTGTTATATCCATCAATTTAAGGACGAAATTTTTAGATATAAATTTGGTTATCCATAATTTCGTAGAAGACATTTGGTTTATTGATAAGACGTAGTGTGAGTTAGTTTTAAACTACGTATTTAGATCATTTCGGCATAGTTTGCATAGCACGAGTTACAAAACCGACATGGATGTCCTCTATCTAATCTTTTTTGTTGATTTTCAGGTTTTAAGACGACAAGGCATAATCAAGTTTAAGGATGTTGATTCTTGGAGTCAACTGCACATACTTGGAGCTACAAACCACTCGGACCAGATTCAGACCAAGGAACCGCACAGAATACCCGAGCATGAGCGAAAGGAGAAAACACGATCATGCCCCATGAAAGAACATGAACCCGCGCGGGGGTGGCCCCCTTAGCCCGCGCGGGATGCACCATCCAGCAGAATCAGCACGACTCGGACTGCAACCAAGCCCGCTCGGATTAGAAGCCATGAGGAGCCCACGGGGGGTGGCTGCCTAGCCCGCACGGGTTGCATGTCGGGATATTAAATCTAAAAAAGGTTAAAACGATGGAAAACAAGGTATGATCGCCAATAAATAGAGGGAACAGTTCAGACATAAGGTAGGACGAAAAAGACACAGAGAGGAGAGCTCAGGAGGAGTTGGGAAGCAAGGAAACAATATCGAAACGTCGATGACGAGATAGGGAAGTCTGAGGCATCGTATTACCTGCTCTTTATCATAATTATTGTTGTTTTCTCTTGTTTTACAGCAAACTCTATGAGTGAGTGAGCCTTTCGCTATGGATTAGGGACACTGGTTTTGTAAGGGATGCTTATGTTTATTAATCCTTAGATCTTTCAAAGTTTCTTATATTTCGGTTCTACGATCAATGCTATGAACGTTCTATACTTGTGTTGGCCGCTCAGTAACTTAGGATTTCATGTTTAACTGGGAGGTTAGATTATGAATTCAGAAATATTGATTGTTGATTGAGTTTGATTAATGAGAATCTGATCGGTCGGTTAATAGGCTCAGGAATTAGGATTGCATGCTTAATGCTACTGTAATTACGTGTTAATCGCTGCTGGAGGTAGGATATGATTGCATGTTATTGTAGTTAGGAAATTTAGGTGTCGAGAGAACCATTCTCTATTTACGAGCATGAATTCCCTGTTATCAAGAAAGTTTGATTGATTTATGATCTTTTGTTGGTTGCACCCTTGCAATTCTGATAACTCGAAACACATAATGTTTTTAATTATCAAGTCTTTCACGTTTCCTCATTGATAACATATTTCAATTTAGTATTTTTCAGATTTTACCCCACATCATCATTACTTTAATTCGTCTTAGTTTAGTTACATTCTTAGCTTAGGTTGCATTAGTCCCTTGAGTTTGACCCTGGTATAACATCGATCTGTATCCTTGCGGTAAGTGAATATTAGACATTTTATTACTTGATAGTTCGCGCACACATTTATCCCTCAATTTGTAGCGAAATTTGACATGTTTTCAAATTTATTGAAGAATTTTATTTTTATTCTAAATTTAGGGAAAATTGTATTGAAAATTTTCATATATTTTTAAAATTATCGATAAATTTTGTTTCCCTAAAATTATAGGTAAACTATAAAATTTAGAAAAATACATTTAAATTAACGAGTTTAAATAGGTTATACTCATTTAACAAGAACTAATTGATTTTTTAACACATTACATCCATATATTTGAACAACCATTAAATTAACCCAATTTTTTTTTATGGGTTAGGTTGGATTAACTTCCTACACGCATTCCATGTTGACATTTCTACTGCAACTCATATTGCTACACCCCCTAGCAATCAAATAGCATAACATGAAACTTTTATTCACTAAGAAATGATGTCTCAAGCCCCAACTAAAACCCGACTAGAAACCCCAAACTCAACGAAAAACGAGATAACACTAGTGATCTTAGTGCTGATAAGTCGGTGAACACTCAGCATCTCATTAAGGGCTTGACTGGTAGAAACGCAGCGTTTGCGCTTGCGCTTGACAGCGTTTCTGTCAGCGATTGGCGGCGTTTTGTTTCATTTTGTCTGAATGGTGGAATCGCTGGGTTTACCGACGACTGCGACTAGAAGCGAATGGTAGAAAACTGTTGTGATTGCGTTTTGAACAAAATTTACCAAAATAGACAATTATTAAGAAGAGAATTTATTTAAATTTTTTTAGTGTATTTTTGTAATTATAATTTTTAAATATTTGAAATAAATTTAAAAATTAAAAAAATATTTAAATATACAATACATATACATATATATACATATGTATATATATACAATTAATATAAATTATAATAGAAAGAGAGAAGAGATAAGAGAAAGATACGAGGGTATTTTGGTAATTTTATTCAAAACACACCAAAACGCAAACGTAACGCAACATAATTCTGGATTGTTAAATTCCGCGTTTCACGGCGTTTGCGGGCGACTGCGACTCCACCAGTTGGTTTTAATGTCGCCCGGAGTCGCCAGAAAACGCAATCGCCGCGTTTGCGCTTGGCTGCGACTCCACCAGTCGGGCCTAGTTTCAGTAGCTAAATCTCAAGGATTAGCAAAAAAAGAAAGGCAATCTCTATTGATAAACACTTCATTTAAAATGTCGTACAATGGATCTCATATTTACAAGGACTAACAATAATGTAAAAGTGAATAACATAAACCAACTTAATAAAACTGATACAAGTGTTCGATCGAGCGATGTAACCATTCAGTCAAGCGCCGCGTAAGTCTTAAATCTGAAATCCACAAAACATAAATATGTTTGGACGAGCAATGCATGTCTTGGTAGAGTCCTCTCAAGCTTGGACAAGTTGTGTAATACTCGAGCCAGGCAATCTAATCCTCTGAATATTCTATCTGTATAGAGAATTCACTCAGATCAAGCATTTCTCTGTTTGGATCGAGCACCTTTAACTTCTCCTTTTTCTTACTCCTCTCGGTCTTTTCCCCTTGTAGGTAAACCTTATGGTCTTGAATTGGCGCTTCTTTACGTCCTCTTCCATCCATTGGTTGTCCTTCCATGTATTTTTTTAGTGAGTGCATTCCTAAGCTTTTTCGCTCTAGTCCTCGTGATGGATACTAGTATGGCCTGAAATTCATTCCTTCAGCTGCATCAAAATGGATAAGTCAGTATTATGAAAAATTTAAACTTATAATGCACTTAGCAGATAACATATATTGTGATTTAAGTATTTTGTACGTCCACTAGTCGCAAGGCTTCGTTTTTGCTTTCACATCTAGTTCTTGCTCTTAATTTGGTGGTATTTTCTTCGGGAATCCATCCTTAGAACCTTGCAACAATTTAGGATCAACACTAGAAAAATAAGGAATTAGTATTTTAGAAAGGAGCAACAACTTAGGATCATCTGGTGATATTTCATTGCCTTTTCTCTCGCTCTCATGGAAAGGAAATTCTTGTTCACGGGTTTACTCTCAAAGGTCTATTTTTTGTTCCTCTCAAGATCTTACTATTTTTGTGAACTACCTCATGTCTCTCATAAAAGGCTTTTTCTTCTTGTCACCTGATCTTCAAATACATTCTCTGGTGTTAGTGGAGTTAGGCGAACGTGTCGTCCTTTGAATTCAAGGGAATACTAGTTGCTAAATTCGTCTTGTTGTGCTCGAGTAACGAACTGTCATGGTCGTCCCAACATGAGGTGTCCCATTAACATTGGGACTATATCACATAGCACCTCATCCTCGTACTTCTCAGTGTTAAACTCAACCTTCACTTGACGGTAAATCTTGGTTTTGCCACTGTCGTTCACTCACTGTAACTTGTATAGTTTAGGATACTTTGTGGTTATAATCCCAATATCTCAACAAGATATGCACTAGCAACATTCATGCAGCTGCCTCCATCCACAATGATCCTATACACCTTGTCCTGGACAAGCCCACGCGGGTAGAATGTTATTTCTTTGTACAATGTTTTCTTCTTTAGCTTGTAGATTTAAAGGGTTTACATGCTACTAGCAACATAATATGAATTACGTACATACCTCTGAATCCTCTTCCAACGTAGTCTCATATCCTCTATCAGCTCGTATGATCATGACTTTCTTGTTCGAAAAAATCCGAGCAATGTGACCAGAACATTGACACTTGAAACAATGAGTATCACGGTTTTGTAAGGTTTTGTCGATGGTAGCTGTTGATTTTTGTGGGGCCTCCACTTTTTGCTTTAATTTGTGTCCAATGTTTGTTTTGTCAACCCGATTAGCTTTAGACTGATAGTTCGAAGAATTACCATACATCTTGATTATGTTGCCCTTTCTCTTCAATTGTTTCTCGATCTTTATTGTCAAATGCATCAAGTCAAGTATATCCACGTAATTGAAAGTTTTTACACGAGAGCTGGTCTAGACATAGAAGACGAGAGCTGCATTTGTTCTCAACAAAATGGAAGAGAGATTAGTCGCAGAAAACAAACATATACAAACAAAACCCTAATTTTCTTTTAAAATTTTGGTTTTTCGGGTTACTCGGGTTATACCCAAACCAAACCGACCCTAACTCGAATGGATTCTAAAATTTGAATTCATATGGGTTTTCAAGGTAATCCATTTACAAAACGATTCAGATTTTTTGGGTCGATCCGGATCTGTTCGGTTTGAGTAATCCGGATTAGAAACCTTAATCCTAGAATCAAACAAAGAAGCGAGAGAGAAATCAATCTCATCAATCTCATAGTGAAGGCTTTTGTATGAACCTGCATAACGCTAGTTCTCGTTCATTTGCTATAGTGTACAAAAAATAGTTATGATTTGACTATTTTGAAAAATTTAGAAATTTATTACCTTAACTATATATTTTTAAAAGATATGTTTATACTTTGTTTTAGATGAAAGAAAAAAGACATTGAACCAACATATTTCGATTTACTTCAAGCGGACGCATAAGAAGTTGGATGGTTCGGATAGATGCCATAGCGAAACAAGTTAATGATGATATTCTAAATATGGCATCTGAACTATTGTCTCAAATTCTGTCAAGAGAGGACGGATCACAATGGTCTCTAAGTTAGAAAGAATTCAATGAGACATATCTCGACGTAAATCAATAAGTTCTTAATATAATTTAAATATGTATATGATCTAATATTCCAATTTTAATTTATTTTATAGCATGTTACGGACCTTGACTGTCCGAAATCCGTCTGAAAACACCTTTACATATGGATGTCGGTCGAATTTTATGATCTTGTAGGTAATAGGGGATAATGAGCACATTATGGGAAAATATGGTGATATTTAGCTCAAATATGAACATCATAATAAAAAAAAATAGTAAAAACGCTTAGACCAAGCACCAAAACTGCTCGGTCGAGAACATTAAAATCAAAATGCATAGAAAGTTTCAGAGGAATCGCTTAACCCGAGCGTTTGTTGACTCGATTGAGCGATCCACGAGACCTTATCAAAGTGAGCTCTGACATACCGAGACATTTTAAGCCTTGAAATACCCCAAAATGCAGAACAATAAACCGCGCGATCCGACAGTTTAAACATACAAAAAATACCCCAAAACACTCTGACAACGAGACATTTTTTTTCTTGAAATATTGGCACTTCCAGCATGAAACTTCTTCCACCTCTCCATTTTTATTTTTTATTTATTTTTTCTTTTTTCTAACAAATTGTAGTAAGTTATTTGATGTCTATCTCGATGTATGGTACTCGAGACTCTTTCTTTTTATTTTAATTTCAGATTCTCATATGAGTGAGTGCAACATCAAAAGAGTCAAGCTGAAACGATTGAATATGGGACAGAACACTAGAAAACACGTCAAACATAAACACGTGCACAAACACATCACTACTTTTAGTGATATTGAGGTTATGTGTTCTGATCTTTTACTTGTTTATCTATTATGGTCGTCTCTCTCAAGTTAGTTCGACACCGAGGACGATATCGAGTCTAAGTCTAGAGAGGCATCGATTGACATCATTACTATATAGGTTGCATTAAGATGCATTTTAGGATAATAATTTTTTTTTAGAATCCAATAAATGTGAGCACATATAGACTTAGCTTAGCTACAAGGTAATCAAATGATGTTTAGGAGATTAGAGAATCTTTCTTATCAGCATAGCTACGTATACCAAACTTAGTATCAAATAAGTATTTTAAATGAATTTTTGAACATAGTTTACTTAAAGGATTCAAGCTTAGGTTCATTTTATTGTTCTTTGGAATAGATTGACATTTAGTCATCTTAAAATCATCGTAAATATTTGTTCCAAGCTTATATATTTCCCTAAAAGTCATTCTCCATTCTTTGGAATATTATGCCCTCTTCATTTTGTTTAATTTTGTAGTAAATGTTTTTCACTCGAACAAGAGCTAGTCGTGGTGAGTGTTAGTCGTGGTTACATGTTCTCTTGTCACAACAAAAGTAGTCTAAATGTGCATGAATGTTCTTTAAATTCTTCCCTAACTCAATTGTCCTTGTACTCCCTTTCAAGAGTTATCCATTGATTATGTTTGCTCGAGGAAGAGCAAAAAAGCTAAGTGTGGGGAGTTTGATTACATCAATTTTGTTCTATAATTTCTCGTATGCTTCTTTTTAATTTTGGATTGTTTTGGTTCCTTTTACATCTTTTTAATGTTATTTTGTGATCTTGAAGACAATAGGGGGGTAAGGAACACATTATGGAGAAACATGGTAACACTTAGCACAAATATGAGCATCATAAGAAAAAACAGTGGAAATGTTTGGCCCGAGAACCAAAAACGCTTGGTCGAGCACATTGAAATCAAAATACTCAAAACATTCTTGAGGATTAGCTCAACCCAAGCGTTAGTTGATTTGGTCGAGCGATGCACGAGACCTTATCAAAGTTAGCTCTAACTTTCATGGGAAACACATGGAACAATCGACCATTTGGTCTGAGCTACAATAAACTCAATCGAGCGTTTTGCCAATTTTATTTAATAATTTAAATTTTGACTTATTTAAAGGTTTATGAGTTTTTTCTATAAATAAGAGACCGAAACTCCATAAGGGAGGATAGTAAATAAGATAAAGAATAGCCTTTTTGGTCATGCAAAGAGTGAAAAAGCTATTAGATTTCATCGAATGAGCAAATTACCGGTGGAGACGAGTCAAAGCGGAGGTCACGACGACGACCGATCGAGAGATCGACTGATCTTCTCTACAAATTTCTATTTACTTGTTTCTTGTTTTAGTTCTTTCTCAAGATGTATATCCATATATTAGTTTGTGCGTTAGGCAGAAGTTTTATGTATTTAAACTCATCGTACTTTATTAATGGATTCGTTGCTATTTGCTTTTATGGTTTGATGCATGTTTTATTCTTTCAAATCTTGAAAGGTACCCATGATTTGATTATCACATGGTATAATTCAGATGGATACGCTGGATTATATTAGGTCATATGCATAACATAAACAGAATAATCATATCGAGAGGTAGGTTAGTCGATTAAGAATGATGATATTATGCGATAATGCATTCACATGTAAGTCATAGACGTCAATGATTTATATGTTGGATAGAAATTGCATTGCGAGAGCATGTAGATTTATCGATAATACATTCGGTATATAAACCGTTAGATGGAGATGTCAATGAGTTATATACTAGAACATGATTGCATTGCGAGAACATGTAGATCTGGGTTTGACTACGAGAGCTGGTAGATCCACTTTAAGATGATTGAATTATCCAATAAGGACAAAGCTACACTTTCCATAATCATTAATGAGTTCATGTACGTAAAAACAATTCTCGAACCTAAAAACATCGTCTCGCTTGTATATATATATATATAATTGTAATTTATTTTACTTGTTTATATTAGATATACATATACCTTCTCATGATCATGACCATAATTTTTGTGAAATTATTTTAAATTCTCCTTAGTCTTTGTGTTCGACCTTTGTAGTTTGAAGCAATATCTAATTCTATGTATAAGTATTAAAACTTGATATATTTAGATCATACCTAGACGACACATCATTTGTATATTTCAATGTAACTATCAAAATTGTAGAATATTGAGATCCGATGAGTCATTTTATGGAAGCCCATATAAATCTTGATCCATAGCCTTAATCGAGTGTTGATTAGAGGATGCTTCTTTGATATTTCCTTGATTTTGATCTTACAGTATTCACTGTCAATAAAAAAATACACGATATACAATCAAATTGACGCAAGACACATGATTAATTAAAGAAAAGAGAGTTGAACGTAATAGGATGGCGACGAGGATGTGGCGTTGTGAAGAAATGTGCGAAATACATGATATATTCTTTTAGTCTGATCGAGGGTAATCTTTGTGGTTGAGCTCGCCGAATTGCAAGATGAAAATGTTCGATTTGGTTATATGCATTAGTCCCTTTCATAGTGTTGTATTTCTTTGGGCCTGAAGAAAAATTAAAAAAAAAACTCTCTTAAATCTCAACGGTCTTACATTACAATAGGCTTATAGATTTATGGGCCTAAAATTGCAATGAAAGTAGGCTCAACAGATAATGCAGATTTATAAGGATAACTGTTAAACCTGGCTGGATCGGTAAAAAGAGTTAAGGGTAACTATTTGTCAGTATATTTTTTATAATATACATGAACTGTAAATGAAAATGCCGTATTATAAATAAATAAAAAAACAAAGATAAGCATGCACATTTATAGTATATATATTGACTGTAAACAATTTAATGTTGGCAATTAATACATATGTCAAAACAATATTATATCTGTGCTAATTTATCAAAATAGGAAAAAAGAGTGGATATCGCAACATACAATTTTTTCTTATTTTATATACCCCTATTTATTTTGTATTTATCATCTTTATATGAACAATTTCATTATATTCATTTCCTTATTTGTTGTTGATAAGAATATAGAATATGAACTATAAAGATGATGAAAAAAAATACCATACATGGTAAAATATAGAAGATGAAAATTAAATCATACCTTATATTATATTTTTACATCAGAATTAGTATGAAATCATAGAGAGAAATTGCGAGGACTTTGCTTATATATATGTTAAGATATGTTAAGATAGAGACAAAAAAAATATTATATTTTCCTCAAATGCATTGGAAATACAATTATATATTATGTTGGTCTAAATTATTAATATTGAATTTATAAACAACGGAATATTTCACTATAATAGGAAAAATATAAAGGGTACATATGATCATTGTTCTAAAAGTCGGTCTAGGCGGTCGACGGTCCGACCGCCCGACTAATAAAAAATTGGTCCTATTTTTTAAAATATCAAAACGACGTCGTTTTGGCTATAACTTTTAAAAAATTTGAACCAAAACGACGTCGTTTTGGTCGTTTTATTTTTTTAATAAACCAAAGCGACATTGTTTCAGTGGTTTCTCTCTTTGTTATACGATTCTTCCAGTTTTGAGTATCGTTGGTCGTCTTCGTTTGTCATTTATTTAGTTTTAAATGTCGTTCGTTGTTGGTTCGTAGCCATCTTCGTCTTCGTTTTCGTTCGTCTATTTGTCATTTTCATCTTCATTCGTCCATATGTCATCTTCATCTATTCGTATGTTCATCTATCTCAACAACATCACAAAGTCGTGGATTAGAATTAGTGATTCAAAGGTAATGTCATTTTCGTACCGACATTAAAATTCCTCAAATACACTATGGATAATAGATATTTAGTTCTTCATTAATATTTTGTTATGTTTACGATATGGTTAATAAATTTATATGACTTTATATTTTATATATAATATTTTTGTTATTTATTATATTATATTTTATAATTTTGAAATTGAAATATATTATAAATATTAAAAACGAAAAACGCCTAGTCGCCGACTAATCGCCGATTAATTCAACTAGTCGCTAGGCGCAGACGGACCGCCCGATTAGGTCGCCGACTATTAATTCAACTAGTCGCTAGGCGCAGACGGACCGCCCGATTAGCGCCTAGCGACTTTTACAACACTGCATATGATTATATTATTAAAGATATATTTGGACATAAAAATATGATTGTGGATACTAATTATTTGTACTAAACGTGATTATGAATTATAAATAACGAGATAGTTCAATAATTTAAAAGGTTGTAGTTATCGAATATTATATAAATATAAATTTATAATTTATGTTGTAAGTTTTATAGAATAATATGAAATAATATTTTTTATATATAAATTCAAAAAATTTAACATTGAAATATTAAAATTATAATGAAGTATATTATATGTCATAAAATGTATTTTTCATGTTCTCTAATAAATTTACATAAATATTTATAGAAAAAAATAGTCTAAAAAAATATAAGAATCATATGGAAAATCTGTAAAGACCTAAATAAATACAAAAGAGAAGAGAATGTATAAGTATTATATGGTGGTGGTGGTGATGTGATGAGTCATGAAAGCCGAAACCGAGTTGAGGGGTATATACAAAGAGAATGGTGATTAGGAGAAAAGGACAATTCTGCCCTCATCAATCCCATGCATCTCTCTCTCACTCTCTCTCTATGACTGTCTGTGTGTCTCTCTCTCTCGCAGACAGAACTTAAGCTGTGTGTTTGTGAGTCGGTCTGTCTTTATCTGACCTTTTCCTCCTGCTTCCTCCCTTTAAATTCACATCAAACCCTCTTTTTTTCAGTTCTCATCATCACCATCGCCGTTTCTTCTTCTTCTGCTCTGTTTTTTTCAACAAACTGATCAGCCATGTCTCTTCAAGCTCTTTATCTCTCTAAACAGTCCTTTATCATTTCATCATCACCGTCTTCTTCCTTAAGAGGTGAGTTTCTCTTCACATCTTTCTTTCTTTCTCTCTCTCTATATATATATATCCCATGTATTTAGTACGTATATACACAGAAAGACGTAGACTTTTTTCGTGGGGGGTTATTTATTTTCTTCGGATTATTGAGTAATTTCGATATAGGTGAGTCGTGCTTTTGTGGGTGTCATGATGTCTATCTTTACCCGGAGAATAAAAATTTTACATGGTTTCCGATGAAAAGTCATTTTCTCGAGAAACAAACAGGGCGGAGTGTGTGTGTGTTGATGTTTCATCAATACGCTTTGCGCACCCACGCGTGAGATGTTTCATCAATACCCTTCCTTCCTTCCTCCTATGACACTATTACTTCATCTCCTCCTTCTCTCTCTCTTTTTTTTTACTTTCTTCACATCACTCAATATGATCATCTTTCAATTTATATATATATATATATAATAGTTTACCCTTAGCTTTTTCGATTTCGCCCTGTTTTTCGAATACAATTTTCATTGTTTCCCAATTTTCCGGTTGGGACACACAAATTTAACATGGGTTTTCTCTTTTATTTGCATCATAAAATTTTTTCCCATCGAGTTCAATTTATGAGTTAAAGTGTCTTTTCTATCCAGTTTTAAATTTTTATTTTGGATTCAATTAAACTAAGATATACAATTTATTTCAATCTAAATTCGAAATAAAAGATGCAATATTCATAATTTTCATATAATTCAAGTTGAGAAGCATACTAAAAGTACCAATATTTTTTCAATTTAATGAAAAAAAAATGAAAGGAGTTTTAGAAGTGATGTCAGTTAGAACTGTCCCGATCAAACCTGAGATTCTGAGATTTGTCTCAGTGTTACGAGAATATATTACGACGTTTTTTCCTTTACCTTTTTCTCACGAAAAAGAGTGAATCCAGGGAGGAGATTTTAGTGTTAGTGGGAGGATTCATGAGACTGCAGTTTATTCAGTAGTCTCATAATGCGATTCCACTCCTCTCTTCATGTGTATCTAATCATACATATATATAGATATAGATATATAAAGATATGTATATGTGTATTGCATCAGAACTAGTTTTCGACCATGGTTTTGCATCTTTCTTAGTACAATTTATATGTTTATTAACTATTTTCTAATTAAATTATTATTTCCATGACGATTTGTTTCAGAATATATGTTTGTCGTTGAATACCCATATAATTATATTTATTGTACGATGTAGAGGAATATATATAATCATTATAGTAATACGTACGTTTAGGAGATATCGTACTTAATGGAATATTTGGATGGGTTTGACCTCGGATCTTTTATAATTAGTTACCAACAAAAGCAAACATCTCACGATAAGCCATAATAAAAAATTGATTCTTTTGTATATAATAAGTAGATAATCATAAATTAATTAACCTTTTTCTTCCATTGTAGGAACTCCTTTTGTGGCTAAAGACAAACAAATCCAGTTCAACGTTAAACCCAGGAGAGGGTGCATATCCTATTCAAATCTTCGCACCCAAGGTAAAAATAATACACATATAGAATATTGATTCTTATTTGTATTTTTCCAAAAACAGCCAATAAAGTGTCTTTTTTGTTTACAAATATAAAATATATAAGATTCATATTTTTATTTTATTTTTTTTAATTAGCCTATGAAAATTATGGTGCAGATCTCTCTCATGGACTTCAACATGATCTCCCGGTAATACAGTGGCAAGACATAGACGGACAAGAACATGTTCCGGTGAGTTTTCCTTTTTTTATGTTTCTATATTTTTAAATCACGAATCAATCAAATAGCAAAATATACAGTAAAAGAGAGAGAGAGAGAGAGATCACTCTCTCTCCCACTCTCTCTCTCTCTCTTCTGGATTTCTTTTAGCTATTTACATATACAATGTTTGACCATTCACCACGAATTCAGATATTACATGCAATATTCAAAAGATATGAGAGAGAGAGATATGTAAAAAACGTTGTTCTTTTTTTATATTTTTGAATGTAGGTGGAATTCAAGAGCAATGTGATAAAGAAAGGAGTAGAAATAGTGAGAGAAATACTAGGAAGAATAAGAGACGGAGAGATAACAGTATCACCATATGATACAGCATGGGTTGCTCTAATTGAAGATGGTAAAGGAGAAAAGAGTCCTCACTTCGCTTCAGCAGTTCGATGGATTTCCGATAATCAACTCTCCGATGGCTCTTGGGGTGATCCTTATCTCTTCTCTTATCATGATCGTCTCATCAATACTCTTGCATGCGTCATTGCTCTTAGATACTGGAATCTTTTTCCTCATCAGAGCGATAAAGGTATGCATATATTACTCTCTCTCTCTCTCTCTCTCTTTTTATCTCTCTTCTTAGTTCATATCTGGGTGGAAAGAAAGTAAAAACTAAAAAACAAATCTAAGAATTATTTTTTCATTTGTATATTACAAAATTTACATGTTCCTTTGGAATGGATTTCAAAAAGGATTATAAAGTTTGCTAGTGAATGGAAATAAATGTATAACATTGTAGTGGAAACTTATTTCTGCTATGTTTGGATTTCGAGATCTAGATTTAAATATGTATCTTAATTCATCTAAAAATATATAAACTTTTCTAAAAAACAAAAATTCAAAAAGTTAGATTTTACCATTTTTATTTTTTATATATTTTGGGTTATGAATGAAAGATCCATATCTGTATTTGAAATCTGTGATTTATTATTTGGTTTGTTAAGAAAAATATGATTACGAAATATACTAATTTTAACCACTCAATTTACCAAAAAAATGTATTTTTGAAATTCCGTTTATCAAGAAAACCCAGCATGCAAGCTTTGGGGATACACTATGTAAATCAGCAGGAATTGTGGTACATACATAATAAATATATATACATATACATATATATATATATATACGGATTCATTCATAAATGTGAACACAGGACTTGAGTTTTTTCGGGAAAATATGGAGAAACTACAAGAAGAAGAGGACGCACACATGCCCATCGGATTTGAAGTTGCTTTCCCATCGCTGTTGGAGATTGCTCGAGGATTAAACATCGATGTGCCCTATGATTCTCCTGTCTTGAAAGACATACAAGCCAAGAAAAATCTAAAGCTCACTAGGTCAGTCACTCCATTTCTTCACATATATTCATATGTATACACACACACTCATATATATGTGACATATATATACTAATGATCTGGGACCATTGTCCTTCATATTTGATGATGGGTAATAGTCCGTATAAGCGTATATATACAGTTATGATATTCTTGGGCATGTTTTGCCATATATACATACATACATACATGACTCTGTGTATATATTTAGGATTCCAAAAGAGATAATGCACAAGATCCCAACGACATTGCTGCATAGCTTGGAGGGTATGGCAGGTTTAGAGTGGGAAAAGCTCTTGAAATTCCAATGCCAAGATGGCTCTTTCCTCTTCTCCCCTTCCTCTACCGCGTTTGCGTTTATGCAAACAAGAGACCAAAACTGCCTCAGATATCTACAGAACGTTGTCCAACGTTTTGATGGAGGAGGTGCATACTCTTTTCAGTTATAATACATATAAAAAAGATGAAATATTAGAATACAAAATAAATATTCTAATCCAATTGATCTAACAAAGTTTTTTAAAATTGACAGGTTTCTCTTAAATATCTTTGATCGAATCTTTCTTTTTGTTTATTGGCCATGATATTTCATTTTATTGTTTCGTTTTCCCAGTTCCAAATGTGTATCCAGTTGATCTGTTTGAACGCATTTGGGTCGTGGATCGGCTGCAGCGACTAGGGATCTCAAGATACTTCAAGGATGAAATTAAACTGTGCATGAACTACGTTCATAGGTTCGAACCCTCAAATATATATATCTTCTTAAAGATGTTAACTGATTAGTGAATGTTACTCTAAATTTTTTGTCCTCTGATAAAAATTTTCAGACACTGGACGGAGAATGGTATATGTTGGGCAAGTAATTCCCCTGTCCACGACATAGATGACACAGCCATGGCTTTCAGACTGTTAAGGATGCATGGATATGATGTTTCCTCTGGTAAATCATCATATAATTCTTGGTACATCTTATATATTCGAAATATGTTCTGACACATAATATAACGATTTCTTTTAACGTTGATTTAGACGTGTTTAAGCATTTTGAGAAGGACGGCAAGTTCTTTTGCTTTGTCGGGCAATCGAACCAGGCGGTAACCGGTATGTTCAATCTATACCGGGCATCACAATTGGGATATGAAGGAGAAGAGATATTACAAAACGCCAAGGAGTTTTCATACAAGTTCCTCCGACAGAAACAAGAGTCAGATCAACTTGTTGATAAGTGGATCATAACCAAAGACTTGCCTGGCGAGGTACGTAATATATCACCAAAAAAACAAAACAAAAGGTTAACTCCAAAATGCACACTTCTTGCCGTTTTGGGGCATTTGAAGGAGAAGGCAAAACGACAAAGCGTGCTTGCTTATAATTGTAGGTCGGGTTTGCGTTGGAAACACCATGGTACGCAACTTTGCCTCGAGTGGAGACTAGATTCTATATTGAGCAATACGGTGGAGAAGATGACGTTTGGATTGGCAAGACCCTTTATAGGTACTTTTACTATACTTTCCATTTCTTATGTATTTCAATTGCTTTAATTCAATATATATCTTATATATGATGACATGCATATGCACATACATATATATAGGCACGTTTTACATCATATATACACACAACATATTACACAATGGCGTGCGTACTTGCATACTACATAT
Organism: Gynandropsis gynandra; assembly: GCA_036759665.1. Classification (NCBI taxonomy): domain Eukaryota; kingdom Viridiplantae; phylum Streptophyta; class Magnoliopsida; order Brassicales; family Cleomaceae; genus Gynandropsis; species Gynandropsis gynandra. The sequence continues at coordinate 27,895,628 of CM071867.1, forward strand.
TACTTTTTGAATAAAGACAATGTGTTATATATATATATATATTAGTTAAGTAAATTTAAACTTAAATATATATTCCTTTATTGACATAGAATAACATGGTGGGTGCATTCAACTTTGGTTGCAAACCTTTTTAATAAAAAATGGGAAAAAAGATGATAGACTAAATATAGGCAATGGCTCAAATTTATATATACAATATAATGTGTGGATATAAAGCGTGTCCATTTATATGACCCAAAATAGAAAGTCATGGAAGTGGCCTCTCTCTACCGAGGTCATTTCGGTCTTTTTCAAGCCACGGAATCACCAACCCTTCGCAAAGGAAAAAACAAAACCCCTTTTTTCTCCCCTCGAGATTTCGAAATCTCATCATCATGCGTGTCATATGGTTTTAATCATAGCCTAAGTTAGGAGTAACAATAACATATATTCAAAAAATATAGATGTGTGTATTTATAAAGTGAAAAGCAGAAGGTAAGTGGTTGATCGTGATTATCGGTTACTTTCTTCATTTATGATATGATGTTTGGTGTTATTTTCTTTCAAGATTTTTAGATACTTATATATTTTATAGATGTTGCAATTAATTTTTTTGCTATAAACATAAAATTCACGTGGTTTAATATATATATATATATATATGTATGTGTATGTGTATGGACAGGATGCCGTATGTAAACAATGATGTATATCTTGAAGTAGCGAAGCAGGATTACAATTGCTGCCAAGCTTTGCAACAAATCGAATGGGATAGGATGCAAAAGTAAGTGACTATGTCATAATCATTTTGTTCCTACATTAGAAAAAAACATATTTCATAAAACAAGAATTACAAATTTTTAAATATTGCGGTTTAGTTAGTCATTTACAGCGTGTTTTAAGAAATATCTACTTTGGTTAAAATGTTACCCTAACATTTTTCTTTATATGTGATCCTCACCAACATCACAAGTTCCGTTATGTATGATCGTTATGATGTGGCAATAATGTCCGTTTATATAACGAATACGATGGCAGGTGGTACGACGAAAATGGGCTAAGTGAATGTGGAGTAAGCAGGACTGTACTTCTTGTGTGTTACTTCTTAGCAGCGGCAAGTATCTTTGAGCCAGAGAGGTCATATGAGAGGATCGCTTGGGCTAAGTCAAGAGTTATGGTTGAGGCTATTTCTTCTTGTTGCGGTGGCACCTCCGATCGTAAGAGAGGGTTTTGCGACGATTTCCAAAGCTACCTTACCAGTGCCCAGGGTGGAAGGTACGTACTAAAACTATATATATATATATATTGATTTATTTGGTATACACAACACTAATCGTGAAATAAAACATAATTATACACATACATACATGTATATATATATGTGTAAGTTAGTATGAGTGAGATGAGAAAAAAGACAAGAAATTAATTACTGCAGAGAGGAGACTTATTATCTAAAAAGCCGGAATCATCTGAAACTGAAGATTCCAAGGTCGTTTCCAGATATGAGAAGAAGAAACAAATTAATGATGTTACAGGAAAAAAATGTGCTGGTTTTACGTGGTAATTTAAAAAAAAGAAAAAAAAGGAAGAGGACAATATATACCACGTGAATTTTTACAGAGAAATTGAGGGAGTTGAGTTATATTATAATAATATAATAAAATATATAAATATATATGTTAAATGTAGGAAGAAATCATTGGACCGACCGGAATCGGAAAAGGAGAAGAAGCTTGTCGGAACCCTAGTAGCAACACTGAACCACATGTCTTTGGACGTTCTCATGGCTCACGGCGTCGACGTCACCCACCACCTTTATCAGTCCGTAAGTCTTTTATTTTACCATTTTCACCTTTCTCGTATCTCTTGTTTTGTCTCGTACATATTTATTAATTTAGTTATATTTATATATTATACACACGCATATACAGGCATTTATTCCGTACACAACGGAATTTGTTGTTAACTAACTAGAAGAAGCTACTGCTAGCTATTGTTTCATACATAATTATTTATGTGTATATATATATGTTAATTTTTGGCATTAAAAGCACTAACTAGGAATAGTATTTCACCAATTCAAGATACATAGATACATACAGATATTACACGTGTATATTGAATACTATAGGGAGTACAAATTGAAATTGTCGGAAGAAGTGTGTGCATGCATGTAGTAATGAATGTAAATACTTACAAAATGCAAATGTATATACATATATATGTACGTAGTGGTGTGATTGGTTGAAGAAATGGGAAGGAGGAGGAAAAGAAGGAGGAGAAGCAGAGCTAATGGTAAAAATGATAAGTGTAATGAGCAGTGGAGGTCGTCGGAGTCCGTACACATCTCCCGACCAAGTCTTATCTCATCCTCTCTTCCATCATCTCTGCCACCTCACCAACCGTCTCTGCTTTCGTCTTCAGTCCTCCCCAAAGGTCAGTCTCTCTCTCTATATATATACTCGCTTGAAGCCTATATATAGGAGCATATAATTTAAGAAATTTAGCTATGTGGATGTTTTTTAAATGCTTTAATATACCTAATTGAAATACAAATGAGTACCCTTTGTGACGTTGTATAATATATTCCTATTCGTGTAATTAATTAAGTTTATTATTTTATAATATTTCTGTTGGTTTTAAAGGTGAACGAAAGTTACAAAAATAAAAAGAAGAAAAGGGCAACCATTGAAGAGAGAAAGAGAGAGAGTGAGATGAAAGAGCTGATGGAGATAGTGTTGAAGACATCATCAGAGAGTGAAGATGACCTCAACCATGACGTCAAGCTCACATTCCTCACTGTTGCAAAGTCCTATTACTACTTAGCTTCTTGCGATGCAATCTCTCTCCACTCTCACATCGCCAAAGTCCTCTTCCAACGAGTCAACTGATCTCATCACTCTCTCTCTCTCTCATGATGTCATAATGTCATGAATGTCGTCTTTATCTTTACCTTATGTTATATCAAGGGAGTTTAGGTTAATGTATATTTTAGAATAAGAAAACATACCAAAGCTATGTATAATTACAAACTATATGTGGGTCCTTTTTCTTATATAAAAAGTTATTATATTTCGGTCTAATTTTGTATCTATTTCACAAGGTTATACCAATTATTGGAAAGGATGGGCCTAAACTCCTTGCGCGAGTAATCAATCATATGATATAGTTAGATTTATAGGCATTGATATTTCTATGTGGGAACGTACTATATATGTGTGTATGTAAATAAAGATGAAAAGGCAAAATCAAAGTTGTCATGTCCAAAAGCCACAACACTTTAGAGATTCGGTGGTATAGAATTATTCCGTTGGTTCATACAATTACATATATACTCTGGTTTGCTAAGGCATTGGCAGACAAGACTTGCTTTATAACACATGACCAGGTTTTTGTACTGATTTAATTGGACTTCCAACATTGTAATCATCTTGTATCTTATAAATCCTCCTCGGGACCTTTTAAAGATACCCCTGATATCTTATATTTCTTTATTATCATATTTCCTTTGCATCTTTACCACTTGATTCTTCCGTCTATTCCATTTTGTTTGATCCTATTACTTAATTTCAAGTCCATATAAGATTTGAAGACCTATATATTAAAATAAGCTGTATGCAACATTTTGACCAATCACGGTCCACAGATATCATATTGTTTTTCTTTTTGTATTTTGAATTTATATTTTTTTTAATTATCGTTGTATCAAATACAAGAAGAAATTTTTTAATTGTTCTAAAAAAATTATCTATATACCTTAAAAGATGTATATAACAATCTATAAAAGATGAAAACAAAAAGTAGACAAATTGGTACCAAAAGAAAAGAAAAGAGTGACTTACAAGTTAGATAACCTAATTCCAGAAATATGGTGACGTAGACACAGTTTGTAATGTATGGTGCAATCCTTTTTTTTTAGAAAAAAAAGTTAAAGGTATTCCTGATTAATCTTGAAGAGGATATATTTTCACAAAAATCTAAAAACTGCGGTACGATAAAAGTGTGGTTACAATCACTCATCTATCGGAAAAATTAGAAACAACGATTATTTATTCTTTTAGAAACGAAAATGATCCAATAAAAAACTAGTGGATGGAGTTATAATAGTTTCGAGATCATAGCTGGAGTAAAGCATTTGCAATATGCGGACTGGTGTAATGACCAATCGAAGTCGTATAACCAAATAGTTTGTGAAGATTCACATTGAAAATATTCACGAATCCAACATTCTTTTCTAACCAAATTATACATAATGTTTCAAACATTTTATTATAATACGTATTATATATAATATAGAAAGAGAAAGATATATACATGCGTGAGTTTATCCTTTAATCTCGAACGTCACAAAATCAGAAGAGATTGATGTGTTTGGGTTGGGACCCAAGAGACAACCACAAAGTTAGGTAGCAGACACAACACACAAATATATATATATATATAATTATATAATATATAAGCAAAGGGAAAGAAAAGCATTTGAATAGGATAGTGATCGAATGGCCGAAGACATAAATAGAGAGACATTGTAATAAACAGACAACCAACATAGTGTTTGGACTGAAGCTCATTCTTCGGTAGCATTTGTCTCTTCTTTTTCTTTATAATTTCTTTTGGTTTTTGTTTATTTATTATTATATTTGGATTTTGTAAAATTCCCTTACTTAATTTTTTTTCTTTCTTGAGATCTTTCTTGTGGGCTCATGTTTTATGAATCATCATATATCAGTATCAGTATGATGCATCCATTATTGATTAGATTATAAGTTTATAATTTTTTTTATCTGCTAAAATAACAAAATTTTGAAATTGAGGAAACAAAAAAATAATTTTTTAAAAAGGATTTAATACCAAAAAAACTTTCAATTATTTTGTTTAGCATATTTATATTAATTTTTTCATATTTTATATTTTTTTATTATGATGAGTAATAAAGATTAATAAAACAAAATCATAATTGATTTGATATTATTCATTAAAATAAAATTAAATATAACAACTTAAATTTGGTTTTTCTATGTTTAATCTAATATTTAAACTTAGTTTATTTGTTTATTTTGCATTATCTTTAGTTTTTTTAGTTATATTTTTTTATTTTTCTAAAATAATATTTTTAGATATAAATGTTCTAATTATATTATATATATTTTTTTAAAATAGTATCTTTGAATTTAAAAAAATATTGTTATAAATGATCTTTATGTGATGTTTAAGAATAAATAAAACAAAATGCATCACCTTTGTTTATAACTGTCATTATGTTTTATCAAATTTATCTTATTGTTTTTTTAAAAATTAATAAAACAAAATGATTAAGATTTTATTTATAATTTTGTTAAAATAATACTTTATTAGAAACGATGACCATCACATTATAATTTTGACCTTTTGTTTTCATTTAAAAATCTAGTCAATATTTACAAATATTTAACATTTCTAAATTGAAACATATAACAAAAATTCATAATTATTTATTAAAATATTATTAAATTTAAACGCTAATTAAAATGTATTAGGATTACTTGTCTTTATGCATTAAAAATGATTTAGGAGCCACAAATTTTTTTTATAATATAATGATCCCATAAGAAATATTAATCTATAAATTTTGTTTTAATATATAAGAATTCAATTTAGTTGTGGATAATATAAAAAAATAATCTCAATTTTGAAATAATATTTACATTATAATTTCCATCGGAATCTAAGTATATAATAATAAAATTTGCGAATATTTGAAAATGTAAAATATTTAATTTATTAACCAAAAAATTGATACCATTTATTAAAAACTAATAATATAATAGTTAAGATGCGCCATCATTAATTTCATATATTGTTACATAAATATAGGTGTGTATTTGTGTACATTACATATGCAATTTCTCTTTCTTTTTTACTTACTTTTTTGGGTCATTTACAAAATATGCGGTAACAAGTTTAGGTGAATTTCTGAAGTAAATAAAAATAAATATATTATTAAATATTTTTAAAATATAGAAAACACAATTAAATTAAGACTTTTAGTTTTATACGTATATTTTTGAATTTTCTTTAAATGATTTTTTAGATTTAATTTTCTTTTCAAATTAAAATATTAATAACCTCAATTATTAAATAAAATAAATTATGTATATTACCTATATTTTTATATGTAAAAGAAATTATGATATGTTATAAATTTTTTTGAATTATCCAAATTTATGGAAAAGATGTAAAAATATATTTATTTATTTGTGTGCAAAAATTCATCAAAATAGATTTTTTAATTGGGAAGATATAGTCAAAGAAGAATTGTTTTTTATTTATTAAATTACATGCAATAAAAATTATGCAGTCAAAATTTTTTATTTATTTATAAAAATTAAATAAGTATCATATAAAATTGTTGACTTTTCTAATAAAATTAAAATAAAGATAAAAAAGTAAATCGGGTTTTGTTTTTCAATTTTTTAAATATTTATATGGTAAAAACAAATATATATTGAAGTGAAAGTTATATATATATATATGATCAATTTTACATACATATAATTTTATTAAATCGATGTTTAAGTATTCATCTTCAATTTTACATACATATAATCCATTGAATCATATTACAAAATATTCATCTTTTATATTAATTAATCTAAAACTCAAACTAATTACATATTTTTTCTATATATCTATATATCAAATTTTTACTATTTATATAAATAGATTTATATATTTAATATATTTTTACATGAAAATATTAGAAATTCACGATTAATTGTTAATATTTTAATTAGATAATATTTAAAATTTTTTAAAAAATTATATTAATTAAAATATAAAACTAATAATTAAAATATAGAATACAGTTACGACAGAGAATCTATCGGAACTTGTAATTTTTTAGATAGAAGATAAAATTTAAAATTTATGTATTTTTTTAAATTTTAGTTTTTATTAATTTTTTATTTTTTATTTGTATTCTTTCTTAAATTTAATTTTGTATAATTTTTAATTTATCATTATATTTGTGTCCTTTAAATATGAAACCAACATGACTTATGGGTTAGAGTAGTGGGGAGTTATAATGATTTAGGTTTAATTTAAATAAATTAGTTTCTCTTCGTATAACTAAATCTTTCTCGAAATTTTTACATGAAATAATTAAATGTGAAACAATTTATGTAATTCATTCATAACTAAATAACAAAGTATAATGTTAATTATATTTTAAAAATGGATATTAACTTAAATAGAATATAATGAATTTTAACTTAAAATCATCCGAATAAATGTATACATTGATAATAGAATTTAAAATTTTAGTATATATATATATATATATATATCACTTTATGTGATTTGAGTCAGTTAATATTATACAAAAGTTTGACATTATTTATATATATATATAATAATATATCATCATTATATTAAAATATTTTAAAATTTAAATATATATAATATATATTATTGTCGAGGGAAGAAAAATATAACTACGCAATACCAATAATTAAAATGTTGCCGACATATTGATATATAAAGATATGTGTTGATTTGAATTATAACATATACAAAAACATCATTCCATGTTTTATTTATGTATGTATGGATTTTACTCATGCTTTTATTTAACTAAATTTTTTCAGATCATATAAAAAATGTGATAATAAAATTAATAAAACATATAAAATATAATTTTTTTAGATATTCAAAATTTCATTCGATATATATTAATAATAAAATATATTTATTGAAACAAATATAAAAATTAATTATATTTTTTATATATAAACTAAAATATGATGTGTTATGGACTTAATTATTTTAAATAATATTTATTTGATAAATATTTTGAGAATAAAAAAACTGAAAATTATATTTAATTTTCACAACTTAAACGATTATAAGATACAATGTTAAAGATATAAATTTATTTTGTTGTAAATATTCTTTTTCTTATTTATATTTTTATAAAATAAAAATGAATCAATGAAATGAAAAACAACATGTAATTCTTAAAAATTTTGTAATTGAAAATCTTATATATGAAATTATATATATATATATATATATATATATATAATTTGAATAAATTGTGGTTTAGATTTTGATTTACCATTTATTTGATCGTCTTGCTACGTATTTATATTCTACATGGATTAATCCGTTTCTCAAATTCGTCATAATTTCTTTTTATAAATCAAATTTATTATTAAATATGTATATAAATACATGTGTATTTACACATTTCACATAAAAAATAGAAAAAAAATATGAATAGTTGTTTAGTTTTTAGGAAGAAAATATTTTATTTTTAAAAAAATATATAATAACAAATTAAAAAGTGTAAGATAGAATTTATCGGAAATTGTAGTTTCATATAAAAAATAAATTTCGATTTATATGACCTTATTTTTATTCTATTTTCATAGTTTTTATATTTTAATTATTATTTTTTGTTTTTAAAAGTAGTTTTAGTTTTCACTTATTTTCATTTTTATGTCTAATTATTCATTAAATTTTAATTTCGTCTCTTAGAAATAAGGCGTCATCGTGGGATGGTGGTTGAACAGGTTATAATGATTTGGATTTTACTGTAAACCTGCGAAGCCCAACAAAGCGGCGAATTCTGTTTTCATTCAAATTAAAACAAATTGTTATAGACCTTAAATTTTAATACACCAAACCATACATCGATTTCATGAGAAAATAATATGCTAATGCCATTTTGAGAAAAAAAAAGGATATTTACAAACAAAATATTTAATCAATGATTTTTATTACATAGCAAAGTAATGATTAAAATAAAATTTAATGTTATATATATAATTATATAATATAAATATAAAAATAATAATTTGAGTTTGTGTTATGGATTTCACACTTATTTATTTATTTGATCCATATTAAATTGTTTTGATTGAAGATCGATCAGTATAATTAGTGATTTAAATATTTTCAAATATATATACATATATTATTTCACATTTGAATTTTTCTGTTAAATAAAATTTATATTAATCGAAAACTAAATCAAGATATAATGAACTAAAAAACTGAAAAACAAAAGTTTAATCGATTTGTTTCAGTAATCTCAAATTGTATTTTTTTTAGAATATAAATATATACGTTAAGAGAAAAAAACTAAGGCCATTGTAGGCTTTGGGCCGAGGGCTAAAACAATATATGATAATATGGGTCAACCGAAGCCCGATTCAACATTTCTAATTTGTTTTGTCCCAACCCAACAAAAAAGACATGTTTTGTAAGTCTCGATGGGATTCTTTCTCTCTCTCTTTTCCTTAGCCTTCATTGGACTTCTTTGTTCGCACAGGTTTCTGAGAAGTGGGTTTCTCCTGAGCTCCCGCAGTTGAAGTTTCGCAGATTGCAGAATTTGAGGTAAACAATCTGGTGTTGAATTGCGTGATTCCATTTTATATTTTGAAGAGTTTGTTCATCTGTTTGTTATAATTTGGTGAGTTCAAAGATTTGAGAATTCGACTCCGTAAAGATGGATTTAGTCGGGAGAGGCTTATTACTGGATAAGTTATTTGACTGCCTTTATGAAATTCCTGATATGGGTTTGAGAGTTTGATGCTTTGTTCGTGAATGACGGTGTTTGAGCATCCATGTGTATTAAGAATTGTGGTTCAAACTAGAGATTGTGTTTCGTTGCTAGATTTTCAGTTCTGTGGCGATGTTTTCCGTCGCAATTTCTCATTTTCTTCAAGGATTGTTTCAGTAATTTGGAAAAAAAAATGCTTGGTTTGTGTTAGAAATCAGACAGACCTTCAAAGATATTGTGAGAGGGAGATGACGACCATACGTAGGTTCAGCTGCAACGATCTTCTCCGGTTTGCTTCTGTGAATCTCGACCACCTCACAGAGACCGTAAGCTTCTTATTCTTCACTTCTGTTTCTCTGAGTTTCGGCTATGTCTTCTTGTGGAGTTGAGCTAAGCTCTTTTGATACACAGTTCAACATGTCCTTCTACATGACTTACTTAGCTCGATGGCCTGACTATTTCCATGTCGCTGAAGCTCCTGGCAGTCGTATGATGGGTTATAGTACGATCTTTCTTCTTCTCCCTTGGTTATGCTTTCTTCTTTTATTTAGTTTTTACTCGATGAAATGCTGTTGTTGGAGAAAATTTTAGTTTTTATTCCCTATTTCGTCGAACATTAGCTTCTCCTCAAGGCTTGGCGATCGCTCCATGTTTCTGGTAAAACTAGATGGAAGACATCAAACCAGGAAGAATAAATGAGACTTCACATTCATTATAAGCTGTGTTTTCTGTTTAATTTATGTTTCTTTTGCTTTCATTCGTTCTTCCTTTTCATTGGAACGTAATGATTATTAGATTTTTTTCATGGTGGTTGCCTTGTGAATTCGTGAAGATAGCTTCTCTATGCCTACCCAGAATATCTTCTTTTTTTATCAAAATTTAGGATCTAAGTTGCACACTAAAAAGATGATTAATGTTCGCCCTATATTATTTGCTATTCCACTTTGCCTGCCCCATGTTCATCACAGTGCCTGGCTCTTATCTTTTATACGGTTTTCAGTTATGGGGAAAGTCGAAGGGCAAGGCGAATCCTGGCATGGTCATGTAACAGCTGTCACTGTTTCTCCTGAATATCGCAGGCAGCAACTCGCTAAGAAATTGATGAACCTGCTGGAAGAGATCAGTGATAAGATGTAAGACTGGAAATGAACATAAGAGTTTTATCTTTTGGTGTTATTTACTCTAAATTTCCATGTTTTGGTGGAAGATGCTGCTCTTGCCAACTGAACAAAAGCAGCATCCATTCAAATACTATATGGGGATATATTAGGATGATGCTACAGTGGTGTTTCTAAGGGATTATAGGGATTTCTATACAATTTTCTCGAAGATTTCCCTCTCTGTTAACGGATAGGGATTTCTATACTCTGGTGTGGTGTGACTGTTTTTGTTATACTTCTGAGTTCTTGCTTGAATGGTATATTCATTGGTGAGAACCTGGGAAGAAAACACGTGGATTAGGGATGTAGCCATGTGCTTTGCTGTCTGCTTTGTATCCCTTTAAGTAATTTGTGAACATATTAGTGATCTCTATTCTCTACTTCTGACTTGACAGTGATAAGGCGTATTTTGTGGATCTTTTTGTGAGAGCTTCAAACACACCAGCCCTCAAAATGTATGAAAAGGTAAGTAGCATGATATGATGTAAGAAGAGACGTTTATATATTATCTTGGTAACATTGTAAATATGCGATTCGCGTTACATTTGCATGTTATTAGAGTGATCCGAATCCTGTCTTATCAGTATGAAATTGCATCCTTTCAATGTTATCTCAGAATGCATTTCTCGTACGACAATTTTCATTCAGTAAGTTGGAACGATTTCTCCTTTTTCGCAGCTTGGATACGTAATCTATAGGCGGGTGTTACGATATTATTCGGGAGAGGAGGATGGGTTAGGTGAGCGCCATTGTTGCACACTTGTCATGAGACACTTTGTTGTTGGTTTTTTGCTGAACACTTACTCTTTGGAATTCAGATATGAGGAAGGCGTTATCAAGAGATGTGGAGAAAAAGTCGATCGTTCCACTGAAACGGCCTATTACGCCTGATGAATTGGAGTATGATTAGGGCAAAACTCACTGTGATTTCCAAATAATATGATGTTACTGATGCAATGTGCCTTGAGGTTTAAGGAACAATGTCAATGAGACACTCAACATGAGTGGTTGATTGTGTCAGAAGATATGTCGTTTTTCTTTTGACTTTAGATTCTGACTGTTGTGTTGTTTGATTCTTGTCATCATCAATCTCATAAATCTGTTATGTTATTTATATGCGTTTTCTGTGGTATGCCCAGTACTCGCGAGATTTGTATAATGTGAGAAAAAAATGATATAAAAATAAATAAAATTTAATTTGATTTGCAAATAATAAAGGTATTATGAAGATCGTATATATTTTGGGTTTTATAACTAGTTTTATACCTCCGTGAGATTGACCGTTTTATAGGATGCCATTTGATAATATTTTAATTCGCGCTGCAAGTTTTTAAATATTAAGATATATATAAATGAATTTTTTATTTATTAATATAAAATAAATTTTATAAAAAATAATTTGATGATGTTATAAATTTTTTAATTTTTTTGCAAAATGTATTTGTGAATCGTAAAGTGTTATTATTAATTTTATTATTATTTTTGAAAATAAAAAGTATTTTTATTATTACTGAACATATTTTATTTAAATTGTTATTTTATTTAATATTAAATATTAAATAGTATTTATTAAAAAAATAAAAATAAAAAAATAATATACATTATTAATCATATATATGACACACATTATTCATTTTAATTTGTATTTTAATACTAAATTAATTACTTTTAAATTTTTTCAAATGAAATTATTTAAAAAATTCAATTGATTTAATTTAAAAAATTTTATGAAATATTATTTAATTTTATTTTCAGATTTTTTACATTTTCCAATTAATTTGTTAATTTAAATTTATATTTACAATGTATATTGAATTTTATATTATAATTTTTATTTTTATAATAAAATATTATAGACATAAATTAAAAAATATTTTATATTTATTACAAATTTTTATAAATTAAATTTCAAAATTTTAAATATTAACTAATATATACTAACTACAATGTAAATCGCTACTTAAAATAAAAAATATATATTTTATAATTTTTGCTAATAAATAAAAATAACATAAACATTGTATATAAAAAGTTATATTTGTATATTATGAAGATATTGATAGTTTAAGATCGGAAATTAATCTTTTAGAAAATTTAGTTTCAAATTATGTGAACATCTATTTTAAAAAAATCATTTTATAATTTTTGTAAATAAATAAAGAATATTGATAGTTGAAATTATTTAATTCATAAAATTGTATTATTATATATTTATATAATTTTTAAAATTTTATCGTTTTTCAAAAAATTTTGTATTATTTTTTATTGATTTAAGCGTATTTACTTTGTTAGAAAATTAGTTAATTTTATATGTTTAAATTACATTTAAATTAATAACAGTTAAAATTTATTTTGTTTATAAAATTATAATTAATTGTAAAAATTTTAATAAAAAAAGTAATTGAACGTTAAAAATAAAATAATTTAGAAATTCGAATTTCATATATTATTTTAAAAATATTTATTCTATTTTATTAATTACATTTAATAATAGTTAAATAACTAAATTACTATACTGACCCTATTAACTATCTAACCCTAAATTTATTCACCACTTTTCCTTTTTCCCTCTACCACCGTGTTTCCTCTTTTCCTCCATCATTCCTTCATGTTCTTTGGATTTTGGATTTTATGTTTGTGAACTTCCCATTCTTCGTCTTCCTCTCTGCCCTTTGTCTTTGCTTGCTTGTTCGTCCTCTCCGGCTCGGTGCCTTCATCCTCTTCTCTTTGTCCTCTTCGCCTCGTCGGTCGATCTTCGTCGTCCCAACACATCCTGGTGCCTCGTTTGTCTGTTGTCGTCCATTTCGCCTCGATCGGGCGGAGAGATCGTAAAAAAGGTGAGAGGCGTAAAATATGTAATTGGATGAAGAGAGGACAAACAGTGGTCACCGGCGGGCGCACTGCTCTCTCAGCAGCGAACGCCCGTGGAGGATGTTATGAGCAATAACGTCGAGGAGGACGTAGGCTATGGTTTGAAAAAAAAAGTGTGTTGATTGGACGAAAGGAGCAGGAAACAAATAATAGCAATACAAAGGCTATCAAATGCTCAAACACAAGAAAAATAAAATCTAAAGGCTGGCATAATGCAACATACGCAAAATAACTAACATAACGCCACATACGCAACATAATAACACGTACGCAAAATAACTATTCATTCGGCTTCTCTTTTAAATGCCATATAAATGTTCAAACATAAGAAAAATGATATAATGCCACATACCCAAAATAACTACTCATTCGGAATTTTTTTTATAAGATATAAGATATGGACACAAGAATGACAATTAAAATCAAACGTATATATTTATTATATGATAAAAACAATACAATATTAAGTATTTATATAGACAAATGGTTAATATTTTTTATTAAGAAATTGCAAATTTGTGTAATACTTCTTTAAATACAATGTTAATCCTTTTTTATTTATGGGTTGGTTGTCATCTAGAATTAATATATTTAATCCATCTTTGATTTTTACTTTTGAAACAACCATATAAGTGATAATGAGTAAATACGGATCGAGGAATACCAACTTTGTTTAAGTTTGTCTTTTTACTCTTGTTGATTGTCATTGCGAGTCATTGGAAATTGTTTTTCGGTCTTAAAGCGAAAAGGCAACACACCATTTATGGGTAATAGAGATAATTTTGAAATAAATACTTTATCTCATGTGTTATTACTAGTTATGATTTTGCCTTCAATTATGTTTTTTCATAATTGGTAATTTGTAGTCACATACCATTACCCAATCCAAGTGTTTGATCAATGTTTTATAAGAGCATAACATAGATTCCAATTTTTAATTGCATGTTGTGGTTTGGAATTCCAATACATTTAAGTGTGTTTAAAAATTCTGTGTTATATAATTCATTATCATCGGTGTTGTTGTCTAAAGGACATAATGTATATGAATTTAGTTATTTTTTATAATTACCAGGTCTCATATTAAATGCTATATTATTTATTTCGTCAACTATTTCATTTATTGGACAAAATATTTCTGTTTTTTGAAAAGATGATGGATCTTTGCATTTTGTTATTAGACTTTCATTACATATGGTGTATAATAGATCGAATAAGGTTACTAGTTTGCGTTATTAGTAAGGCGGAATATCAGATATACCCTCGTAGGGCTGAAGCGCTTCAAAAATACCCTCGTGAAAATAATTATTAAATAGGAAAAAACTGAAGAAAAGACAAATTTGCCATTAATTTTCGAACGTGAAAAAACACACGTTTTGTAGTTTTTCGATGTGAAAAAATGTCAAACCGTGTCAAAAGCAAGAAAGACGAACAATTTTTCAACGTGAAAACCTGTTTCAAAGTTTAGAGCAAGAAAAAAGTGATTTTGAATTTAAGAGGGATCGATTTGAAGTTGGCAAGAAGGAAATGGCTAGAATCAACAGCACAATGAAGAAGAGAGCACGAGTCAATCTTCAACGTCGTCAATAAGTGTAAGTAGATCGATTTATTGATTTGAAATGGATGTGAGTGTCAGTGAGTCGGCTGAGTCGCAAGGGTCGCAAGAGTTGCATGACCATCTTCCACTCAGTGAGTCGGTTGAGTCTCAGTGAGTCGGTTGGATCGCAATGGTCGCTTGAGCGCCGCAGGGGGTCCAAGGGTCGTTTGAGTCACATGGGTCGTTTGTGTCATCGAGTCGCAAGGGTCGTTTGAGTCGCATGGGTCGCTTGATATTATGCCCCGTTGGTCGCTTAATATTATGCCTCGTGGGTCGCTTGAGTCACATGGGTCAATTGAGTCGTATGGGTCATTTGAGTCTCAGTGAGTCGGTTGAGTGTCGTAGAGGGTCCGAGGATTGTTTGAGCCGCAAGGATCGGTTGAGTCGCATGGGTCACTTGAGTCGGTAGAAGTATAATGTATTCTTAATTGGTCATTTTGCAGGTGGCGCTAAATCCGAAGTTGTGTATGAATTCAAGCACATAGACAGAATGCCAAAGATCACCACCAAGTGTTATCCTCACGAGACAACAACGAAGCTGAGAGGAATCTTAGTTGAATACGAGTTGCATTACTTCGAGAAGGAGTCACAGTTTAGGCATTTATTCCATTTCCAATGTGACTCCACATTGACGAAGGTTAAAATGACTATCCTACTAAATCACTCCGTGATTATATGGGACAAGAAGGAGTTGTGGTTTATCTTAAACGGTGTTCCCATCCGGTACTCTATAGTGGAGCACGCACTAATTTCCAGATTGAAATGCGGATCATATCCAAAGGATGAGAGTCCAAAAGGGGCGACACATTCAGGCTGAAGAATTTTGGCCGTGGAAAGGTGACCCTCGCACAAGTCAGTGAAAAGCTTGTGAAGGCGAAGAATCCCGACGACCGGAAGAGGTTGGCAACTTTGATATTGTTGGCGCAAGTTATGGCTCACAAGCCTTCAATAGAAAACTCTATCAGCCATGATCTCATTGACATGGTTGATGACTTGGAATTTTGTGAAGGCTTTCCATGAGGGCGTTACACATTCAAGAAGATTGTGGATACTTGCCGCAAGCACGTTAGCGGGGAATCACCGAAACTAAAATGGTACTGTGGCGGTTTCATGATCCCACTAGTGGTAAGTTGTATATATTATTCGAATAACTTGAATGTTTTTGTACTTTTTGCATTCTTATCATTTTGTTTTAATGTTTCAGTTACTTCCATTCGAAACCATCCTTAGTTTGGGCAAAAAAGGATGGTATGTTGATGTTCTGGATGCAGATCCATCATGCCCAAGAATGTGCAAAAAGATGGTTAAATCTAGTTTTAACCTAAAGTATGTAGATGTGATAAGGTAGATTGGAGATTCTAAGGTAACAATTACACAAGGGTCACAAGGGAAACAAGGGTCACAAAGGGTAGTAATGGTTATTTTTTGTTTTTCAGGATATTCGAAATATTCTTCATGCTGAACACGAAGAGGAAGCTTTACTTTCTGATCTGGAGGATTACGAGGGATGCTACGATCCCGATGTTCAAATATGGATTGAACATCTTCGTAGAAATTCGAAGGGTATTTGTTGGGAGGACATCCGTAAGCTTGAACTGTTGACACGAAAATCAAGTCTTGGTGATCAAAAGAAGGAGAACGAAAATGGGACTAAGAGGAAGAAGAGCATGAGTGAAAAAATAATAGAGGTTGAAGATGACGAAGACAAAGGATGGGTAGGTGTTGCTGAAGCTGATGAAGAAAGAGAAGGTGATTGCTGAAGCTGAAGGAGAAGGAGAAAAGAATCATCAAGGTGATGCTGATGCTGCAGTCCCTCTGACACTGGAGCAAAAATTAATAGAGAAAATAAAGAAGTCGGAGAAAAGAATCATCAAGGCTGTAAGAGACTTTCTAAGAGATGTCGGGTTTCATTTGCTTAATCCAAAATCAAAGGCTGCCGAGAAAGATGCGAGCACTAGAAACCAATCTTCCGGCACTGTTAGAGATGATGATTTTGAATTCCTTCGATGTCCAAATTCAGTGTCAAGAAAAGAGCCAAGCGAAGAGCCGGTTGACTCTGGAGATGGCTCAGAAGAGGATTTGGAAAACATTGCTCCTGATGAAGTTCCACCAAGTAAGTAATATTTAGTGAAAAAGGTCATTTGAGAGTCAATTTCCATTGAGAGTCGACATGGGTCGCAAGAGCCGGATAGGTCACAGGGACACATAAGTCGCTGGGTCGCATAAGTCGCTGGGTCGCTAGAGTCGCATGGGTCACATGGGTTGCATATGTCCCTGATGCGTTCTCAAAGTTAAATAAATAACCTAAACTACCCGCAAGTGCACGACACGTGTGTAGTATTTTAGGTGTCGATCCCACAGAGACTACGCAACACAATCTAAACTCGAACTATTAATCAAACTTACTAACGAACAAATATGGTTGAAGAATGAAATACTGAAAGTAAACAAATGAATTGATTTCTAACGACAGGACAAACGTTCTAGGAATCCAGTTTCACCACAAGACTACCGAAACCGACAATCAATCTATCTATCATGCAATCCCTTGTTTAAGCTATCTAAGGCAGACGATCCTAATATGATATCTACCCTATCTCAAGGCATAGACACGTGATCTAGACAAGTTTTCCCCTACTTTCGTGGCTGACACCTTGAACTAAACCCATAAGAACTGTGATTCATCCGTTTTACCCTCAACCGTTGCTACCCTACTTTCGTGGCCTAACCTCGGTTGTTCTAAACCTGATCTTCCAAGACTAGAATTCTCCTTTCGGTCCTTCTCCTAATCCCTAACACATGCATCTACGCGGC
>CM071867.1:27945960-27980364 GCA_036759665.1 Gynandropsis gynandra
TTCCTAGGACGTTTGTCTCATCGTTAGAACCCAAGTAGTTTAGTTACTTTCAGTATTTCATTCCTTATTCACCTTCTTTCGTTAGCAAGTTTGATTCGTAGTTCGGGTTTAGGTAGTGTTGCGTAGTCTCTGTGGGATCGACACCTAAAATACTACACACGTGCCGTGCACTTGCGGGTAGATTAGGTTATTTAACTCTGATACGCATCATCTTTAATGTTTTAGTGTTTTTCTAGATATTAATTAGTTGCCTTGCATGGTGACTTGTATTTATTGAAGCATTTAGTGTTGCATGGCCTTGGTTCTTGATATTATGGCCGACCATGACTCTTGTTTTGAACAATCCAGATTTTTGAATTTTAATTGTTATTTTTCTTGAGAAATCTTCCTTGTTGGTGCGTAACATCCAACAAAAGCCGTTGGTGAGTCATATCCAACGTTCGTTTGTTCTTCGTTGGTGCGTAACATCCTTCGAAGACAGACCGTTGAATTGAGAGCTATTCTGCAACTTCCCCTCTTTCCGCAATCCTTGTGCAATCCTTTGCAGCAAAGCCTATCCAATCTAACCTTTAGTCTGGAGCGCCGTTCCAGGGGGATCGCGTCAGTACATTCCGAAGATCTTCTTCGATGAGTATATTTACGGGAATACGAAGGACAACAACACGACAACATTTAAATCGAATGCGTCTAACAGATAATAGGAAGTCAAGTTTGATAGCCCCAAATTCACTGATGGATGGATATATTTTTATAATGACCAAAACATTCGTATTGGGGATGTCGTACTTTTCCGTCACAAAGGTGACATGGTCTTTAACGTCACCAGGGCCTCTCCTGATGAGAGGGTTTTCATTGTACCAGTCACGCGTTCAAATCTGGCTGTAGGTTCATTGGTAAGTGACCTCAAACCAAGTCATCATATATAAATTGGTTATTTATTCGACTTTTATTCATTTATACTGATGTAACTTGGTGATGTTGCAGACACTTCCGATAGGGTTTGCGAGGGAGAACTGTCTTTGCCGTTGACGATGTAAGATAATGATGTATCTCGATTGCGGAATGTTTGATTGCGGAAGGTTCTATTATTGGCCAGCAGCTTTAAGGCCCGTGAGTCGTGGTGGTGCTTGCATCAGAAGGGGGTGGAGACACTTTTGTCTAGAAAATGTACTGAACGTAGGTTTTTCCCTCATAGTAGAACTGTTCTCCAGTGGAGCAGAACCTGTGCTTCGATCTGTCAACAACATATTTTGATTTGAGTTGTATTTTGAATTCTTTGAACCTCCTTTAACTTGAAGTTCATTTGATCTTGTGGATTTACTATTATTCAATTGGTAGTGTTATTGTTAGTATCACTATTTTTGTGGATTTACTACATTGTAACAAGGGTCAAAAAGGGAAAAGGGTCGAAGGGGGACAAGGGTCGCACGGATCCAAGGGTCGTGAGGGACAAGGGTCACCGTGGTCCAATGGTCGTGAGGGAGAGGGTCGCATGGGTCCAAGGGTCACGAGTGACAAGGGTCGCAGGGGTACAAGGGTCGCAAATGTACAAGGCTTGTAGATATTTGAGTCAATTATTTGTAAATAACTTGATAAATTATTATTTTTAAAATTTTATTCATATTATTTGTAAATAGTTGTATTTGTAAATAATAAATTAATTTTACTATTATTCAATATTAAGTATTATTATTAGTATCACTGTTTTTGTGGGTTTAGTATTATTGTAATAAGAGTCGAGGGGGACAAAGGTCGCAGGGGTCCAAAGGTCGAAGAGGTACAAGGGTCATAGAGGTCCAAGGGTCAAAGAGGTCCCTCCGTGACACTTGTACCTCTGCAACCCTTTGACCCCTGCGACCCTTTTACCTATTTGACCATTGGACCCCTACGACCCTTTTATCCTTTCGACCCTTTTACCCCTGCGACCCTTTTACCCATGCAACCCTTTTACCCCTCGACCCTTCTACCACTGCGACCCTTTGACCCTTTTGCGACTCCTTTACCTCTACGACTCTTGTACCCCTGCGACCCTTGGACCCCTGTGACCCTTTGACCTTTGATCCCTCTGACCCCTCGATGAGACTTTGTGACCCTGTGCGACCGTGCGACTCTGTGACCCAGTGCAACAGTTTTTCTGCGGAACGTGCTTAATTGCAAGCTTCTTTGTTGACAACAAGCGATTTCAACCTATTGGCAGTGAATCTGATGTCGATTTCAAGCTACTCTCGCCGAATCTGTTGTGGTGTGGAAAAAAAGTTATTTTCGCGCCACAGTAGAGAGAGAAATCGAGGTGCTCTGGAGGAGAGAGAAAAATTGTCGGCAAGGGTATTATGGGATTATCAATATTTTAAGGGTAGATTTAAAGTTGAAACTCTTTTTTTAGGGAAGGGTATTTTTGAAGCACTTTAGCCCTACGAGGGTATTTTTGAAGTTCCCCTTATTAGTAAATCAGAAGGAATATCTATATAACATTTATTGTTAGTAGATTCTGATCATAAGTCATCAACTAATTTTAAAACTTAATCTGAAAATGTCATGTGTTTTGAATATTTCTATTTACATTTGTGTGTAAGCGTATATTTTTCATTAGTTTAAGAACACAAGAATAAATCCATAGATATGAAGATTTAGTGTCTCTATCTGCACGTTTAAAGAAGTATTACACAAGAATATATCCATAGATACGATAGATTATTTTAAGTCTTCAGATTCATTAAACGTGCAGATAGAGACAACTCCGAAAGACCACTTCTACAACCATCATAAAATGGATGCCTAGCACTTTCTAACATTTCAAAAAAAAACTTTTTGCTTCTTCATTCGGATCTTCTTCAATATTTTCACTTTCGTTTCTTTCACCGAATACATTTTGCACCATTTCCACATTAGTTTAAAGAAGTATTACACAAGAATAAATCCAGAGATACCACATATTATTTTCAGTCTTCAAATTATTAAACGTGCAGATAGAGACAACTGTAAAAGAACACTTCTACAACCATCATAAAGTGGATGCCTAGCAGTTTCTAACATTAAAAAAAAAACTTTTTGCTTCTTCATTCGGATCTTCTTCAATATTTCACTTTCGTTTCTTTCATCGAATATATTTTGCACCATTTCCACATAAGGGTTCATTTCTACATCTTGAGAAGTCTTAAACACTTCATGATGTACAATGCCCCTACTAAAATTTTCCACAACTTTACTAGGTCATGGTGCAAAATTCTCTCCATGAAATAACCACATGAAATAATTTGGAGTAAAACCTCTTAAATAAAGATGCTTTCAAACGGTTCTCTCATTAGTAAATTTTTTATTTTTGCATTTGACGCATGGACAAACCAACTTATCGGTTTCTTTATAAACTTGTTGATTTGTCACCGTCGTCATAAACTGTGTAACGCCTTCTATAAACTCATTCGATACACCTTGAGTTTCTGGATCAATTCTTCTATACATCCATTGTCTAGAAACGGAAATATTCGATCTCGACGAAGATGCCATTATAATCGCAAACAATAAGAAGATACGTGGTGAAAGATATGAGAATTGTGTATGAAAAATGCATCAAAGGTTGAGGGGTTAAATAGATAATTTCTGGACGAACTATGGACTAAGATAAATAGTTGTCGATGAGCCATCCCGAATTTGTCCTTAAATGGATTTGTGGCCGTCCCAGTTTTGGGATGGCAGCCAACGGGCGTCCGCATATTGCGGACGACACTGTAGCCGTTTGCAAATTTGCGGACAGAGGCTGTAACTGTCCATAAATTACAGACGCCCATCGGAAGCCGTCCCTAATTCGTTCCAATCTGTCCCTAAATATGAACTAATTAGGGACAGTTTATCCGTATGTAAAATTCCGGACAGATTAGGGATGGATTTCTTTTCTTTTCCCTATTCTGTCTATTATCCGTCCCCAAATTTAGGGATGGACTGTGCAGTTCATAAATTCCGTTTGCAATCATAAAATTTCTAGAAGTGAACAGATCACTTTAAATGCCTTGTGGATCGTGGTAATAGTTTGCTTACTCAGCTACCAGGTGATCTCCCTGGTCTGGTTTGACCTCACAAATACACCATATCTTCGATGTTAAACTCAACATCCTTTTTTTCAGATCAACATAAGTCTTATGAAGATCTTGAGAATCCTTCATTCATCTTAACAATTCTCAATTTTTTCCATAGTCTTCTCAACAATATCCACTCTGAAGACAAATCACTCCCCCGCTTTAGTCCAACATAAAGGTGCACGACAAGGTCGCTTGTATAATGTTTTCATATGATGAAATCCAAATGCTAATGTGATAACTATTGTTGTATGCGCATTCATCAAGAGACAAATGATTCTTCCAATTACCAGACCACTCCAGCGCACATGTGCGTAATAGGTCCTTAAACGTCCTTAACATTCTCTCTGATTGTCCATCTGTCTGTGGATGATATGCAATGCTCGTGCGTAATTTGGTTCCCATTCCGACCTGACATAATGCTTAACATAACACTTTGAAACTTCATAATTTACGCATTATATATCCTTGCTAGCTGATTCACATAAAATGTATTTTTTATCGAAATGAAATGAGCTGATTTAGTTAACCGATCCACAACCACCCAAATGGCTTCTTTCCCACTCTGTGTCCTTAGAAGACTCATCACGAAATCCTTAGTGACACAATTACATTTAGGAATTTATAGACTTTGCAATTTTCTGCTTGATACTTGTTGTTGTAAATTAATTAATTGACACCTTGGACTCTTTGCAATCCATTAAGCGATGTCCTTCTTCAACCTTGGCCATTGGTAGATCTGACATACATCCTGATACATCTTCGTCGATCTCGTATGAATTAAAAACTTAGATTGACAAGCTTTCCTTATAATCTTTTCTCTGATCCCCACATCCTTCAATACACAAACTTGAACAATGATCATCAACAAACTGTCTTCCATGACTTGGTTCAACTTGTATCTTGGGTCTTGATGATAACTATGGATCTTTTGTAATCTTTCATTCAGATATTTGTGTTGTTCGCATTCAACTAAATAGATCTATCGTGTCTACATCTAGTAATCCCATACTCTTTGAATCAGACTGCATTATCTCCAGTCTCAAAGCACTTATTTGACTTATCAAACCGCGTAACTCTTGCATGCCCGTAACCCTGACTCTCTTTCAGCTTAATGCACCTTCAATCACATTTGCTTTCCCTGTATGGTATGGGATTTCTATCTTGTAATATGTGACAATTTCCATCCATCTTCTCTAACATAAATTCAGCTCTAGTTATATGAATATGTACTTCAGACTTTTGTGGTCTATAAAATCTGTAGTTTCTCTCCATAAAGGTATGCCCTCCATATTTTTAACGAAAAGAACACAATTTCCATCTCAAGATCATTAGACGAGTAATTCTCCTCATGCTTAAATAACGGTCTTGATACAAAAGCAATCACATTATCTTCTTTCATAAGCACATTTCCCTAATCACGTTTTTATGCATCCGTATACACTATGTACAAAACTCCTGGTTGTGGTAAGACTAACACTGGTGACTTGATTAACTTCTTTTTAAGCTTTATGAAGGACTCTTCGTAATCTTCGCTTTAAAAAAGGTACACCTTTTCCAGTAAGTCTTGTCATTGGTTTCACTAGGCTAGCGATGTTCATAACAAAATGTCGGTAGTACCTTACTAATCCAAGGAAACTTTTTATCTCTAATGCATTTTTCGGTTGCTTCCAACTTACTATTGCTGGCACCTTCACATAATCGACTGAAACTACTTCTTCTGATATGACATGTCCTAAGAATCTCAAACGTCTCTTTTAGAAACTACACATTTTCAGCTTTGCAAACAATTGTTGCTCTCTCAAATGTTGTAATACTAAACGTAAATGTTTCTCGTGTTCCTCTGGACTTTAAGAGTAGACGGAAACATCATCGATAAACATAATAAAAAAAATGATCCAAGTAGTCGCGAAACACATTGTTCATAAGCTTCTTGCATGTAATGGGGACGCTTGTCAAACTTAAAACATAACCACAAATTCATAATCCCAATACCAAGTTTGAAACGTGACCTTCTTAATGTCTCCTTCTGCAATTAGAATCTAATGATATTTCGATGTAGATATATCTTTGAAAACCAAGTCCCACATCTTAACTGATCCAACAACTCATCCATCCTCGGTAGCAGTATCGATTCTTAAATGATGACTCTATTCATGGCCCTGTAGTCGATGCACAATATGAAACTCTCATATTTCTTCTTGAAAACAAAACTGGTGCACCCATGATGTGCTCGATCATACAAAACCTTCTCAACTTTGTCATTTCTGCTTGCGTCATTCGATATGGAGACTTAGATATCTAGCAGTACCCAATTTTAACTAAATCTCATATGGATATCCTTGCGTTGGTAATAGATCTTGCAAATCTCTATAAATATCTACAAATTCTCGCACTACGGGGATATTTTCTAGTTGCATAGACGAACCCATTTCTTCCACCGAGATGGTGGCGGGGTACAACTCACACCCTTGATCTAGCAATCGTTCCATACACAATGTTGAAGGGTGATTGGTGGAGTCGAAGTCGGCCGCAAATGTGTATGATTGCGTTTCTCGATGACTGTAGATGGGATGAAGACTGACTATTAAAAACGTAATCACCTGTAATTGCTGCAAATCGTAACTTTAAAAAGCTGAAAAATAGTTACGGAGCGATTACGATTTGAGACGTTTTTATTGAAAGATAAAAATAACCTTTCAAATTTAATGATAATTATAAAATAGACCATTGTCTCTCCCACCTCTAACTTTCCTCTCCATTCCTCTCTCTAGTCTTGGACCTATCATTGATGTCAATTTGGATTGGGTTTAATGGGTTAACCCAATCCAACCCAACCCATTTAAAAATATATATGGTCTTTGTTAAATGGGAATAAAATTAAATGGGTTAATTGGATATAAAACCCAATTAAATTAATATTAATAGGTTTTACCCATGTAACCCAGGTAACCCATGTAACCAATTAACCCATATATCCATATCTTTATCGTGGTCCACACACTCACCTTCACTGTTCCGATTCGCTCGCTCCTTCTATTCGATCGCACGCTCCTTCTCTAATCGGTCAAATGTTCGATATATTTTTATTTTCATTAAAATATATTATATTTGTAATATTTTTATTTTTATTTCCAATATTAAAAAATAAAAAAATCTCGGAAGAAATTTTTTCCGAAAATAAATAAATTTAAAATTTTTAAAAATTTTAAAAACTCCTCCTTCGCCGTTGTGACCTCCTCCTCCTCCTCTGCGCTATCATTGCCTCCTCCTTCGTCGCCGACGTCGTCGCCTCCTCCTCCGCCATCGTCATTGCCTCCTCCTCCGTCGTCGTCGTTGTCTCCTCCTCTACAGTTGTCGTTGCCTCCTCCTCTTCCATCATCGTCGTCGCCTCCTCCTATTTTTTTATTTCTTGATTTCTCTTTGTAAAAAAATTCGGATGGATATTTTTGTTCCTCTGAAAATTTTTTGTACAAAAAATTATTTTTTTATAAAATAATAATTTTCCCCGATTTTTTTTTGTTTTAAAAAATATTGTTTTATAAAACAATTTCGGGCGACATTCTGTCCCTATTTTCCGGACAGATTTTTTCGACCATCCGGAATTGTTTTCAAAGAAAAAATTAATAATAAAAAACGCATAAAAATAAAAGAAAAAAATAAAAAAAGTTTATAGATTTGTCCCTAAGATGCTATTGTGTATATGACACTAGTCTTTGTAGTTGTTCATGAAGCTAGGTTCTCTAGGTTAGCCAATGTAGTTGCAAGATGAAAACCAGAAAGAATCACATAGAGAGCAATGTTAATTTCCGGCATCTCCCTTGTGAACAAATCTCGTTGACGCCCCTCCACATATCATATGTTCGTATTATTTGCTCACTAAATATTGCAAGCTCAGAATGTATAGAGTTCAGATATTTTGGATTAATACTTGCTATCGAGTTCCTGAGGGAAGATATTTTAATTTCTTTACATTTCTGTTTTCTATTTATGATAATGTTGAAGATGAATCTTTAAATATAAATGCGTACACATGCAGGAACTCTACTTTATAGAGCAAGACATTCTAGTATACATGTTGAACATTACTTTCATCTTGCTGGGGCTTCTGTATAAGTGCATTATCTTCATTCAATCCATCTGAGAGAAATGCTTGTTGTTTGATAAGTTTGTAATGACATCCATTATTCGTTTTGATTTTGTTTTTATTTTTGGTTGGTGTTGTGGACACATGATTTTCGGAAGTGGTAAATGCTAGAAAAAGAAGGTAAATACAACTTTAAACCAAAATTTTCATTTGTATTAATTTTGTTATTTGAATTACAATTTGTTGTGATAATGATTATATTTGGGATTCGTAATTTTTAGAAAAATTTTGGTCGGATGAGATGACTTGTTTTATGTTAGATATCTATATATTAGACAAACAAATTGGTCAAACAAAAGGAGAAAATCTAAGTGATGTTGGTAAGAACATGATTAGAGAGGTCAATAAAATATTTGGAATGAATTTGACTTATTGGAAAATTAAGAATAAGATTGATATTCTAAATAGAGACTATTATATCTACAGAAAGATCACTATGGGCTACTAGTTTAGGGTTCAATCCTATAAATGGAACTCTTCAAGCCCCCAATCATTGTTGGAAAAACAAAATTCAGGTATATATATAAAATATTGTTTAGATGTACTAAAATTCTCTCATCTTTAATATTTTATTGATTTTTTTTTTGTGTTTTTTCCTTTTTAAGATTTATTCGTAGGTTAAAAAATTGCGAACAAACCCTTTGAAGTTCATTCCACTCTTGGATATGGTTTGTGGATGTAATCGTAGTGGTTGAAAAATCATGATAAACACGACACAGTTTCAATGATCGTGTTCCACCTGTCGAAATGGGTGAGAATGAAGAAGATAACGAATGAAACAGTATGCAAGTTACAATGCAAGGTTCTACATAAGGTCCTACGGATACACATAAGAAAGACTCCATGTTGGAGATGGCAAATTCTTCACATAAACCAGACCATATAGAGAGACTAACCTAACCATTAGGGCCAAATACAACGGCGAAATATGAGTCAAAAGAAGCAACATAAACACACACCTATGGAGACTACAATAGAACGTATTGTAGTAACAATGGAAAGGCGTAATAAGTATTTGGAGCGGTTGATATTGAGGCATGTAATACAACAAGGACCTTCAATTGAAGAGCATATGACCAATGTCATGGCTACTATCAAGGTTATACCTGATTTGGTCCATATGAGTCCTCTTTATTGGGCATCGTTTAATCTCATAGCGACAGACAATACTATGCAAGGTGTATTTCTTGTTCTTCTAGATGAAAAAAGTTATTGTTGCTTATATTTCAAACAAAAGAGTCTCAGAATACGAAAGAATAGAAAAGTCCTCTTTACTAGTCCATTAGATTTTTATGTGTTTTTTATGCTTAATTTATCATATTTGTTTTTATTTATGAGTTTGAATTTTTAAACTTAATGTATTATTTTCTATGATGTTTATTATATTTTTCTTTTGGATTTATTTGAGATTTGAATGTATCTCACAGAGAAGAAAATGAAGATTTATAGGCAATTGTAGAAATCATAAATGGAGATGATGAAACATTTAATGTGTTGATTGACATAAATCTCACGAGATGTTGATTAAAGGAAGAAATCAGAATCGAACCAGAGCAAGGACTACAGATTATGCATCAACTGATGTATGAGAGTGATGAACAATGTCTTCATTTTTCACACATGAGAAAATCTGTATTTCATAGTCTTTTGAGAAAATTAATTGAGAAAATTAAAGGAGCTTAGACTCCGAGAATTTCATAAAGTGAGTGCTGAGGTGGCTTTGAGCATGACTTTGAAGATATTAGTTAATAATATATCATAGAGAGTCACATATGTGGATTTTTAGGTTTCTCAATGGACAATGACAAATAAGTTTGATGAAGTACTTATTAACCTATGTCAACTACATGCAGATAATGTTTCATGGAAGTAAGAAGATTTTGTTGAGATATTTTCGATTATCCCACGCAATAGAAGATATTTTTCATACTTCAAGGATTATATTAGAGCATTGGATGGAACTCATATTACTGTACTTGCTAGTGGCAAAAACAAGATCACATATTGGAATCGTAAAGAATAAATATCGATGAACATCTAGACAATGTGTGATTTTAACATGAGATTTATTTATACAGGGATTGGAGCTCCAGGGCATGCACACGATACGAATGTACTAATAGAGTGTGCACGCCATGATGAGTTCTTTCCATTTATAAATTCGGGACAATATTTTTAGTAGATTTCGACATCCTAATTGAAAGGGTTTTATGGCTCCTTACCAAGGTGAATCATACCACTCTAATCAATTTTCTAGACGTCGACCAAGGACTATGAATGAGATATTTAATAAAAGACATCCTTTTATTACGTTCAGTGATCAGGAGGACGTTTGGAGTTTGGAGTTTGGTAAGGTAAATGGAAAATTTTGAAAGGTCTCCATCGGTATAGTACAAAGATACAAGAAAATATTGTTGGGGTTACCATTACACTTCATAATTTCATTCAATATTCTAGTGAAGAAGATATTGATTTTAATGTTGTTGAGACTACTAAGAATTATACACCGAAACCCATTGAAAATGGGTAACTTCAAGAAATACCCTTCAAACGCTAATTTGACTTGAGCCCTACCCTCGCCTAGAAAAAAAATTCAACTTCAAATCTATCCTTAAAATACCCTAACCATTGTCCTTTAATTACTCGACAAATTTGTCTCTCCTTCAGAGCACCTCGATTTCTCTCTCTCTTGTGGCGCAAAAATTATTGTTCTCCCACACCACATCAGATTCGACGAGAGTACCTTGAAATTGGCCTCAAATTCATCGCAGGTAGCTTGAAATTATCAAATTCGCTGCGAATAGGTTGAAATCATTTTTTTTCAATAAAGAAGCTTGCAATTAAGCACGTTTTGCAGAAAAACCAGGTATGTATAGTGGGTTTTTTGTGTTTTGCTTGTTTCTTTTGTGAGTAATATGTATAGATTTGATTCTCTATTTTTGATATAGTCTAAAAGAGTCATATTTATTGAAAGTCAAATAATCGCTATGAGTGACATTCTCATCGAGTCGCACGGTTGCACTGGGTCACAGAGTCTCATCGAGTCGCACTGTCGCACTAGGTCACAGAGTCTCATCGAGGGATCAAAGGGATCAAAGGTCCAAGGGTTGCAGGGGTCCAAGGGTCGCAGGGGTACGAGGGTCGCAGAGGTACAAGGGTCGCAAAAGGGTCAAAGGGTTGCAGGGGTCAAAGGGTCGCATGGGTACAAGGGTCATAGAGGCACAAGGGTCACAGAGGCACAAGGGTCGCAGAGGTACAAGGGTCAGAAAGAGGTACAAGGGTTATAGAGGGGTCAAAGGGTCGCAGGGGTACAAGGGTTGCATAGGTACAAGGGTCACAGAGGTACAAGGGTCACAAATGGGTCAATGGGTCGCACAGGGTCATAGAGTCTCATCGAGTCGCACGGTCGCAGTGGGTCACTGAATTTACCCTTTTTTATTTTTTTACACGTGTAATGGATTTGGTGGATGAGAAAATCACATTGATTTTTTTTGTATGATGGTAAATGGGAAAAACACCCAAATGGAGAATCTGAATGGGTTGGTAGAGTTCAGGAAAACCAGAGAGTATTTTTCTATTGTCCTCCGTTTAGTCTGACATACCATCAACTAGTTGATGAGTTATGCACAAAGATGATGGTGGGAAATAATACAACAAAGTATAAGCTATTTGCCCAATAATTGTGAAAATAGGAAGCCGACACATATAATGAATGACAAGCATCTTATTTGTTATCAATTTGATCGCATAAGAGGAATTTAACCACTACTGTATGTGGAGATAGAATCGACAAGTGTGAAGTGTGAAATCAAAATTGAGAGGGAAGTTGAGCCATTAATTCATGCTTTTGGAAGCATTGCTAAAGAAGGTGAGGATGGAGGTGTTGTAGATTATGATGATTGTGTTATCGTAGGTCCAAATAACAAAAGTAAAGTTGAGAGTAATCCGACGGAAACAATAAATATTTTGGATTCAGATAATTCTGATAGTGAACATACAAGCAGGTTAAGAGAAGATGGTGGATGTGCCATGAATGTGCTAGTTGATGAAGTTTTTTGTCGCAGTAATAAAGTTGATTCTGATGTGCCAACAGAGCATAAGGATGGTGATGGTGAGAACGACTTGGAAATGGTAGTTCACGAGAAGGCAGACAATGAAAATAATATATTCGAGTTCAAAAATGGATTGCATCTTAAAATTGGGCAAGAGTTTGATAGAAAGAAGGATGTACATGCATTTATAAGGAAGGGTTCAATTGAAGCTTGTTTTAGATATACAACATTGAGACGTGATTCGAAGCTGTGGGAAGTACGATGCAAGTTTGCTGGAAGTGGTTGTAAATGGAAGTTAAGCGTGGTAGCAATCCCGAATTCTAAACGGTTTAGTGTAAGAACACACCATCCCATTCATAACTGTTCACCTATATCTAAATCGACCGAAGCTACAAAGGATACAAGGCAATTGGTTAAGAATTATTTGAATGAGGAATATGCCGGGAAATATGAAACACCTCCAGCAAAAGAATTGATGGTTCATGTAAAAGCAAAGTACGATACAAATGTATCGTATTTGATGGTATTAAGAGGAAAATGTAGTGCTCAAAAGGCAAGGTTCAAGAAAGCGCTAGGCGCTAGGCGGGCGGACACCCAGCGCCTAGCGCCCACGCCTAGGCGAGGTCTAGGCGGTGCTAGGCGGGCTTGGCGGATATATATATTTTTATTTTTATTTAATATAATTATAATATAAATATTTAATTCCAAATATTTATAAGTACTTAATTTTATAAAAAAACATATAAATAAATAAAGTTTAGTATTTATAAAAAATATTTGTAAGTATTAAATTCACATTCACAATATTACAATGACAGACAATATAAAACAAACAAAATATAGAAAATAGTTGTTGAGTGAAGATGATGTTTGACCAAGACAAGGGTAAAGGCGAGGGTGAATGCGAGAGATGAAGCCAAGGGTGGAGATGACACAAATATGAAGATGAGAAATGAAGGCGATGACAAAAGATGAAGACGATAACAACATACGAGAGAGAAGATAAGAAAAACAAGGATGAAGGCAAAGACGAGAATGAGATACGAATGCAAGGAAAAACGATTTAGATGAAGACAATCAACGATGCAATAGATAGAAGAAAACAAATGACATGACGATAGCAAAGTCGATAAAAGATAAACGCATGTATATATGTCATTGTTAGTTTTTTTCTTTAAGTACCAAACGACGTCGTTTTGACGTCATTTTTTTTAAAAAAAAAGACCGCCTAGAAATTCATCGGGCGGTCAGGAAGCGCCTAGCGCCTAGCGCCTAGGCGGGATTTTTAGAACACTGTCAAAAGGAAATTCGTGGGGATGACTTTGAACATTATAGGAGGCTTCCAGGGTGGTTGCACATGTTTTCAGAAAGAAATCCCGGATCTATCGCAAATCTTCAGCTCGAGAGTGATGGGAAAAGCTTCAAATACCTTTTTATGGCTGTCCGAGCAGTTATAAGAGGATGGAAATACATGCATAAAATGGTTTATGTGGATGCAACATTTCTGACAGGAGTGTACAAGGGAGCATTAATTGTGGCGACCGCGTAAGATGGTGAACATCACCAATATCCTATTGCATGGGGAATCGTCGACAGAGAGAATGACGAATCATGGATGTGGTTTATGTCAAGGTTGAAAGAGGTGATACCGAACGGACGTGATGTTATAGTGATCTCTGATCGCCGTAAAAGCTTGATCAAAGCAGTAAAAAAATTGTATAAACAAGCTGATCATGGTTTTTGTGCTCGTCATATATCGAAAATATAAAGAGCTATGTCAATAATGGGCATGGTAGAAAGACTTCAAAGGGTGATACCATGGCAGAAATGTTCTTAATATGTGCAGCAGCATACACAGTGAACGAATTCGAAGTGCTATTGAATGATTTGAAGGCTAGGTACAAAAATGACTTTTTGTGACTGTTGTGACCTCTGCGACCCTAGGACCTCTGCGACCGTTGTACCTCTGCGACCCTTGTACCCCTCTGCGACCCTTATACCTTTGTGACCCTTGTACCTCTGCGACCCTTGTACCCCTTTCTGACCCTTGTACCTCTACGACCCTTAGACCTCTCTGACCCTTGTACCCCTCTACGACCCTTGTACCTCTGCGACCCTTGTACCCCTACGACCCTTATACCTCTGCGACCATTGTACCCCTACAACCCTTTTACCTCTACAACCCTTGTATCCCTTTGCGACCCTTGTACCTCTACGACCCTTGTACCTTTGCGACCCTTTGACCCCCATGCGACCGTTGTACCCCTTTACGACCCTTGTACCTCTGAGACCCCTATGACGGTTTTGACCTTTGTGACCTTTTTGCTGGTATCCTAATATTGCAAAGTATTTAGAGAAAGAGGAACTTGATCCCGTTAAGTGGGCAAGATGCAAATTTAAGGGGGAAAGGTACAACTTATTAACCACTAATGGCACCGAGTCAATAAATTCAACGTTGAAGAAGTTAAAATTTTTTTCGATCCTAGGGCTTTTAGATATTTGTTTGGGAAAGACAGTGTAATGGTTCAATAGGTATAGGTTGGAAGCATCTACCCGTGATGATTCTCAAAAGTTAACACCTTACGTTGAGAAAACGTTACGTGAACGGTTTGGACAGACATTCAAGTATGATGTTATTGAATTGAACAATCTGAGTGATGAGTATGAGGTGAGAAATGAGATGAGTAGAAGATTTGTAGTGGGTCATCAAAAAAGAACGTGCGACTAAAAAATGTTTGATGTGGATAAGTATCCATGCAGTGACACAATTGTGGCAGCACATAACGTTGGTAAAGGTTACGAGATACTAGAACTATGTTCAACATACTATCTTTGGAAGACATGGCGTTTGGCTTACCGAGAAAATGTGTATCTGGTTCTTGATTGCAGTGATTTGGATATTTCTCCTCAATATTCTGAAGTTACGGTTCTACCTCCTATGCTGGATGAGAAAAGGCAAAGTGGGAGTCCTAAAGAGAATCATTATCCTCGACCCGGTGAGGCTCGAAGAAATACTCCATTTTTCTCGAGACAAACCCCATCTTTGTCGAGAAAAACGAGTTCAAATGCCAGTATCACTGACAGTGTTTGGAATGTGACAACCGAGACAACACCGACTTCAAAAAAGAGAAAGGTTTGTTAGTGTGTAATATTATATTATTTGTATTACTTTGATTAAACCTTTTGTGACTTTCATCATTATAATTCGTTAAATTCTTCATTATAATTCAACCCATGTGACCCTTGCGGACATTGCGACCATTGCGACCATTGCAACCCTTGCGACCGTTTCGACCTTTTTGCCCCATGCGACCCTTGCGGCCATTGCGACCCTTGCGACCCATGTGACCATTACGACCCTTGCGACTAGTCTTTTCGATGTCAGACTACTAGCTTTTCCAATGCAAGCTATATGAATCGTGAAAGTCTTTTTAATGGAGTATCGTGCCAATGGTTACTGATGTCAGACTTCTGGATTTTCCAATGCAAGCTATGGTTTTTATTTTACCAATATCACACTCAAGACCATTGTGACACGTCTCTGTTACCCCTATATTAAAAGGTTCATCAAATTCTATAAGTCTCACCATCATACCCATTTGAGATGAGAATGAATCAGAAGAATCTCATCTCTCTCCTCTCTTCGTCTAGGTCTCTAACCCTAACTTCTTTGAAAAATATTTGTTACCTTTGTGACCTTTTTGACTTTCGTCATGAAGGTCACATGGTGGACGCATGGCATCGTGTTGTTTTTGTGTTACTCAAGGTCTTGGTAATCGTCGGACTCGGTCTCTATACAGATACACACAAGTACTTACAACGTGGATGGAGGACACTGTGCGGTATCTGCATTACATAAGGTCTTGGTAATCGGCGGACTCAGACATCGTACTGTATCTGTGATACTTATGGTCAAGGTTGGAGGTTAACTTGGAGAAGGCGTTGAGTCACACATGACTCTGTTTACGGGGGAAGGCTCCAATGTGTCTCTAAACTTGGCAAATGTGACCTTTGTGACCTTTGAGACCTTATGTGATCTTTGTAAATCATTATAAATAAATCCATATTTAAACGTTGAAAATGTCTTATTTTGCATCAATTGTTTGTAATTACGTGAAATCCATAAAATTGTCGACCCTCAGTTGGATTAAATTAGAATCAAGTTTAAACGAGAACCCATCCGACTCATGCGAACCAATATGACCCCTTATGCGACCCTCAATTGGATTAAATTAGAATCAAGTTGAAACGAGAACCCATCCGATTCATGTGACCCAATATGAGCCCTTATGCAACTCTCAATTGGATTAAAATAGAATCAAGTTTAAACGGGAACCCATCCAACTCATGCGACTCAGTATGACCCTTGTGCGACTCAGCCAACCCATGCGACCCAGTGCGACCACATATGACCCATGTGCGACTCATGAAACCCATGCGACTCATGTAACTTATCGTTTTGCTGTCAGACTCCTGTCTTCCAACCCATGTGACCCGTTTGACCCATTTGACTTGTTGTTTTGTAGTCAGACACCTATCTTTCGGCCCATGTGACCTTTCTGACCGATGTGACTTGTTGTTTTGATGTCAGACTCCTATCTTCTGACCCATGTAACCCTTCTGACCCATGTCTATAAGTTAACATCGACGTCTCTTAATATGCGTATCTAACCCCAATTTCTATTAAAATCTTTTGACCTTTATGACCTGTGTGATGCAGGTGACATGGTCGACGTAGGGCATCGTGCTGTCTATGTGTTACTCAAGGTCTTGGTAATCGGCGGACTCGGTCTCTATGCATTCATTGATGAGTTACGGGGGTGACCTAGGTGATGGTGTTAGGTCAGTC
The DNA here is from genome assembly GCA_036759665.1 of Gynandropsis gynandra. NCBI lineage: Eukaryota > Viridiplantae > Streptophyta > Magnoliopsida > Brassicales > Cleomaceae > Gynandropsis > Gynandropsis gynandra. Next base: position 27,963,079 of record CM071867.1, read on the forward strand.
TTGAAATAAGACTAGAAGACAAAGTACATGGCAAGAGATAACTCTAGACCGCAATACCAAACAAGAAAAAAGCATAAGACTGGAAGACGAATTACATGGCAGGAGATAACTCTCGACTAATGAACTATCTATCCAATGGAAAAAGAATGCATGCAAAGTCTTTGATTGACGTTGTTAATGTATTGTTTTGATTGGTTTTTGAAATTTAATCCTTATAAACCTGTAAATTCGTCGAGTTCGTATCTATCGATCAATATATGCGACCAAGCGACCCATGCGACCTTCAATTGGCATTAATTAGTTTGACATTGTAAATGTATTGTTTTGTTTGTTTTTTTACATTTAGTCCTTATAAACCCGTCAATTCGTCGAGTTCGCATCTATTGATCCATATACGCGACCAAGCGACCCATCCGACTACGCGTTTCTTTTTTAAAATGCCATTATCAATATATTTGAGTTGTACATGTCTAGTTTAGAATCAATGTAGAGAATAATATAAATAGTATCGACATTTGAATAAAATGTTAAATGTATTTTTTGAAATTTTCTCAAACTCATCCGACGAGTTCTTAAAAAACCACTATCACTTTTGAAACACAGGCATTTGTTATACACAACTTGAGACACATGGGTCATAATCTGTTTTAACCGTTGATTGACGTTCTAAATGCATTGTTTGATTGGTTTTTGTCATTTTATCATTGTAAATCCGTAAATTCGTCAAGTTCACATCTATTGATCAATATATGTGACCAAGCGACCCATGCGACCCTCAATTGGCATTAATTAGTTTTACTTTGTAAATGTATTGTTTAGATTGGTTTTTGACATTTAATCCTTATAAACCCGTAAATTCGTCGAGTTCGCATCTATTGATCCATATATACGACCAAGCGACCCATGCGTTTCATTTTTAAAATGTTATTATCAATATATTTGAGGGGCCTCCCCTCTTCCCGGATGGTAAAGGAGCCGGCTTGCGGTTCATTACACCAAAGGCTTTCAGGCCCGCCCGATCCCATTCCAATGTTAAATGTATTTTTGAAATTTTCTCAAACTCATCTGACGAGTTCTTAAAACACTACTATCACTTTTGAAACACATGCATTGGTTATACACAACGTGGGACACATGGGTCATAATCTATTTTAACCTTTGATTTTCATTGGAAATGTATTGTTTTGATTGGTTTCCTTTGCTCTTTGATGAATTCGAGCATCATGGCCTCAAGGCTTGATGAAGGAGCTTGAGGAGGTTGAGGAGCTTGCTGCACTTGCTGGAATGGCTGTGATTGTTGATATGGCTGCAGCTTTTGTTGATAACCCGAATACTTTAATGGTTGACTCGTTCAATACCCATTTCTCGTTCTGTTTGTTCTGTTATGATCTCCAATGCTCGTACTTTGTCCCATGTATTTTTTTTTTTTGCTTTGAAACTAACCAAATACGCATTAAAACCTATAAGAACATGAAAACACAGAAACAAGTAAAATGGATACAAAATTGCACGCACACGCAATGGATACAAAATTGCACGCAAACATCGTAACTATCGTCATAAAAATATCTATAATCATGCGAGAATCGTGTACGAAAACGAGATGATCACCTGTTCAGAGGTTTTTCACGGTATCGATCAAACCGATTCATTATATATAATTTGGTTACTTATTCGACTTTTATTCATTTCTACTGATGTAACTTGGGTGATGTCGCAGATATTTCCAATAGGGTTTGCAAGGGAGAACGATCTTTGCCATAGACGATGTAAAATACCGATGTTCCTCGAATGCGGAAGGTCGTGGTCAACAACTTTAAGGCCCGTGAGTCGTGGTGGCGCTTGCATCAGAGGAGGTTGGAGAAAGTTTTGTCAAGAAAATGGACTGAACGAGGGTTGTTCCCTCATAGTAGAACTGTTCTTTAATGGAGCAAAACCTGTACTTCGGTTTGTCCCTCGACCAGGCCCTAACAACAACATAGTTTGAATTGAGTTGTATTTTGATTTTTTTGAACCTCCGTTTAACTTAAACTTCAGTTGATCTTGAACTTCATTTTGTATTTGGTTGGTTTTTTACTGTTATTCAATTGTTAGTATCGTTGTTTTTGTGGTATAACTATTATCGTAACAAGGGTCGCAGAGGGACAAGGGTCGAAGGGGGAAAAGGGTTGCACGGGTCCATGGATCGCAAAGGTACAAGGGTCACAGAGGGACAAGGGTCGCAGACGGACAAGGGTCGCAGGTGTACAACGCTCGCAGGAGTACAAGGGTTACCGATGGACAAAGGTTGGAGAGATTTGAGTCATATTTATTTGTAAATAACTTGATAAATTATTATTTTTAAAATTTATTCATATTATTTGTACATAATTTTATTTTGTAAATAATAAATTATTTTTTATTATTTTTAAATTTTGTTTCGTATCACAACATGCAAAACCGGTCGTAGAGGTACAAGGGTCGTAGAGATTTCAGTCATATTTATTTGTAAATAACTTGAAAAATTATTATTTTAAAAATTTATTCATACTATTTGTAAATAATTGTATTTGTAAAAAATAAATTATTTTTAAATTTTTTTTCGTATCACAACAAGCAAAACCGATCGCAGAGGTATAAGGGTCACGACCTTTGACACCTCTACGACCCTTGTACCCCTGTGACCCTTGTACCCCTCCAACCTTTGTTCCCTTCTGCGACCCTTGTACCCCTGCAATCCTTGTACCCCTCTGCGAGCCTTGTACCCCTATGACCCTTGTACCTCTGTGACCCTCTTACCCTTGCGACTATTTGACACCTCTGCGACCCTTGTACCCCTGTGACCCTTTGACACCTCTGCGACCTTTGTACCCCTCTGTGACCCTTGTACCCCTGCGACCCTTGTACTCCTGCATTCCTTTGACACCTCTGCGACCCTTGTACCCTTGCGACCCTTTGACACCTTTGCAACCCATTCGACCCATGCAGCATTGTAAATGTATCATTTTCACCAAAATTCTCGCCGAACTTTTAACCAAAATTTGAAAAAACATAACCGTGCGATCATGTCTTTTTGAATTCCATATGACGTCGATTCGATGTCAGGGTCATGTCTTTTTGAATTCCAGCCATTTCTTTTTTTCAAATAATGATACACTCTCTCTCTATCTCTCATCATCTTCCACCCATCTTTTTTCGAATAACGACACACTCTCTCTCTAACTCTCATCGTCTTCCATCCATTTTATCCGAAATGCCACATTTCCCTCATTTCTTCCAAATAATTCTTCCTAGCTTTCTGGAGAACTACCTCATAATCTCCTTCATCTCTCTCTTTCCGGTATGTTTCATGTAGAGAATGTATAGATTTGACTTTTTTGTTTGATTTTGTTACGGGACATTACGAAGAAATTATTCGATGAGCATATTTACGATAAAATAAGGGACAACAACACGACAACGCTTAAATCGGATCTATCTAACAAAACATGGGAAGTCAACTTGGACGGATCCAGATTAACTGATGGATGGAAAGATTTCTCTAAGGACCATGATTTTAGAATTGGGGATTACGTAGTTTTCCGTCACGAAGGTGACATGGTTTTTCACGTTACTGGTTTCGGAGATGATATGTGTAATCTACAATATGCAACATCTATATCATCATCATTTGCAGAAGCAGTGTCATTTTCTTATGCTCATAGGATTTTCATGGTACTAGTAACGTGTTCAAATCTGGTCGTAGATGCATTGGTAAGTGACCTCGAACCGATTTATTCTATTCATCAATTCTGGCCATAGATGCATTAGTTTGGCATCGTTGTAAATTTATTCGTTTATCGCAAATATTTCTGATAGGGTTTGTGAGGTTGAGACATCTTTGTGATAGAAGATGTAAGATATATCTGATCATCAATTACGGAAAGGCTTTGGAGGCATATCTAAGGCCTGTGGTACGTGGTGGCTCTAGCATCAGTGGGGGTTGGACAAAGTTTTGTCTCGATCATGGATTGAGCGAGGATTGTTCCCTCAAAGTTGAACTGGTCTCCAATGCAACAATACCTCTGCTTCGGTTTTTCCCTCAACTAGGGCCTACCAACAACATAGTTTGAATTCCATTGTATTTTGATTGCTTAGAATCTTATTTGAAAGAAAACATTCCTTTGAATTTGAACTTCATGTTTGTATTTGGTTGGTTTTTTACCATTTTTCAATAGAAAGTATTATTGTTAGTATCCTTATTTTTGTGGATATACCATTATTGTAACAAGAGTCACAGAGGGACAAGGGTCGCAGGGGTCCAAGGGTCGCAGAGGGACAAGGGTCGTAGGGGTCCACAGTCGCAGAGGGACAAAGGTCGCAGAGGAACAAAAGTCGCAGAGGGACAAGGATCGCAGAGGGACAAGGGTCGCAGAGGGACAAGGGTCGCAGGGGTCCAAGGGCCGCAGAGGTACAAGGGTTGTAGAGATCCAAGGGTCGGAGGGGGACAAGGGTCGCAGGGGTCCAAGGGTTGTCCGCAAATACTTGATAAATAATTTTGTTTTTCGGAATGGAAGATGTAACTTTGTACATTGTTATTTTTTAAATTAATTCATATAATTTGTAAATAATTTTTATTTTTGGGGAATGAAAGATGTAACTTGGTACATTGTTATTTTTTAAAATTTATTCATATTATTTATAATTAATTTTTCTTTTTTAATAATAAGCGTAAAGATACGCAGGGGTCAAGGGTCGAAGAGGTACAAGGGTCGTAGGGGTCCAAGGGTCGAAGAGGTACAAGGGTCGTAGGGGTCTCAGAGGGACAATGGTCGCAGGGGTCCAAGGGTCGCAAGGCTACAAAGGTCGACTCATGCGACCCTTGTCCATCCGCGACCCTTAAACCTCTTTGACCCTTTACCCTTGCGACTCTTTTACCCATTCGACCCTTTTACCACTGCGACCCTTTGACCCTTGGATCCTCTCTGACTTTTGTACCCACTACGACCCTCGAACCCCTGCGACTCTTTTATTATTATAAAAAAAGAATTTCTTATGACTCAAATCAAATTATTTACAAATAATTTGAAGAAATTTTAAGAAATAACAATATACCAAATATTTACATCTTCCATTCCAAAAAAAAATAACGTATCTGTTCATTACTCAGGGGTGGAGGAATACATTTTTCATTCTTAAATATATTAGCCGCCATCTTCTCACGCAGGGAAGGAACATTGTCATCGCAAATGTATTGATAAGTGTAACGTCTTTTCATTACCGAGGCTTCAAAGAATTTGAAGGTGTAAACACCACAGTCACTCGAGCTTTTGTTCAGTGATAGACCTTCATAATACTCCTACTTCCATTCATCTTCTCCAGAAGGCAAAGAAGGAAAGTCTCCGAGAATGAGCATCTTGGGGAAAACTTTTCTTATCTTCTTAATCACCTTATCGATATTGTTTTCCTTCATACTGCTCTGGCACTCATATACCGTGATGCATCGGGTCACAAAATCCACTTTGATGGCTACCCAATGAACCGGTATAAATCGACTTTCAAGCGATTGAATGTTTAGAATCAAGATAAAGCCATCGAAAGAACTCATTGGTGTGTTCCTACTTCTGAATGGATACTTGCCATCCCAAAAATCACTAAGAATTCCCGGAAAAGTTTCCATATCCTCATACATCCACAGCGTGAGCATCTGCATAAAAGCAAGAAGATAAACGTAATAATTCCGATATATGATGGGGAATGTCTTCATGCGTAATACAACACCAACAACGCCTAATCCAATTTCTGCAAAAAAAAAAATAATAACACCCATGAATACATATGATGCAAATGACCTCTGTGACTAAGGTTTTAAATAAACTTACATCATCTTCAAGCAATACGTTGGGCTTTATGGTCTCCCAAAACTCTAGCCACTAGGGAATATCTAGATCAGTTTTCCTCCAACGATCATGTCAAGGTGTCGTCAGGAACATATATAGAGCAATCAACTTTTCACCGCTAGCGTCAATGAACGAAGGATCTCGGGTTATCCCACCCTCTCCTAATCCCTTGGGCTTCCACACAAAATGTCATTTTCCGGCAGGTTCTTGAACCACCTTTTTTCAGGTTCTTGAACCACCTTCTTTACGAGTTATTGAACTACATTTTATGCTGGTTCTCCATCAACATCTTTCCCTCGCCCTCCCCCTCGCCCTGTTTTTGCTCTTTTCACCGGCAGAGATTCAACATATGCCTTCTGTGGTCTTAAAACTCGTTTAGTTACCGGAAGAGGTTCAATATATGGCTTAGACTCCTTCGATCAAGGTCTAGCAAAAGCATAAAATTTACGTCAACATATGGTGATCAATGCGACCAATGCGACCCTGCGACCTATGCGACCTTTTGTAACCTATGCGACCTTTTGTGATCCATGAAGACATGCGACCTTTTGTGACCCATGCAACCAATGCAGCCTATGCGACCTCAATGAAGCGACCTATGAGACTTTTGTGACTCAAATGGTCGTACTTACTTGGTGGTACTTCAGTGTCAATGACAATAAGCTCTATTGTTCCGTCAACGGTGACCTCTTTGACAGGACCCACTTGAGTATCCTCGGCAGGAACCTCATCAGCGACATCTTCGTTAGGATCCATTGGAGTATGCTCGGTAGGAACCTCTTCGACAGGACCCAGTGGAATATCATTGGCAGACGACTTCTTAGACATGACCCATTGGAATATCCTCGGCAGGAACCTCATTGACGACATCTTCAATAGGATCCACTGGAGTATCCTCGGCAGGAACCTCCTTAGAGGGGACCTCTTCAACAGGATCCACTAGAATATCCTTGACAGGAACCTCCTCTTCGACGACTTCTTGGACAGGACCCACTGGAGTATCCTCGGCATGAACCTCCTCAGGGGGGAAATCTTCGACAGGACCCACAGGAGTATTCTCCACATGAACCTCCTTAGCGGTAACCTCTTCGTCAAGACCCACTGGAATATCCTCGGCCAGAACCTCCTCGGCAATGACTTCATCGACAGTACCCACTGGAGCATCTGCATAAAATTACTTCATTCATTAGATTCATTGTTCATTATATTGATGCGACCCTTGCGACCCATGAGACATATGCAACCCATACGACTCTAGCGACCCAACAACTTATACGACCCTGCAACTTATGCGTCTCTTGCGACCCATGCGACTCTTGCAACCCATGCCGACTCTCGATGGAAATTGACTCAATGAACATTTTCACTAAATATTACTTACTTGGTAGAACTTCATAAGGAGCAACGGCTGCAGTGTATTGAATTAGAGGAATGGTGGCGGCAGATGTGAGATTTTCAACTAATCTCGAATGTTTGCCAAATCCTCTTTTGAGCCATCTCTAGAGTCATTTTCAGCCTCTGACTCAACCAACTCTTCGCTTGGCTCTATTCTTGAAACTGGATATGGACGTCGAAGGAATTCAAAATTATCATCTCTAACAGTGCCGAAAGATTGGTTTCCGGTGCTCGCATCTTTCTCGGCAGACTTTGATTTGTCCTTTTTAGCATCTTCGGGATTTGAGGCCTTTAATTTTGGATTAGGTAAATGAAACCTGACATCCCTTAGGGTCTCTTAGAGCGTTGATTATTCTTTTATCTGACTTCTTTATTTCCTTTATTAATTTTTGTTCCACTGTCAGAGGGACTGCAACTTCTTCTCGTTCAACTTCAGATTCATCATCACCTTCTCCTTCAGCTTCATCATCACCTTCTCTTTCAGCTTCAGCTTCAGCATCACCTTCTCTTTCTTCATCAGGTTCAGCAACACCTACCCTTCCTTCGTCTTCGTCATCTTCAGATATGGGTGGAACATCTACAACCTCTATTGTTTTTCACCCACGCTCTTCTTCCTCTTAGTCTCCTTTCCTTTCCTCTTCTTTTGATCACCAAGAGCCGCTCTTCGCATTAGCAGTTCTTGCTTTCGAATGACCTCCCAACAAATACCCTTCCGATTTCTATGAAGATGTTCCATCCATATCTGAACATCGAGATCGTGGCATCCCTCATAATCCTCCAGATAAAAATGTAAAGCTTCCTCTTCGTGTTCAACATGAAGAATGCTTCGAATATTCTGAAAAACAAAAATAACCACTATTACCCTCTGTGACCCTTGTTACCCTTGTGTAATTGTTACCTTAGAATCTCCGATCTGCCTTATCACGTCTACATACTTCAGGCTAAAACCAGATTTAACCATCTTCTTGCACATTCTTGGGCATGATGGATCCGCATCCATAACATCAACATACCATCCCTTTCCGCCCAAACTAAGAATGGTTTTGAATGGAAGTAACTGAAACATTAATACAAAATGATAGGAATGCAAAAGGATACGAAAACATTCAAGTTAATTGAATAATATATACAACTTACCATTAGTGGGATTATGAAACCGTCAGAATACCATTTTGGTTTTGGTGATTCCCCGCTAACGTGCTTGCGACACTTATTCACAATCTTGTCGAATGTGTAACGCCCCCATGAAAAGCCTTCACAAAATTCCAAGTCATCAACCATGTCAATGAGATCATGGCTTATAAAGTTGTTTGATGAAGGCTTGTGAGCCATAACTTGCGCCAACAACATCAAAGTTGCCAACCTCATTCGGTCGTCGGAATTATTCGCCTTCACAAGCTTTTCACTGACTTGTGTGGGGGTCACCTTTCCACGGCCGAAATTCTTCAGCCTGAATGTATCACCCCTTTTAGACTCCCATCCTTTGGGATATGGTCCACATTTCAACCCATAAATTAGTGTGTGCTCCACTATAGAGTACCGGATGGGAACACCGTTTAAGACGAACCACAACTCCTTCTTGTCCCGTACAATCACTGAGTGATTAGTAGGATAGACATTTGAACCTTCGTCAATGTGGACTCACATTGAAAATGGAATAAATGCCTAAAATTTGATTCCTTTTCGAAGTAATGCAACTCATATTCATCTAAGATTCCTCTCGACTTCGTTATTATCTCGTGAGGATAATACTTGATGGTGATCTTTGACATTCTGTCCATTGCCTTGAATTCATACACAAACTTCGGCTTTGGCCCCACCTGCAAAATGACCAATTAAGAATACATAAGACTTCTACCGACTCAAGAGACCCTTGCGACTCAACCGACCCTTGCGACCCATGCAATTCAAGAGACCCGTGTGACTCAAACGACCCTCGGACCCTCTGCCACACTCAAGTGACCATTGAGACCCAATGAGTCGCTTAAGTCGAAGATGGTCATGCAGCTCCTGCGACCCTTGTGACTCAGTGAGACTCGATCAACCCTTGCGACACAATCGACTCACTGAGACTCAAGCAACCCATGCGACTCAAAGACCCTTGCGACTTAATGACACAAGCAACCCATGCGACTCAAACGACTCTTGACCCTCTGCAACAGTCAAGCGACCATTACGACCCAACTGACTCACTGAGTTGAAGATGGTCATGCAACTCATGCAACCCTTGCGACGCAACCGATTCACTAAGACTCAACTGACTTACTAACACTCACACCCATTTCAAATCAATAAACCATTTTGTAACTCGATAGCCTGCAAAACCCTAGAAATCGATCTACTTACACTTATTGACGCCATTGAACATTGACTCGTGCTCTCGTCTTCACTGCAGCTACTGATTCTAGCCATTTCCTTGATCTCAAATTGAATTTTCCTTCTTGCCAACTTCAAATCGATCCCACTAAAGTTTAAAATCGCTTCGTCTTTCTTGCTCTAAACTTTGAAACAGGTTTTCACGTCGAAAAACTATTCGTCTTCTTAGCTTTTGACATGGTTTGACATGTTTTCACGTTGAAAAACTGCAGAACGTGTATTTTTTCACGTTCGAAAATTAAGGGTAAATTTTTCTTTTCTTCAGTTTATTTTTTTCCTATTTAATAATTATTTTCACGAGGGTAGACGTGAAGCACTTCAGCCTTACGTGGGTATCTCTGGTATTATGTCCATTGAAAACATGTTTCCATCATGTGATGATGTTGCTATTGATAGCTTTTATGATGCAACAACTGATCTTTATATAACAAGCGTTACAGATGAAATAACACGAGAAATATGGGATGTAGAACGCTAAGTTTATTATATTTTATGGTTTAATGTATTTGAAACTTTAGATATTATATGTTATAGTTTATGTATTTCAAACTTTATTTAGATATTATGTTTTTATGGTTATATGTGTTTGAAATTTTATTAAGATATTATGTTTTTACAGTTATATGTATTTTAAATTTTATTTATATATTATGTTTTTATGGTTATATGTATTTGAGATTTTACTTAGGCGTTATATTTTTATGCTTTATATGTATTTTAAATTTATTTCAATGATCTAGTATAGTTTGTATTCATCATAAATATATATATATATATATATGTGTGTGTATATATAAGTATGTGTATATGAATATTTTAATAAGTTTTTAACTTTATAATTAATTTAAAGTTAATTAAACCCTACTTTCTTCCAGATTACAGTCGAACAAAGGAGACCAGATTCCAGTCGAATAAGGAGACCAGATTCAAGAGATGGACAAGGGGAGTCGAACAAGAAAAGATGGACAAGAGGAATCAAGAGAAGTCGAACAAGAAGAGACGACCAAGGATTCAAACAAGGAGACGAACAAAGAGACGACCGAGGAGATGAAGAACCGGAAAGAAAAGTAGAATCGGGCACCATGGGAGAAGAGAAGGAAAAGAGCGGTGACAATGGTTGAAGAGAAGAAGAAGGGTGATGATGGTGGGAGCAGCGGCGGTGAGAGAGGGAGAAGAGAAAAAGGGTGGTGGCGGTGGCTAGGGTTTGAGGGATAAGAGAAGAAGATGGATGAGAAGAAGAAGGGTGGCTAGTGATCATCTCGTTTTCATACGTATTTCTTGCACGATTTAAGGGATGTTTATGATATATACGTGTTGCTTTACGTATGATTCCGTATCCGTTTTACCTGTTTTCGTGTTTTCATGCTCTTACAGGTTCTTTACGCGTATTCGGTTCATTTCGGAGCTAAAGGACATGCACGGAGCTAAGGACCAACTTCGAGGATCATCACGGGACAAACGGGACGAGATTTAGCAAGAGGAGCCACCACCCGATCGGGCACAACTCACACCCGATCGGGCAAAGGCTACGGAAAATTTTGGTGCGCATTCACACACGACTCGGGCAAGGAAATACCCGAGCAGATGCCTCACACCCGACCGGGCACACATCATGCCCGATCGGGCACCCCATGCAGATCGCGATCCGCGCGACCAGACCTAGCCGTACCCGAGCGGGTACATTGAGCGCCCGAGCGGGTCGCGACCCGAGCAGCAAGTTAAGTTAAGTTAACTTAACTTAAAATAAGAGGAAACTCGTGGGGAGATTAAGGCAACATTTAGACCGACTTAAAGGACATAAAAGGAGGCAAGAGGACGACATTGGAGGGACTTTGGATTCAGTTCGTGATTGAGGAGATTCTTGCGAGGAGGCAAGCAAGGAGCATTGGAGGGTAGCAACGGCTGAGGGTAAAACGGATGAATCATAGTTCTTATGGGTTTAGTTCAAGGTGTCAGCCACGAAAGTAGGGGGCAACTTGTCTAGATCACGTGTTTATGCCTCGAGAGAGGGTGGATATCATATTAGGATCGTCTGCCTTAGATAACTTAATTGGGATTGCATGATAGATAGATTGGTCGTTGGTTTCGGTAGTCTTGTGCTGAAACTGGATTCCTAGAACGTTTGTCTTATCGTTAAGAACCGATTCGTTTATTTACTTTCAGTATTTCATTCTTCAACCATATTTGTTCGTTAGCAAGTTTGATTTATAGTTCGAGTTTCGATTGTGTTGCGTAGTTTAAACCTAAAATACTACACACGTGCCGTGCACTTGCGGGTAGTTTAGGTTATTTTATTTAACTTTGAGAACGCATCAGCTAGGGTTAGAATTATGTCTAGGGTTTTCTTCAAGGCCCAACGAGCCGGTCCGAAGCCCTTCAGGCTGAGCCATACTTTTCGGGTTATTTATAAAGCTTGAGCCCGAAGGCCCGCTTGCATTCAGGCCTTTCATTTTAAGGCCCGAGCTCATTGTTTTTCAGGCGGGCCCATGGCCAGAGATCAATTTTGCCACCCCTAGCCGACACAAACATCGCCAATCGCAAACGTAAATGCAACGATTCCACCTGTTAAGCCCTGAGATGATGTGAATCTATTTACTTGATTAGATACATGGATACTTAAGCTCTTTTCCGTTATGCTAGTAACGTACGTGACCCTAGTGACAACTCATCACAACTCAATATCTTGACAAGAAATCCATTTCAAGGGTCTCATCATAACAGGAACCTCTTTGAAAATTCCTTAGGATTCTTAAATCTGACATTCCGGAGTATGCAATCGAACAGTGTTCGTTGTATCATTGGGCTTAACAACTACTTTATTATCCATAGATGGACTCATAAAACTATCTATCGCACCGGTGCAAAATAGTACGTAAGTAGATAAGCCTTCCATCATTACTGACCCTACATAATTCGAACGATTGAAAGAATCTAACTTCTCAATTTTCTCACAAAATTCCTTCCTACATAGATAATTTATATTATGTAAAGAGTACATGCATAACTAAGTTGTAGTAAAAATAATATGCCATCGATATGCTGGGAATCTGTTTTTGAGCCATCGCGCTCCTCCTAGTGGTTTCCCATGGCGTATACCCGTGGTTGCACGATCCTACGGTTTCGCTCATGATTTTCGGGCCTTCTAGCCCTGGTATGCTACACTGGATTCGCTGGTGGTGGTGGTCTTGGGCAATCTCCCTGAAAATAATTTATACTTCCAAAATGAAAACATTTGTCTGATTGTTCTCGCCTCATAGCTCCTCCCACTTGATGGAGACACTCACGAATCTCATGTTCAAAACTGTCACATTGTAAGCATCCTACTCTCCTAACAAATTTGTGGCATGATTAAACATGCTCACGTCCACAACAGTGACATGAGTACTTCGAGTTTGTTGTGATAGGGCAAGTTTAAATCATTTTTTAAAATCCGGTCTCCTTCGAACCTACTGGATGACATGTTTCCTTTTGACATCTAAAGACTTCAAGATGCCTTCCTTGATGAGTCCTTTATCTATTAGTTGAGAATTCTAGACTAGCTCCGACAAAGATTCATGTCTGATTATCTCACTCATGCATATGATATCTGAACATAGTCTTTGCAAGAATTTGTTGATCTTAAAAATTTTCTAAGTTACTGATTTTGCCACAAACCGTGATAGCCTCAAATAAGTATCATGATACCGAGAAATGGTACACTCACCTTGTATCAGCTTAAAAAATGTCAACTGCATCTCCTCACAGCAGTGTGTGGTAAATACTTTAGCTCGAGTATTTGTTTGAACTCAACAAAAAAAAGCTCTAGATGTTCTCTCTAGATCTCGTCTCACCAGAAAACCGGTTTGCCCTTTAGATAATGTAGTGCAATATCCATCTTAAACTCCAATGGACATCTTGATGATTAAAAATTCCACTCCAATCACAACATCCATTCCTCCGCGTTCATGGGAGGCATCACACCTCCACAAAAACGTCTTAGTACTCCATTAAGCCATGTGATCTATGATATGGAAATACTCTAATGTCTCCACATGCCTCTGATTAAAAACTTGGGGAGGCAACGATGGTGGTGGAATCAATACTTGCGGCGGTGCATGCGGCTGTAGTGCTTGCGGCGTCACCGAAATCTCCTCTTGGTCATGTTGCTAACCTTCTGCTAATAGTTCTCTCAACATTTATATGATGGATTCTCTATCTATCTCGCTTCACAACCTTTTTCTCGATGATTGAAAATGCGTACGACTAGTTAAATGAGAGCCTTCGCTTATTCCACAACCAATAGCTATAGTAACTATCCTTCTCGATGCCGTCTGATACTAATTTATAACACTAATATGAGAAATTGTTTCTGCTTCAACCATGTAAAAAATATCCACCGCAAATTGCTGAAAAAGTCTCCCACAATGGTGTAAAATGGAAATTTCCGTAGGATTTTTTGTAAGTCGTAGGCTAACTAAATTAAAATCTTTTTTTTTAAAGAATGTTGGGGTCGTAACTCTATATCAATTTGATAGCTATCTCCACAATAAGGAAATATTAATGAATATTCAATTGAAAAATATGTGGGATGAAGTTCATCGATACGCATCAAAATCATTAGTATGTTTTTGCAAAACATAATCATGTTTCACCAAATTGCAACAAATTCAGATACTTGAGGTAATGAATATGTTTTATCAATATTTCTCCGTGAGGCAATTAAGCAAAGTTTCATATTAATTTCATTTGTTGAAATAAATTTATCTTTTTCCAAATTTGGCAAACATTTGTTGTAGACCTTGTAGGGTTGATTTAGGTGTGGAAACGTGTTTTATCAACCCGATTATAGATCTAGTCATGTTTAACGATTAGTTTTTTGGGGTTTCAACGATGAACAAATTAAGAAACGTTTTCGTAATACCTTTTCGCTGAACGTGCTATAGTCGGATGCAAGACTTGATAATGCAAGCCCTCTACGTGTATCCACGCCGAGATCGGATCTGCTTTGATGCGGAATTCGGGAAGAATGAAAACTGTTTTTCGTTCTTCGTTTTCTTTTCTTTCTGACGACTACTAGGGTTTTGATTTTGTGATTCTGAAAACTAATAACGAAAACTCGTTTTTCGTTTATTTATAATTATTAAATTTTAATAATTACGACTTAAACCCAAACTATTAAAAATATTACATAAATGGCATAATACTTTCAATCTCCCACTTGCCTTTACGTAATATCTCATATGGTCGAAGTACACGTATCTCCATACACATACTTGCCCGTACATCTTATGTACTATCCCCAAAAGGAAACAAATACAATTATATTCTACGGTGCTAGGGGATGAATATAACTGCATTCCACACTGATTGTCTAACAATCACAAGCAGATGCCGAGACACTTGTATGCGTGTGACCTCGTAGGTTCATCACTAAACTGGTAGTCAATTAGTCTTACTAATTATCTAATCGAGGTTGGCGTCTAGCAACACTCCTCAACGACCAGATAGTGTGAAGTAACATCCTTACTCTGTAGAACCATGGTAAAAGGACAATACTATTATTTCCTTCCGTCTTTACAGCTCCGGATAATCCTAGGACATGGTCTAACTGTCAAGTCCTAATAGATTATCAACTATGTTTCATGCCTAACATAACTGACTGGTGAATGATCGCAAGAAACTCATTTCTTCTCTCATTCAAATGCCCTGGCCAAGGTCTTTTCAGTCATTATGTTACTGACAACATAGAGCTCAAACTCTTTACCTAGAGTTGACAGATTCCATCTTGATCAATCACTAACTGCACAAGCATCTAATCATTCCCAATATCCTTTCAACTTACATCCCAAGACATAAGGTGTCCAGAATCAAAGAATGGTAGATAACTTGTCAGTTACAATGTTGATCTCAGGTCTAAGGAAATCATAATATTCTAATCCTTTCAGAGACATTCCTATTGATAGTTCAATGGTAATGCAACAATTAGGAATTCTCCCTTAGGGTCTGTTCAATGATCACATCTCTATATGCATATTCCATACATGTGATTTAGGAAAAGAGATCTACTAATTTCTATCAAATAGAAACCATCACATCCATGCTGATCTATCCGGTTTACTAATGTCCAATTAGTTATCCTATGATCAAGAACGATTTAGATTAAGTTTTACCAAAACTTGACTCTCTTTATCATGATCTCTATCATGATGACAAGTTTCTAAACTTAATCATGGATACTATCATACTAGCTATGAAAATATATACAAATATATATTATGCAAATATCATCAAAATGATAAAATAATGCCATTTTATTTATTCATAAGTGTTCAAAAATATAGACATAAAAATAGCTCTTAAATAGCTAATTCCAGCATGTCATGTTTTTCAATCCAATCTTCAACTTGTGCTTGTCAAACTCTTTTGAACCAAGCGCCTTTGTGAGTGGATCTGCTGCATTTTCTTTTCCTTCTACCTTCTGGATTTGAACGTCCCCACGCTCAACGATTTTCTTTATTAGATGGTACTTGCGCAAAACATGCTTTGATCTTTTATGAGATCTTGGTTCCTTCGTCTGGGCTATTGCCTCGGTATTATCACATAATAAAGGAACTGGTTCCTTTATCGAAGGTACCATACCAAATTCAATTATGAACTTTCTCATCAAGAATGCTTCCTTAACAGCTTCACAAGCCGCTATGAATTCTGCTTCAGTAATCGAATCAGCTACAGTAGCTTGTTTGGAACTTTTACAACACACTGCTGATCATCTCATTTTCATACGTATTTCTTGCACGATTTAAGAGACGTTTTTGATATATATGTGTTGCTTTACGTATGATTCCTTATTCGTTTTACTTGTTTTCGTGTTTTCATGTTCAAACAGGTTTTTACGTGTATTTGGTTCATTTTGGAGCTAAAGGACATGCACGGAGCTAAGGAGCAACTTCGAGGATCATCACGGGACAAACGGGACGAGATCACGATCGGGAAGGCTACGGCGAATTTTGGTGCGCATTCACGCACGACTCGGGCAAGGAAATGCCCGACCAGATGCCTCACAGCCGAGCGGGCGGACATCATACCCGATCGGGCATCCCTTATAGCCCACGACCTGCGCGCCCTGACCTAGCTGCACCCGAGCGGGCACATTCAGCGCCCGAGCGGGTCGCGACCCGGGTTTTCAGCCAAGTTAAGTAAAATTAACTTAAAATAAAAGGGAACTCGTGGGGGAGATTAAGGAAACNGAACTCGTGGGGGCAATTAATGCAACACTTAGACCGACTTAGGAGGCATAAAAGAGGCCAGAAGACATCATTAGAGATAGCTTACATGGGACATACATTCAGCTCGTGATTGAGGAGATTCTTGCGAGGAGGCAAGCGAGGAGCATTGGAGATCAAGCCCCGACACTTCGGTTTTGTTTGGTTTTCATGTTCCTTAGACTTTCTACTTTGTTTATGTTTGTTTACAGACGCATGAGCGAGTAGTTTGTTTGTTCTAGGAGAAGGGATTAGCCCTTGGCTATCCCGGAACCACTTTCTATTTATCTTTGAATGCATCTTCCTATTTTCGTTTATCTATTCTCTATCTGAGTGTTTAATTGACTTGTGTTTGCATGTGTTAGGGGTTAGGAGAAGGACCGAAAGGAGAATTCTAGTCCTAGAAGATGAGGTTT
>CM071867.1:27989387-28016410 GCA_036759665.1 Gynandropsis gynandra
TGGTTGCTCAAGTGTGTTCACCAAGCTGAACTCTTCTTCCATCTCGGGTTTCATCATATGCTTATCAATATCCATAGCCTTATCCGCTGCTGGATCAGATTCATCTCCTTTTCCCATTATCGAGGGACTTGGCTGATCTACTTTCTTCGTGCGTTGACGTTGCGGGAATGGCAAAGGAGGTGGTCTCGGTTCTGGTTTTACATACTTTGGCTCCTTTTCCTCCTCAAGCCTTTCCTTAAGCGCAGTGACATCCAATTCCGCTAAAGGATCTATTTCTAAACTTCCCGATAGAACCTCTTGTGGTTGTAACGCCTCTTGTGCGAATTGTGCAACATGTATCTCGAATTGTCTAAGAGAAATTTGAGAGCTCTCTAGTAGCTTCTCGGTTTTCTCTTTAATCTCTCGACTCCCCACCAAGTTATCCTGACTTTGTTGGAGGAGATGAGTGACCATGGCGTTGAAATCGAGGGTTTCTTCGGATTGATTTTGCTGAGACTGAGATGCACATGGTTGGGAATTCCCCAATGAACGTTGTGCATTCAGCGTACCATCAGTATTCCTATACGAGAAATTCGCGTGATCGCTCCATCCATGATTGTATGTATTCCCGAAAGGCTGATTGTAACTCCAGTAGATCTCTTCTTCATACCCCCAAATGTCTTGTTCCCATGATTGTTCCGATGGGCGGTATGAATTATATAGCATATGACGAGGTTCTGAAAATTGATAGTTCATCTCAGCTATATCGGCACTCCAAAAGTTGTTGGTGTTCATTTTACCTCGCAAAATAAAGAATAAAATTCGATTAAGCTCCGAGAGGTAAAAATTCTTTTTTTTATTTTATTTTTGACTCTATAAGAAAAAAAATAAAACAAAGACGAAAAACAAATGAAGACTCCGGAAAGGACTATGTCTCAATTCAAAAGTAATAATAACTCTAAAATCGTGATCAATTCCACGGAATTGACTCTAACTCTAAAGTTTCCTAACTCTAAAGCCGTAATCAATTCCCCGGCAACGGCGCCAAAAACTTGATGTGCGTAGACTCAAGTCCTATAGGAAAACTGACTGGTAGACTTGTCCACTATCTAGCATGCATATACCAATGTATCCATTGCGCATCTTATCGTTTAAGAACTCAATTATTAATTAAAATTCTTAATTTTAATATGGCTCTATATCACATAGTCACCTGGTAGTCAGGTCGTTCCTATAGATATAGTCGAATTCATCCTTCACCTCATGGTCGGATATCAATTAAGTTTATGTCCCCCGGTATTCCAGGCGTTTACAAAAAGTAATTGATTCCTTCCAATAAACATCTGATGTCATAGACGTATGAATCGAATTCTTGAACTACATGCCTCCTGGTAGTCAGGTCGTACCATGTAAACGAGAATCTATTCAAAACGTCTACGATGAAGGAAAAACCTAACGATAAACAATTTATCGTTTAAGAACTCAATTATTAATATTTAAAATTAAAATTATTTTAATTTTAATCTTAAATTTTTTTCGCCCGCAGGTTACGCGCGCCCGCTCGGGCTCACGCAACGCATCCGCGCGGGCAGGAAGCGTTGGGCTTAGGGTTACGGAATAACCCTTTGCCGCCGCCCCTTTTGTCGCAGCCCCCTTTTTTCTGCCGCCCCCTTTGCCGGTCATCCGCTTCGGGCTGGAGGGCGCCGGCGAAGGCGCCTCGGACCGGTCGTCACTCTCCGGCGTCGGGCGACTACGAAAGACTGCTCGGGCGAAGAGGCGATTTGGGTTTATGAAAATCCTAACCGCGCCGTTCGCCCTTTCCCGCTCGACCCTCGTCGTCCGTCGTCAACTCGTGCCCAGCCAACCCTTCGCCCGCTTCGTACGCCGCCATGCCTGCCGCCTATGCTGAAGACCCGTCGAGCGAGCGGGCGCTCGACAGAAAATTCTCGCGCAGCGTCGTCCATTGTTCGGCCAGCGTCACGCACTCGTGTCGGGTTCGTTCGCCGTCGGAAGCTCCCACTGGCTGCGCGCCGTCCCTCCGCCCGCACCGGTGATGCTCGCAAGGGCGGCTAGGATTTCGGCCGCCGCCTTCGGGTTTCTCCTTCTCCTTCACGCGTGCGTTCATGTTGTTCTTGTGCATCGCGCGACTTTTACATTTTTCGATCCGATTTTTCACAAAAAATTCGAAAAACTAATCCTAAACATGCATCCAGAAGCTCTGATACCACTGTAGGGTTGATTTAGGTGCGGAAACGTGTTTTATCAACCCGATTATAGATCTAGTCATGTTTAACGATTAGTTTTTTGGGGTTTCAACGATGAACAAATTAAGAAACATTTTCGTAATACATTTTCGTTGAACGTGCAATAGTCGGATGCAAGACTTGATAATGCAAGCCCTCTACGCGTATCCTCGTCGAGATCAGATCTGCTTTGATGAGGAATTCGGGAAGAACGAAAACTGTTTTTCGTTCTTCGTTTTCTTTTCTTTTTGACGGCTACTAGGGTTTTGATTTTGTGATTCTGAAAACTAATAAAAAAACTCGTTTTTCGTTTATTTATAATTATTAACTTTTAATAATTATGACTTAAACCCAAACTATTGAAAATATTACATAAATGACATAATACTTTCAAACCTTTTATAATAACGGGTTTAAGCATATTTTCAATTCGCGATGCTTTATGTTGACCGCCATTGCAATATAATAAAATCAGTGTTAAAATGTCCAATGATAGGTAAGGAAAAATTAGCAAATTAGTGAGACCTATTATCTTACATAAATGATTTTGTTTTCAAGCTCATATTCGGTGTCATAACATAGCGCCTATTATCTAATAGTTTTTTTCAACTATTTTAATATATGTGGTTCAATTTAATTGTTAACCAAGGCATCAATTTTTCCGCCCAAACGTAAATACAAACATAAGTAAAATTTTAAAGAGAATTTATTCTTATGCGTGTTAATTCTTTCGGTTTACCACACTACTGCGATACACATGCACAATGATAGTTGTTGATCATCGATTTCATCAATGACTCTGGCCATAAGAATAAAAAAGTTATAAATGATATAGAAAATATTTTTCAAAATAGATATAATTCAGTTAAAAGACATAATTGATTTTGCAATGCAGTCACCATTCAAAATTGTTGATATACATGGAGTAATAAATGCATGAACTTAGGGGATGGACGGTCATGGAGATTTTGGAATTTATGTTTCTGATTTACAAAATATATAAACTATGTAGTTTCATAAAAGTATGATTAAAATACTTATAATCTAAACAATATTTATTGAATTAATGTGATGATAAAAGTGTTGTAGAAAAAAATGGAAACTAATTTTCAACGAGTTGGTAAATTCACTTTATCGAAAAGATATTTTTTTAGTAAACTAGTGAAACATTTATAATTTGAAAATTGATTCAAAACAAAATTATATAACAAAATTATACAATAAAGATATATTTGGAAAATACATAATGATTGATAATATACATTGTATTAAGTATCATAACGATTGGTCATATACATACTAGCGACTACCATTTCATATGCAAACTCCGCAGACGTTTCTATCCAAAAAGTGTTAACGTAGGCCAAAAAATGATACCACCACATAAAATGATATCGATGAGATTCAAATTTTTCGCTGGTTATGTATAACACATCCACTACTAGAAATTTGAAGATCGTAAATGGATTATACGGACTAACTAGTCTGTCCCTAAATTTGTGGACGGATTGATAATATACATTGTATTAAGTATCATACATTTATACAATGAAAATATATTTGGAAAATACATAATGATTGATAATATACATTGTATTAAGTATCATAACGATTGGTCATATACATACTAGCGACTACCATTTCATATGCAAACTCCGCAGACGTTTCTATCCAAAAAGTGTTAACGTAGGCCAAAAAATGATACCACCACATAAAATGATATCGATGAGATTCAAATTTTTCGCTGGTTATGTATAACACATCCACTACTAGAAATTTGAAGATCGCAAATGGATTCTACGGACTGACTAGTCCGTCCCTAAATTTGTGGACGGATTACAGACGGAATAGGGATGAGAAAAAAATGATCCCTAATCAGTCTCTAAATTTGCAGATGAAAAAACAATCCCTAAGTCGTCCGTATTTGCAGACGGATTGAAAACAGATACTGAGGGCATCCCGGATTAGGGACGGGGACCGAGTGTCATCCGCAAAACTCTAACTCGTGTCAATGAATCTACTTGGACATGAGAAGACCACAAACAAGATGATGAGGCATGGAAACACTTTAACAACATATATTCTTTGTACTGATGGTTAAGCTTATGGTATATCATCTGGATGGACAACACATGGTCGATTGGCTTGTCCATATTGCATGTCCAATAATCGATAGCAGAACAAGAGTAAACAAATTAAGCATTGTAAAATTTAACTTCACACGGATGGACGGTGTTGGGTCACGGATGGACGGTGTCGGGACACGGATGGAGAAGGCTTAGTACTAACGGATGGTGTCGGGTCACGGATGGAGAAGGCTCGGAATTGATGGCGGTGTCGTGTCACGGATGGAGAAGGCCCGGTAAAGATGGATGATGTCGGGTTAGGGATGGAGAAAGCTCGAGATGGTCTGCAAATTTGCGGACGGCCGGGCGGTCCACAATTCCTTCTCCATCCGTGACCCAACACCATTTGTCCGTCTCGAGCCTTCTCCATCCGTGACCCAACACCGTCCATCAGTCCCGAGCCTTCTCCATCCATGACCCGACACCGTTAGTCCGTCCCAAGCCTTCTCTATATGTGATCCAACACCGTCCGTCCGTGTAGAGTTACTTGAATGAATGCTTTTATTCTTGTTGGTCACTTGAATGAATGATTATAAAAGTCTGATTCTTGTTGGACAACGCATGGTCGATTGGCTTGTCCATATTGCATTTCCAATAATCGATCGCAGAATAAAAGAAACAAATTAGGCATTGTAAACGTTAACTCCACACAGACGGACGATATTCGATCACAGATGGAGAAGGCTCAAGACGGATGGACGGTGTCGGGTCACGGATGAAGAAGGCTTAGGACTGACATACGATATCGGGCCACGGACGGAGAAGGCTCGAGACGCACAGACGGTGTTGAGTCACGGATGGAGAAAGCTTAGGATGGACGGTCCGCAATGGCAGCCTACCGACCGGTGGTCCGCAATTGCGGACGACTCTTTTCTTTCCATCCGCAATTGCGCACTGTCGTTTTCTTTCCATCTGCAATTACAGACGGTCGTTTTCTTTCCGTCAGTAAATGCAGACGTCCCGTTTTCTTTCCGTTCCTAATTGTGGACGGTTTACGAACGGTTTTTCTCGATCTTTCGGAAAAAAAAAAGCTATAAATTCCATCTCACCCCCATTGTTCATTCCGTCCAATTTTTCTCTCACGCCCACTCCTTTCTCTTCCGAGTTCCGGCGGCCGTCCCGAATTCTGATAACGATGATTTCGAAATACTTGCAACGGATTTGTAATACAAATGTTACTCACATATGATTTCTAATTAATTATCATTATATACAAACATTTAAAATTTAATGTAATTAAATTAAATTAAATTTCAATTTTTTATTTTTAAAAAAATTACGGGCGAACGCCCGTCCGTCCCCAAATTTAAGACGGACGGGGCTTTGGGCGTCCTGTCCATAATAGTATTTAAAATTGTTTTTCCCGAGCTTACGGTTAATATGTGATGTTCTCCGGCAAACCACAAGTCCATGTTTCGATCGCTTTTCCCGTTGATTTGCAGACAACGTGATGGTCTACAATTATAGACGGTTTACAGACTAATTTTCCGTCCTTATTTACGACGAATTAGGGACAAATATCATTTTTTCACGCTCGTGTGCGGATTACTGTTGGTCGTCCAAAATTATGGACGGATTAAAGACGGATTCTTCAGTCCCTAAATCTTAATTTTCTAGTAGTGATCTAACACATACACAAACAAATCAAGCAAGGGATTTGTCGAGTCTGTCAACCCCATTGACTCCAAGAGCAGTGACTTTACCTTTGTTGGTGATGATTGGGATGAGAAATAACCGTCGGCATCTTCAAAGTAGTGTTTTCAACATGAATGTAGTGAAAATGTGTTGTCGTGAGCTTAGACAACCAACTTTTGATGAATAGAGAATTGAAGCATTGTAAGCAACATGTATTCAACATCATTATAAGCCTAGATGTATTGAAGGAAAGAGAACACAATAAAAATCGAATCTTAAATGTGAAAAGTGTTGAACTTACCGATGAAAAAACGAGGGAAGAAGTCATATGAAGAGGATCGAAAACACACTTTTTTCATAAGCTTCAAAGAATAAATTATATAGGGTTGTTGTTGTACCATTGTAATAGCAGTGATGATATCTTTCGTATTACTTTGGTGACTCATAATATAATTGGTGAACCCTTGTGATATTCAAGAGACGATGATACTTGAGCTATGAGTGAATGTGGTGGTGTAGAAAGGCTGAACAAGCATTACCGATTACACAAGGTATAAAATTCTTTTGGGTAGTTACTGTCAGATGCTTTCTAAAGAGAATACATTTAGATAAAATGTAAAAGAACATAACAGTTAAAATAAGTATAACTAACCTAAATGTAAAAAGATACGTTGGATTAAACATAATACAATAACCTAATAACCATAGCAACTGACATCATAGATAATTTTTTTATTAACTCCATAACCTCCTTATTGAAAAGTAGTAAAGTCACCTTTTTGGGTATCCTCTACAACTTTGATGTATACTCTAAACATAAGTTTGGTTGCAATAATTTACCTAGAAAATAATAAAATTATTGAGGGAAGTCTTTATAAGAAAATGGTATACCTTGGAACAAGCTTTGTTGTCACACGTTTGCAAACATCACAGAAAAACTCCCTCATCGTAAGTAGGTTTGATTGCTCGTCAATAATGATGTTAACCTTTTTAGGACAAAGTCTATATCCAAGATAATACCATCCATTTTTAGCAATCACATAAGTGATCATTGCGACTGCAATAGAAAATGAAAAAGTTTAAAGCACTTATAATAAAGTTATTGAAATTTGATAAATCAATTGGCAATAGCAATTTAGACTTCTAATTAAGAAGAATGTTTACCTCCGAAACTTGATATACATTACTTAAAATTCTGAAAATAAAGGCAGCCTAGTAATCTACTGATTCAGTTGCAAGAGGGCAAGGCCCAATAAAGGAAATAATTGTCGACGTATCAAGAACATACTCTTGTAACCTATTACATACAATCCAATAATTAGAAGAGTATATACAATATAAATCAGAAAATAGGTACAAACATATAATGGATGAATTTATATAACTATAATCAGGAAAACCTAATGTAACTTACCGTTGTTTGAATGATATAATCGATGACATGTTTTCGTTTCCTAAAAACATATTCGAATACTAAACATTTTTTATAGTCCCAACTCTGATAATAACAGATTCAAAAAAACATAAAAAAGATAATTATTCATAACACAAAAGTAAGTTGTTATATAAAAGATCATCAAACGAAAATATAAAAAATATACCATTCTGGGTGCGTATTTTGAAAAGTTGAAAAATATAAACCAAAGGGCATTCGTGATGATTGTATATGAAATCATAAACTTCTTAAGCAAGATTGTCCCACAATGTATACTCTATTAGTTGACCACTCAATAATGAACAATTAGTACAATATGGTGAAAACATTGATTAATCTATAATAAGATACTTTTAAATCTAAAAAATATTGATATACCTATGATCTCTTAATAGTATGGATAAACGTTTTGCCATTTGACCAACATAAGTTTTATTGTCTAAACTTCCAACAAATCTTATCTCTCCGATACAATTTGATTAAAATAAATCAAAATGAGCAAGCAATAGTAATATAGGAAAATGATTCTATATATAAACTGCAAAACTAACACTTTTTCGTCCAGCAATTCTGTAGAGGTAACAACAAAGTTCATGAAGTTAGAATACTTATCATGGTTGGGTAGATCTTCATAGGATCGTACATTAGTTTTCGAACTGAACTAGATTTTGATATTAGCTACTACATTCTTGTAACTGCCATAGCTTTGACAAACGCCAAAGTTGACGATTATACAACAATTACCCTCAGCTTGATATCGCTGGTGCTTGGTCCAATAAAGCGATCTCACAAATACATGCATTCTGTTATCATGCAGATTAAATTGTATAATCAAATTACCATGTATGCAAATCAGAGATCCTAAACAATCGATAAAGCAATTGTCATAAGCAAACTGTATTCCCATTCGCCACAAACAACAATCTCGCGATCAAAAGCTGAATCATGTACTGAAACAAGAGTAAATGTCCACAAATGGACAATCCTTACCCTAACTTTATATGACAATTCTTGTGAGTAGATGATATCACCATAGATGATTAAACATGGTAAAACGACAAAGTAGATTACATTAAACAAAAAACAATTGATTAGTGAAAGACTAAGTGTAGTTTACAATAGTAGCGTGTGATAATCTTATAAAAACAATTGATCAAAATCACCCACAATCCAAAAACAAAATGAAGCGTATGGAATCTTATATATGCCAGCAAGGGATCACAACAAATAAACCAAAATAGAAATAATTTAATCATGTTATGAATAATAAAAATAAAATAATTAGCAATTTGCAAAACATTAAATCTATCCCAAAAATAACAAATGATTATAAGCCAAGTTGATACGTAATAAAATGCTTGTAAAAATACCGTAGAAGGTTGTAAAAATAAAACACCCATTTGAGCAATAACCAAATAACCATAACCAAATTTAAAGATTCCACATATACAAAGTTTATAAATCGACCGAACTTTAAATGATCATCCATATACACCGAAGAATCAACTGAGATAATATGAGTTAAATGGACAACATATTTAAATGACCAACCATATACACTAAAGAACCAATTGATAAAATACAAACTAAATGGAAAACATACATAAAACCAAAACAAAGAACTCAAGAAATCGAACAAACCATTTAGCTAATACATGGAAAAAAGATGCACAAAACATGGCTAAAAAAATAAAGGACTAGATTAACCTTAACAAAATCTACATGTAACAATTACATTATAAATGAATAGAGTAAACGACCGAAAAGAAATCAAGGGAAAACTCCAAATGGAAAGCACCACCAAACCCTAGTTGTAAAGAGACTTACAAAAATAGAAAGGGATAAACGAAGGAAAGAATCAAACCACTGAAACATGATCCTTGAATCAATGATCAAGCATCGACATATCCCAAACCAAAGACACCACATACAACCCATCCTAGCCGATAGAAGTGAAATAAAAATGCACAACACAATATGAACAACCACAAAACATCGTGACAACCTCAACGTAATCTACATCCAAAGAAGTACAATAACAGAAACCCAACATAAATGACTAAGAGCAATCAAATGGGAAAACCAAGTGATATGATCCTAGATCGAAGTTGTATTGTTAGGAGGATAGAATTGAAATGAAACACTAGTAATCTGATAGTTAAAACTCGTTTTCTTGAAGAAAAGAAGTCTTAAACCCATACTACAACTCGACTAAAAAACCTTAGATACAACGAATAACACCACAACACTTGTGATCTAGTTTTGATAAGTCGATGAAAAATTCAGAATCTCTCCAATAATTCGATAGCTAAATCTTTAGAATTAACAAAGAAACGACTCGGTAAAATCGCTTCGATCGAGCGGTCAGATCGCTCGTTCGAGCACCGTTAAAACAAAAGAAACTAGACATAAGGGAAATGCTCGGGTCGAGCGTTTCTTACTCTGGCCAAGCAAAATCTGCACTAGCCAAACATTTCTTGCTCCTTTCGGCTTCGTCTCCTTGTAAGGACCTCTTGTAGTCTTTCTTAAACATTTGTGGGTATCCTTGTGGGGTCTTTAGCCATCTTTTAGTGCCGAATTTTTCAAATGCATCTCGGAACTCCTTTGCCTTTCCCCTCATTGTGTGTCCTCGTGCGAACACGTCTTGAAACTCCTTTGCTTTGTGCCTTATGGAACAGTCATATTCCTTGTCTAGAACTACAACATACTCATCCTCATCCATGTATAAAGGATACGGATTACAAGAAGGGTATGGTCTCCTCCGTGGTTGTTCTTGGCGAATCCCACGCGTTGCTTCCTCTATCCGACCAAGGCCTTGATTGATGATAGTGATATGTTGCCTCATGCACCTGAATTCATCCATAAAAAACTGTATCAAGACGGCTCTCTCACTGTAAGGTGGTTCGTCGCATTGACTCATGGAACTAGAAATTTGAAAGTTTAAAACAAAAAAGATACAAGAAAAAAAATATGAAAAAACCTCATAATCTCTTAGAAAAGTGTTTCGCTCAATTTCTCTCGATCACTCGTTTCTCTTTTACTTGTTTTCTCCTCTTTGATTGAATTTGGAAATCAAGAATAAACTTGAATTTAATTTCCGATGTTCAAACTAAATCTTGATGCTATAAGTTTATAACATCGAAGCTCAAATAAAATTTCAAAATTTGTGATACCGTTATATCTAACTAAGGACTCTTTCTATTTCTATCCTAAGGACTATTCTATTTTTCTATCTTTTCTTTTTGTTTTGATTTTTTACCTTTTCTTTGTTTTTTTGTAGTTTTCCTTTTGGTACTTTTATTTTTCTTGTTTCTTCTTTTTGGTGATTTTTCTTTTTTTTTTAATTTTCTGAGTTTTTCCTTTTTTTGTTTCTTTTTCCAGGGATTTCTCTTTTTTCTTTTCTTCTTTTTTTCTAAAAACGATAAAAAACTAAAACAAACTAAATTGCATCAAGCTAAAGAAAAATATAACTAGAATAAAAATTAAAAGATAGAAATAAACTGGATAGGTTAACACAAGAACAAGGCTTTGATACCAGTTGATACGATCCTAGATCGACGTTCTATTATTATTATGAATTTCGAATGATACCCACTAGCAACCCAATAGTTGAACGTAAAACCTTTTTTCTGAAGAAAGGATGTCTTAAGCCCAGACTACAACTCGACTAGAGAATCTCAGACGCAGCGAACTGCACCGCAACACCTGTGATCTAATGTTGATAAGTCACTGAATTACTCAGAATCTCTCCAAGAGTTCATAGCTAAATCTCTAGGATTAGCAAAAAAAAAAAAAAAAGAGACACTTTTAATTCATCATAACTTAGTTCAAAAGTCATATAATGGATCTTATATTTATAGAGACCAACCGGTAATATAACATAGGATCAATCGGTCGAACGCTGTATAAGTGTTAACCCTAAAAGAAATAAAAAAATATAGACTAGAGATAACGCTCAGGTCGAGCGTTCTTGGCCGAACAAAAAACTGCACTAGCCTAACATTGCCCAATGCTCCGGTTTCTTGCTCTTTTCGACATCCTCTCCTTATAGAGACCTCTTGTAGTCTTTCTTAAACATTCTTGGGTGTCTTCGTGGGGTCTTTATAGGGGTGGGCAAAAAACCCGCACTACCCGTCCCGTCCCGAAACTCGTCCCGAACCCGCAAAAAATTACTCGTACCCGCGGGTGCGGGTTCAAGTTCGGGTAATTTGAGTTCAATACCCGCGGGTTCGGGTTCGGGACGGGTTTTTTATTTCACAAACGGGTACCCACGGGTACCCGCAAAAAATTACATAAATGCCCCTAATATTAATATTTATTACGAAACTACCCTTGTAACCCTAAACCTACGTTTCCCCTGAACCTAACACAGAAGAAACTCTGGAAAAACAAAGCGCCTCCCCTCTGAAAAACAAATCGCCTCCCCAGCCTCTAGAAAACTGAAATCGCCTCCCCCCTAGACCGCCGCCGCGCTCCTCCTGCTCGGCCGACGTTCCCGCTCGACGCTGCTCGGCCGATGTCCCCGTTAGAGTCTCTAACCCTAATTTTGCTCACCCTCCTCGCGGTGCCTCCCTCTCCGACCGGCTCTCTTGCTCACCCTCCCCGCGGCGCCTCCCACTCTCACGCTCACCCTCCTCGCGCCTCCCTCTCCGACCAGCTGGATCGACCGCCGAAGGTCTCGCTCCCCGGAACCCCGCGGTTCCCTCCTCTCTCTCTCCCCCCGATTGTAGACGCATATGGATTTCTCATTTGATTTTTTTTTTGGTTTTTTTGGTCTCTATGCCTGAGAATACTAATAGTTTGGAGTAGAGACGGGTACCCGCGGGTTTGGCGAGTTTTTGCGGGTATCCGCACCCTGCGGGTACGAGTACGGGTAGTAAAACTAACTACCCGTGCGGGACGAGTTCGGGTGCGGGTAACGAGAATCTCGCGGGTACCCGCGGGTGCCCACCCCTAGGTCTTTAGTCATCCTTTCATGTCCAATTGTTCAAATACATCTTGGAACTCTTTTGCTTTGCTCCTCCTTGTATATCCTCATGGGAACACGTCTTGAAACTCCTTTGCCTTGTCCCTCGTAGTTTGTCATTGTGCAATTTGTGGCCAAGATCTCGTTCACATCACCAAGATGCCGCCGAACTACAAACATACTAATAGTCTAAACCTTAAATCGAACGACCTAAAATAAACAATGAAATCGGACGACTACAAACATACTAATAGTCTAAACCGTATGATATATGACTTTACTCAATCAATCGCCAAAAACTTTGGCCTTTTGTGAATAATACCCACACCACGGTCCAATGGTAGAAAAACGATCAATACAGACAATATATAAATCCGACGGTTGAACGCGAAACAACGGTTCCAAGCTATTGTTGAATTGACGATCTTCGAATCTATAGATGTTTTAATTATATAAAACAAATTCAAACTCAAGTTGACATACATATTAATTCTTAAGACGAATTCGATTCAAGTGGGATATATGCCGGTAATTTGCACACTTAGTTTTGGGCATAAAGCAGAAAAACCAAATGAATAAATAAAATAAATTAGCAACTATAACAAAATTCGGATTGACTAAAGCCCATATTGTTCTGCCTTATTGGTCTTCAGGCCTATTAAAAATAAATAATTTGTATAAATATATTCGGTATTCGTTTTCCAGAAGTCCGCAAAGCCTCTGGTGGTGGAACCAAATCCCGTGCGACAAAGAAGAAACCCTTTGCATGGATCTGCTCAAGCAAGAACTCCAGAAGAAACGGCAGAGCCTGGCCGAGGAAACCGGTGGTAGGAAAGTCTTCAAACGCTCCGAGATTGAGCAGAAGAAAATCCAGAAGCTTCGCGAGGAGGAGCGCCGCGAACAGGAACTCAAGGCCCAGCGGAAGGCCGGGGTAGGCGCCGGAGGCTCAACCTCAGGCGATCCTTCCGTCTCTGCTTCTTCTACGGCCTCGGCTTCTGCGTCCTCCAAATCCTCCGCTACGGATGCGGTTGCTGCTTCTGATTCCAAATCCCTAACCGAAGAGAGGAACATCGACAACCTCGTTCTTCCGAGGCAAGAAGTGATTCGTCGACTGAGGTTTCTCAAGCAGCCGATCACGCTGTTCGGAGAGGATGATCAAGCGCGCCTCGATCGGCTCAAGTACGTGCTGAAAGCGGGATTGTTCGAAGTGGATAGCGATATGACGGAGGGACAGACTAATGACTTCTTGCGTGACATCGCGGAGCTGAGGAAGCGTCAAAAGAGTGGCATGTTGAGCGAGAGGAAGAGGAAAGACAGGGAAGGGGGGGATGAGGTTAATGGAGGTGATGTTAGGGAAGATGAACTCAGTGCCGATGGTGGGTCGAGTGGTGTTGATGTAGACAAGGATTTGAAGCGTTTGAAAGCTAATTTTGATGAGCTTTGCGACGAGGACAAGATCCTCGTGTTCTTCAAGAAGCTGTTGATAGAATGGAACCAGGAGCTCGATGCGATGCAGGAGGCTGAGAGAAGAACTGCTAAAGGGAAACAGATGGTTGCCACGTTTAAGCAGTGTGCTAGGTATCTCAATCCTCTGTTCAAATTATGCAGGAAGAAGGTGAGATTTTTGTTTGTGTTTCGGTTCTGGTCTTCCTATACCCTAAAGTCGTATCCTTTTGCTTGTCATGTACTGGTGACGAACTTTGCTTATGATGGTAATCCACAGATTAGTTGTGCTAACCTTTATGGTAGGGAATTGCTATGAAGTTGATCTAAATCCAGGCAATAGATAATTGATTTATACAGCTAGAATTGTTTTCTATTTGTTTTTTAAGACAAATGGATCGCATGAAAACTATCTTGATTGAGCAAGTAAGCGTGATGAGTATGGCAGGTTGAAAAACTAACCTTACACTGTCTAGGTGAGGATTGAAAATGAGGGTGAGTATTTGGATTTCTGAGGTTGTGACTGGAATGGGTATGTTAACTGGATCATTTCAATGAAGGAGAAGACTTTAGGGGACATAGAATTAAATGAATGGAGCTAGTAGCACATCTTTTTTTCTCTGTAACCTTGCTGATATAGAGACACCAGAAATTATGGTGATTGAATGCCTATTTGAATGTCTCTGGTTTCAGAAAGGATGGAAAATCTTAGACTGAGCAATCCTTTTTCACGTTACATCTTAGGTAGTTGATGCAGATAAATGGGTTGGAGATTAGAATATATAGTGAGCTTTTCTGGGTGTTGCGTTTTTGTGCTAAACTTCGCAGACCAGTTTATAGTAATTTACTCATGAGGAGTTCGGGTCTTTTTCCTATTCTGCTTTATTTCTTTGGAATGATGTTAATCAGAGATGTAATTATTCTCTAAATCCATCATGAAAGACATAAATATGTCTGGTAGCTATGGTGTCGCTAGGTATATATTCTGCATGATTAACGCAATACTCAACTAAGCTCTAATAAGGTGCTGGAAATCGGGCTTTATAGTAAATAGATTGGAAGTAATTCGATACTATAATATCTGCATTTTTCAGTGCCAGTGTTAAAACCAATGTCACCTCTTTGCATTAATTTGTACTAGGCGGTTGTATGGCCGATAAAGCATCCTTCATTCCTTCTCTTTGTAAACTATGAAAAATACCGCTAATAAATTATGTCTAATCGACTGCAGGCACTTCCAGATGACATCCGCCAAGCTCTAATGATAATGGTTGACTATTGTATCAAGCGAGATTACCTTGCTGCGATGGACCACTACATCAAGCTAGCCATCGGTAATGCTCCGTGGCCCATTGGAGTGACTATGGTTGGTATCCACGAAAGATCAGCTCGGGAGAAGATCTATACCAACAGTGTTGCCCATATCATGAACGATGAAACAACGCGCAAGTACCTCCAGTCGGTTAAAAGGCTAATGACCTTCTGCCAGAGACGGTACCCAACAATGCCCTCCAAAGCTGTGGAGTTCAACAGTTTAGCAAATGGCAGTGACTTACAGTCATTGCTGGCTGAAGAGAGATTCTCGGGAAGAGATCAGCCGTCTGAGGATTGGCTTAGGCTCATGCCTTCTCAAAGTGAAAGCTAGTCGCTTTCTATAACAAATGCTTGTCTTGTTTTGGATTCTTTAGACATCTGTGTTTGTTCTTTTAGATTCTATGTTCTGTCTTCACATGTGAACGAACGTATCCCAAACGATAATACCAGGGAAAGGGTAAAATTGGAATCAAAACTAAGTACCTCATCGGTCTATGTATTAACATCACCTTATTTAAAAAATCCAAATCCAAGAATATCACTTATCGAAATGCTTGTTGTCATCCCCATTTTCATATACTATCTTCGTTACCAAACATTCCTCATCTCCATAGAACCCCACTAAAAAAATGGCAGCACAGACCGCCGGAATTTCAGCCCCGCCATCGCTGCCGCAGTTGCCAAGAAACTCATTATCCTTCTCCAAAACCGCAATTCGCGCCGAGAAAGCCGAAACCGCAGCGCAGGCGGAGAAAGAAGAAGCTCCGAGGGGATTCACTCCGCCGCAGCTCGATCCGAACATGCCGTCGCCGTTATTCGCCGGGAGCACGGGCGGGCTTCTGAGGAAAGCACAGGTGGAGGAATTCTACGTTATCACATGGAACGCTCCGAAAAAACTGATATTTCAGATGCCGACAGGAGGAGCAGCGATCATGAGGGAAGGAGCGAACTTGCTGAAACTGGCGAGGAAGGAACAGTGTTTGACATTAGGTACGAGGTTGAGGTCAAAGTACAAGATCAACTACCAGTTCTTCAGGGTGTTTCCCACGGCGAGGTTCAGTATCTTCATCCCAAGGACGGAGTTTACCCGGCGAAGGAAATCCTGGAAGGCAAGGAGTGGGACAGAGCATGAGATCCATCGGCAAGAATCTTAGTCCCATCGAAGTTAAGTTCACTGGCAAACAAGTTTATGATTTGTAAGGTTATTATTTGGTGAGGAAGGATTCACGATGTAATAATATTTTATTATATTTGATTATGAAAGTTGGGTTTAATTTTTATTAAAATATATATACTTCTTTGTTCTCTACTAAACGAAAATCCCGGGCACTTTTACGTGACGTCATCAGATATTCATCTTTCTCTCTCTATAACCACGTTCCCACTCCCGTAATTTCCCAATCGTTCCGTTTGTTTTCGTTTTCGCTTTCGCCATGGACGACACCCTCCCGAGCTCCACCGCCAAGCGACATTGCCCTTTATCTGCTTCTTCTCTCTCTTCATCTTCCTCCTCGTCGCTGAGCCCTAGCATGTTCCCCAACCGTATCGATCAGCTTCTAGTATCGTTCCTCGCCAGGGCCGACTCTCCTTCCTTCCCTCTCTCCCTCGACTGCTCCTTTGACCGAGTCCTCGCTTCCGCTTCCATCGTCACCGGCGGAAATGCTGACGAGGAGCGCATCATCAATTGTGCTCGCAACCTCGGCTCGCTCCTCATAGAGTCCGCTGATAGGTATCATAGGAAGCGAGCGGCAGTTCACAATTCCATTTCCTGGCCTCTCTCTCCTGATCTCACCACCAGGGTAAGCGATTTCATGATTGTCTTCTCGTTTTCCATCTATGATTGGCTACCCGTTCTCTGGGTTTTGGATTTGGTGGCGACGTTTATGGAAGGCTCTGCATATTTCCTTCTTGAAATCGTTTGGTTTGACCGTTGATGGATGGTGAATTCATTTGGTTTGAACGTTGTTTGGATGACACTGAGACGTGTTCGCTACGTTTTTGGTGTGTTCAGGTGCTGGCCATGCTTGATACGCGAACTGTCATATGTGCTGCTGCGACCTGTTCAATGTTCCGTAATTGTGCTATGGACCCTTTTTGCTACTCCCACATTACCTTGACATCTGATGCTCCCAAGGTTAACAACGCGGTTGTGTCTACTATGATTCAACGGGCTGGGTATGCAGTCAGGTAAACAAGCTTTTAAAGGGTTTCTTCTGATAAGAGTTCATGTACCTGCAGTTCTGTCTTGTTTTGCGGTGTAGACCCTTATGATTTCCTTTTCATGATTTGTAGGAGTCTGTCTTCATTCTTAGATTGCTAGAATTTTCTTTCAGAGCATGAAATAAGTGATACATGTCTTTGTCTAGCCTCACATTAAACTTCTGAAGTTATTTTGTCTGAAAAGTTCCGTGTATGCTTGTAGCTAAGGAAAATTCCCTGTGCTGAATTATTTAGCTAGTAAGCTGTTGAAAACCTCATTAAAGGTTTGATCTTTTACACCTAAAGGAATTCCAGGGGAGGGCACATGAATTCTGATTATATCGGCTGCTTCACCTGTTTTATGGTTGTTTCATAGTTTCATTTCTTTCATGCAGATCTCTTAAACTTGGCATTGTGCGAGGCCCAACCGGACCTTCTCTGTCTCGTCGGCCTCTGGCTTATGTACCTATGAAAAACGGACGCGATTTACCTATTCTCACAAGGTCCTGTCTGAACCCACTTTGGACAGAAAACGGTGCTGTTGGGTATTCCCTTTTGTACTTGTCCTTAATTTGACATTACTGTATTAGGTATATTATTCTTAGCAGTCCTGTCGTTTATGCCTGGGAAACTGTGCTACTGCGTGATTACAGTAATCTTTCTGCTCTTGATCTTCTGATCGGTATTCTCCTTATCCATGACCAAAAGGAAACACTTGAGGAAATTACACCTTTACAATATTGAGTTGATGGATACCACATCATTATGCTGCGCAGTATCAGCCTGTAGGAACCTCACTGACCTGAAAATCGTTGGCATGTAAGTCTCATGAGCTGTACACCATCTTGAATTTTTCCAATTTTTTGGTGCATTCTTGTTTTTGCTGAAATATCTCAAGACATCACTTCTGTGCTTAGTCTTTTCTTCTATAATAGTACTTCTGTATCTGCCCTATTTTAGTTTCTACATTTCTTTTGCAAGATGTTCCTTGTAATACTTTTACGGATTCTTTTGTTTTGTTTTCCTTTGTTCTCGTTGTTCACAGCTATGCTGGACTGAAGCAGGTTTTAGAGGCAGTGACAAAATACTGTCACTTGATAGTGCATCTCTTCTTTGAAGTTTGTAGAATAGGTAAAGTTTTTTCGTCCCTTTTTGGGTGCTCCAAAGTTGTTTAAACTGACCTGCTTAATGCCAGGTCGAGATGACTGTTTAAAGGCATCAGACTGTGAAGATTTCGTGAACAATTGTCGAAATCTGTCATCATTAACGCTCAGAGGTTTTGAGCTAGAAGACACTGAAGCACGAATTTTTCTTGAGGTATATAGAATGAGACTGTGAAATCGGCTGATAACTTTTATATAACTCCATTGGATTTCAGCAGCATTCTTGTCTTGACAGTATTACTCATCTCGATTTGGTTATGATATACATTTCTCTGGCAAACTATTTGCTATCACATGAATTTTGCTATTTTAGCGCATTCAAGTTAAGGAAATTTCTTTATTGCCTACAGGGTTCTCGCAAACTCAAATATCTCGATCTCTCCCGAACATCATCAATCACTGGTCTCTTTTTGAGGTTTGTGCCATATTTAGCAAAGAGTAATCCAGACGCACCCAGTCCATATGAAGGACACTTGTATAAGATACCGCTTTTCGTGCTGAATTAGGTTTTCTGTTTTCCTCTTCCTGGTAAAAATGAATTGTTGACGTAGGAATTTGGGGAATCGCCATGGAGACAGTGTGCTGGAGACTCTAATATTACGAGACTGTGCAGATCTAATGGAGGCAAGAACAAAAGTGACTAGGCTTATTTATGTGCCTCAAGTTACTGCTTTTCTGACTTTGGATCTTAATTTGCAGGGGAAAGTTGTTCAGTTTCTAACATCATTATTTGCTGGGGACTTTAAATTCCTCCGACACATTGTATGTGGATTTTGAATGTTGTTAAATATGGGTACAGTTTAAACTGTACTAATGTTAAAGAACCAGTTTACTACTTTCTCTGCTTGTCTTTTTCCATAGGATGTGTCAAACAGGGACGGTTTATCTACCGATGATGGATGGAGATCATGCCAGCTACAGTAATGACGATCCTTCATGTTGTTGTGATTTTAAAGTTATCATCCTCACACGGCTTCAACCCGCTAAAGTTGGGTACCATTCTGTCTATAATAGGTTTCCTCTGGCTAAGCTAAAGGAAGAGAGGCCTGAACTCAGAATATTAGCAAGATTTCCTGTGAGACCGAGGTTATACTTTTGCTTTTTTATGATATTACTATGATTCAGTTCTGAGGTTTGAAATGTAAAATGTTGTTACTATTGGATGCAGTGTGGATGAAATTTCCGATCCTCTAGATGCAACGACATCAGAAAGCAGTTGCTCGAGCAGTAGCCATGAAAGCGATGGTTACAATTCCAGTGAGTCCAACGATTCAGCTGGTACTGAAAGCTCGGAAGAAGATGACGACATGGGTATAAAATACGAACACAGTTTCATACTTAACACATTAATATTGTGACATCCCAGGTAAAATGGTTTAAAATATTTGATTGGACGATTCATGCACTTAACCCCAAAAGTAAGATGTATTTTGGTGTCATAAATAATCAAATCAAATCTTTTAGATATGGTTCACCACCATATCTTATTTAGGGATGTCACAAACATCATTTGGTATTCACCAGTTATTATGAATGGGAAATTGCAGATTAGTTGCATCTAAGGCACGGCGTAACAGCTGACAAAAGCTGACGAAAGGAAAATGTGACGAAGTGGGGAATCTAATTCTATTTTCAGCATAAACAATTTGTTTCTAGATCTTGATAGCTTTGTTTAGCAAGAACAAGCTAGTTCCACAGCTTTGCATTTGATTAGCAACAGACATGCTTACATGAGTCTTAGAATGTTCATATTCAGACTTTTTTGGGATTTGAGAGATCATCATGTATAACAACAACCCACAAGTAGGAATCATTCACTGTTATAATCAGACTCGTGCTTTTCGAACTTCTTTTGCCCAAATGTGTCTTCAACACCATCTGCCACTCTCTTTCTTCTGTCAGCAATCATATCTGAATATGACTGCAACCAATTATAGGAAGATTGGAACATTTAGAGACCAAACTACTTAATGCTCATAGAGCTAAACACTAATATTCAAGAAATCCATGTGGAGATTCTATTACAATGAGAAACTATACTTAATGCTCGTAGAGCTATCTTTTACCTTCTTCCCAATGCTGCAAGACATACAAAACCTTCCTCGTGTAAAGGAGAACTAACCATGACAACAGAACAAGAACTAAACAGAAATGGTGTATTGGTAGAAACCAACAACAGCTATGCAAATGCTAGATTCAAGTAACTACAAGAGGTGAAGGTGAATAGTTCAGTCGAATTGGTTCTTAGCCTACAAATCACATATGGGTACGAACGGAATGAAAAAAATGAAGCTTTCGTTTGTAAAAAACATACCTTAGGGAAGAGGTAAAGAAAAATGTACCACCATGCACATATTAAACCAGCCACAAGTGATGTAACCAAAAATGAATGTAGTATTGCCCAGCTACACGCCACCACCAAGAGACCTGTTAGTGTTATTGTCCATGGTTGACACCTATGAAACAACAGCATTGGCCATCAACTCGAATCCTCAGATTAAGGCACACAGACCGAGAAAATATCTGATCATCATTCCAAAACATAGTGATCATGTCTAAAAATTTGCTTTCTGTGGCAATACAAAGTGCAACATGGGATATCCAAAGCATTTTCCCCCCCTCAGATGCAAGAACGTCCACCATTTTTCCAAGAGCTCTAAACCTTGTATTCTTAAGAGTTTGAGAACCCTCTGCTGAACATATCCAATAACCTTTCTATCTCCTGAAGAAACCGAAAATATGAATGATGAAGTAGTTTTTTCCATCTTACCAAAAAAGCCGTAGATAAACCGAAAGCTTTATCTGTTACATTCACCTTCCAAGTAAGTAAATTAGCAAAATTTTTACTTGGTTCAGACTTATTAACCTGCTTCAAGTAAACTTGTATTTTACCAACAAAACTCTAATATGTCATAACAATGACCAGAACTAGGATGTCTTTGGAATCCATGAATCTAACCAAAGTGCAAAAACTGAGAGAATTCAATGGATATCGAAACAGAGAAGGAATAAGAGAACTACCAGGAGGGTTTGGTGTCCCAGACGGAGTCATATTCGAGAGAGAGGTAGTCAAGGTAGCCTTCCATGTCCTCTACGACGCCATTTTCGTCAATGAACGTCGATTCCTTTCGCTCCCTCTGATTCCTCTCAAAAGCTCCGACTTTTGATCGAATCTTCGATGACCCGAGAGTGAACACACCAAAATTTGATCGAGTACTGGATATAATATTATGGGTCCGAAGAGGAATCAGCGACAAAGCCATTGAGGAGATGCAGAGACTTCCCATCTTCTGGAGGATGCAGGAAAATTAGACGGTGTCGTTTTGATGTCCTCCCTAGGAACCTCCAAAGACTAAGTATAGTATTGGGTTCAATCCGCACTAACTAAATTTGACTCTAGAATTAAAAAGATAGAGTTGTTACGATGTTTGGAAAAATAACAAATATTTATAAAAATATAATTATATATATTATTTGTATTTGTAATTGTTGGATGTTTCGAATTTATTATTTATATTTGTATTCATATTTATAGGATATTCGTAAATATAAATATCTTTGAAAATACGAAAATTGGTAGCCCTATCCTAATGTAATTTTTTATAAAAAAAATATAAAAAGATTTAGATAAAAATCTAAATCTATAATATATAATTCATAATTAAAATTTAAAACCATATAATATTTTAATATTATTAAAGAGAGAAAGTCTAAAAAAATTTATTTTTATTTTTTAAAAATAATTTATTTTAAAATCATTAAAATTTAAATATTATTTAACAAATATAGCTACATTTTCTTTAAACAACATACAATTTAAAATATAAATAAAATCAAAAGAAATTTTTAATATATTATTTGTTGTATCCAAATATAAAATAATTAGTCATTTAATTTGTTTTGAAATAATTATTTCTAAAATTTAATATAATTTTTTATTATCCAATAATAATAATTAATTCAAATAATAAAATCATATTCCATATTTTAGTTTTTCTTTAAATTTATTTTATTATTATAAAAGATTTAAAATATAATTTTAATGTTATTTGAAAAATTATTTACATAAAATTTAGATCATTTACATTTTCATAGCTATAAATCATTTGGATATATAATTCTTCTAATATGTTTTTAAATAATTTTGTTTTAAAATAAAATCAAATGAAAGATTTAATATGATATTTATTGTATCTAAATATAAAACAATTAATCATTTAACTTATTTTGAATAATTATTTCTAAAATTTTAATATAATTTTTTATTTCTCAATAATAATTTAATTTAATAAAATCTTATTCTAGATTTTATTTTAGTTTAATTTGATTTTATTATTATAAAAAATTTAAGAATACATAAAATTTAGATATTTTACATTTTTATAGCTATAAACCATTTTTATATACAATTATTCCAATATTTTACAAACTATGGAAAATATTATTAATCTTTTATATTCAAAACTTAAAAATGAATATTATTTAATTTATAATTATGTTTAGTTTTTTTAATGCTTTTTTTAATTTAATTTTTATTATTGTAAAATTTTAAGATTTAAAATCATTTTTATTTTATTTCAGATATTGAGACTTTTAAATACATATTAGTAATATAAAATAAATAATTTATTTTTTAATTAGTTTAACTTCCACAAAATAACTTTCCACTTTAATAAATAATTTTTTATTCTTAAAATTATTTTATTATTGTAAAATATTTAAGAATATAAATTTAAAACCAATTAAACCTAACAATAAATTTATAATTCAATTATTAAATTAATATAACTTCCACGAATACCAATAACTTCCATTTTTAGTTTTAAAAGTTAATTTTGCCGTAATAAAATATAACTTCTATTTATTCTTCTTTTATATATCTCAATACTTTCATAAATTTACTTCAACGAGAGTAAACAAATTCGTAGTATTCTCTTGGTGTGTGTAAATTCTGCAAATTTAAAGTAAGTATTTAAATAATTATTAATTCTATTTGTTTATTTCATTTATATTTTTTAACTAATTGTTTTTTATTTTACAA
This sequence comes from Gynandropsis gynandra, assembly GCA_036759665.1. Classification (NCBI taxonomy): domain Eukaryota; kingdom Viridiplantae; phylum Streptophyta; class Magnoliopsida; order Brassicales; family Cleomaceae; genus Gynandropsis; species Gynandropsis gynandra. Next base: position 28,012,932 of record CM071867.1, read on the forward strand.
TTCAAACAATGGTTCTTCAAGTGTCACCTATCAAAGATGTCGTAAAATCAAAGTTAGGATTTTAAGAGTATGAACATACAATAATGTGAATAAACTCAAAAGTTCTTCTACTTGAAAGTTAGGATTTTAAGAGTATGGACATACAATAATGTGAATAAACTCAGAAGTTCTTCTACTTCACCATTAAAAATGGTTCTTATGGATGAAGAGGTAATATAAATTTTATATCATTTCTTTGTTTGGTCTTTAAAATTTTATTTATTTTATTTTTTGTTCTTTATTATACTAAATTTTATTCAGGATGATAGAATTCAAGCATATATAAGATCTTATGATGTTCCGAAATTCAAACATCTAATTAAGGAAGGAGAATGTTGCAGTATTTTTAATTTTGATTTGGTTCCAAGTCTTGGTTTATATCCGAAATTCAAACATCTAATTAAGGAAGGAGAATGTTGCAGTATTTTTAATTTTGATTTGGCTCCAAGTCTTGGTTTATATAAGTCATCAGACCATCCATTCAACATTATTTTCTATTCTACTACATTTGTTAGACCTTGTGATTCTATCCCAGGCTCACCTTATAGATTTTGTTTCTCTTCATTTTCTAAAATTCAATCAGGAGAGATGAATGAAAATATACTAGTTGGTAAGTGTTTTTACTATATTTTTTAATAGTATCGGTATATCTATTATAAATATTTGCAGGCAATATTTTTAGTAATAAAATATTGTAAAATTGATATTATTCGAACATTATTATGATATTTAAGTATTGAAATAAAAAACAATTTTTTAAAACGTTTAATTATTTTTAAATAATAAATATATTACTTTTCTTTAAACAATGTACAATTGATTATTTGATTAAATAACAAAATAAAGGATTTGAATTGACAAAGTGAATTAACATTTTACAAAGGATTAAGAGTACTTATAAAAGTAAATACAGAAACCCTAGTATATGTAGTGAAATGATAGAAATATCCTTGACACGCCCCCTCAAGATGGAGCACCCATAGTGAGTCCAATCATGGAACATAGTAGCTCGAATGGTAGTCTTGGCAGAGGTTTGGTGAGAACATCTGCAAGCTGATCTGCATCCCGAACATGAGTGACCCTTAGAGTATTTGATTCAACAAGGCTGCGAACGAAAAGATAGTCCAGAGGCAAGTGTTTCATCCGGGAATGAAAAACCGGTTTAGCACTCAGATATGTTGCTCCAATGTTGTTGCAGTAGATGGTAGGTGGTGTTGATGTCGTGATTCCAAGTTCAGATAGTAAGGCAAGAACCCAGAGAATTTCTGCAGCAGTGGACGAAACAGATCTGTATTCAGCTTCAGTAGATGAGCGGGAGAGGCCGGTTTGCTTCTTAGACGACCAAGAAATGGGATGCGCACTAAGGAAGAGAAGATATACACCGGTGGACTTGAGATCATGAGAGTCACCAGCCCAATCAACATCGGTAAAGGCATGTAGGGACAGTGAGTTGGTTGTGGATAAGAAGATGCTGTGATTCTTCGTGCCAGCAAGATAGCGTAGGACCCATTTAACCGCCTGCCAAGAACATCCGTGGGAGCATGCATGAGTTGAGACAGTTTGCTGACCACAAAGCTTACGTCCGGTCTTGTGAGTGATAGGTATTGTAGCCCGCCAACAATGGACCGGTATTCCGTTGGATTGGATAGTGGAGTATCGGTTTGGAGAGTCACACGTGAGATGGACGGCATGGGAGTAGGAACGGGCTTTGACTCGTGCATGAGGCAGCGGTTGAGAAGATCGGTAATGTATTTCCGTTGAGTCAAGAGGAGGCCGCGTGATGTCCGTGTTGCCTCAACCCCGAGAAAGAAGGATAGATTACCCAAGTCCTTGATTGAGCAACGTGCCGCTACCGCATCAATAAAGTGCTATACCCGTGATGGGGAATTGCCTGTAACAACAATATCATCAACATAAACCAGCACATATATTTGTAGCTCGATGGCCTGGAGGATAAAGAGGGAGGTATCCGCCAATGAGTTTGTGAAGCCGCGACCAAGGAGAAAGGTCCGAAGTTCCGAATACCATGCTCGAGGAGCTTGTTTAAGTCCATATATTGCTCGCTGAAGTCTGCACACATGATGAGGTTGATTTTTATCAAGAAAACCCGGGGGTTGAGACATGTATACCTCCTCCGATAGACGACCTTGAAGAAAGGCGTTATTAACGTCAAGTTATCGTAGAGGCCACCCGTGAGAGATCGCAAGACTCAAAACAATGCGAATGGTGGTAGGCTTCACAACTGGGCTGAATGTCTCATGATAGTCTATGCTTGGCTTTGATGTAACCCCTTTGCAACAAGTCGAGCTTTGAATCGTTCCACAGTTCCATCTTGGTTTCGTTTGATGCGAAAAACCCATCGGCAACCAACAATATTCTTAGCATGAGAGGCTGGAACAAGTTGCCATGTTTGATTGCGATGCAAGGCTTGTAATTCAGCATCCATTGCTTCACGTCATCGAGGGTCCTTGAGAGCTTGAGTAATATTTGTGGGTTCACTGTCTACCTAGGCAACAAAGGTAAATCTGTTAGTGTTCTTTTCAACATTGCTCTTTGAACGGGTAACCATCGGATGTGAATTGGTTCGAGAGAGCTGTGTTGCACCCTCTTGCTGCCCGAGCGTGTTCTCCATGTGCCTGAGTCGGGTAGGGCTACGGGGATTTTCATCCCCAGTCTGAGAAGTTGTACCCGAGCGGGTACTCTCTTGTAACCCGAGCGGGCATACTGGCCCGAGTGTGTTCTCCATGTGCTCGAGTCAGGTTAGGCTACGGAGATTTTCGTGCACAATTTCTGAAGTTGTGCCCGAGCGGGCCCTCTTGCTGCCTGTGCGTGTTCTCCATGGGCCCGAGTCGTGTATGGCTACGGGGATTTGCAGCCTCAATTTCAGAATTTGTGCCCGACCGGGTCCGAGCCATGCCCGGGCGGGCAGCATCAGATGGCAGCAGCGGCGAAGGATCCGAGCATAGGGGCTAAGACGGCGGTGGAGTAATGAGTGGCGGAGAAAAGGTTTGAGTAGGAATGACACATGGTTGCGGGGTGATGGTGTTCAAGGAGATTTTGGGGTCGGGTTGTGGGAGGAATTTGGTAGTGTTGGCAAAGGGGTAGACGGACTAAAAAAACCGAACATGGCGTGACAGGAAGATGCGGAACCTAAGGAGATCAAGACAAACATACACACTTTGAGTGGATGAGTACCCTAGGAAGACACATGGATCGGATTTGGGTTCTAGTTTGTGTGCGGTATAGGGGCGTAGCCATGGATAACATAGGCATCCAAAGACTCGAAGTTTAGTGTAGTTTGGGGGTTGTTGAAAGAGACACTCGTAAGGAGAGGACATATTAAGGTTGGGTGTCGGGAGACGGTTGATGAGATAAACCGCTACGGAAAACATATAAGACCAATAGGGTAGGGGCATGGAAGAATGCGTTAGGAGGGAGAG
>CM071867.1:28016560-28040778 GCA_036759665.1 Gynandropsis gynandra
CCCCGTTATCGAATAGAGTGTAGTAATGCGTTTTTGGAATTTCATTTCAACAAGAGATTTGAACTGAATGAAAGTGTCACGGACTTGAGATTTGGTTTTGAGTGGATAAAGCCAAGAATAGCGTGTATAGTGATCGACAAAAAGAACATAGTATTTGAATCCATCAATGGAGTAAACAGGAGACGTTCAAACGTCGGAAAATATTACTTCAAGGGGACGAGAGGTGGTAAGAGTTGAAGTGGAAAAATATAATTTATGACTTTTATTACGACAACATGCACTGCAAAACAAGTGAAGGGAATCCCGAGACAATGATAGTCCAAAAAGTGTGAGGACTTTATTTAAAATAAAAGACGATGGATGATCTAAACGAGAATGCCACTCGGACGAAGTGGTCTTGACACTATGGAAGGCATGAAAAGATGACGGAGTACTAGATTGTACGGGCCACTCATAGACTCCATTTTTAGTGCTTCCTTTCAGAAGTTGTGCCCCCGTGCTGAGATCCTTCACCTAAAAGTCATACGGAGAAAATTCAACAGATATGTCATTATTTTTGCACAACTGATGGACAGAGATTAGATTCTTGCAAATCTTAGGCACACATAGAACATTCCGTAAAGATAACGTTCGAGTGTTAAAGGGGGTATAGAAATGGAACCCGTGTGTGTGATGGATAACCCGATGCCATCACCAACAATTACATCGTCGTTGCCGTGGTAAGGACTTTGAAGAGCGAGGTTGGAGAGATCCCATGTAATGTGATGAGAAGCGCCACTATCGAGGAGTCAAGAGTTTGCATCATAGGAGAAGACAACGGCATGATGTGCTTGCGGACGTGACTTCCAGTCGTGTGGAGAATGCTGCCACGGTTGCATCGGCGGATTGTCAAGTATACCGGGGGAGGAGGAGACAAGGCGCAAGCGCTGACAGCGTTGTGCGCTGTGGCCGTGAACGCCACAAGCTTGGCACCGGCCTTGATATCCACGGCGTGTTGGTGAATTTTTATGGCCGCGGAGAGACTAGTTCTGTGAGCCGGACGACCGAGGGTTTGGTCGCGAGCGGGTGGCCGTGGGATTGGCTATGATTGGGACAGTGGCCGAGAGAGAGTGGGGTTCGGCAGTAGCCGATTTGGCTTCGTGGTCAAGGAGTTTTTCATGAACTTCTTCAACGGATGCAACGCTATCTTTTGCTCGGATTACATCCGCTATGGGTTTGTACTCCTCGGGAAGACCTTCAAGAATGGCATCGAGGAGATCTTTGTGGTCAAGCGGTTTCCCTAAAAGGGCAAGTTCATCGACGGTGGATGTGATTGTCCGCAAATAGTCATCATTCGGTTGAGATCCCTTGGAGCATCGTTTGATTTTGTCACGGAGTTGGAGAAGATGACCCCTAGATGCTTTTCCATAGGTGTTGGCGAGGGTTTTCCACGCGTCATAGGTAGACGGCGCGCGGGCAATGAGTGGTTGAAGGGTAACCGAGATGGCTCCAAAGAGAGCCGAAAAGAGGAGTCGATCTTGTTCCTTCCAAGGCTGGAAATCGGGATTGTCGACGGACACACCGTCACGGCAGATCTTGGCTAGAGGAACAATGGAATTGGCCTCAATAAAGCACTGGAGGTTGTGGCCTTCAAGGAGGGCTCGAACTTGAACGCTCCATGTGAGAAAGTTGGTCGGCGTCAGTTTGGTGATGTTGGTCATGTTCACCGTGAGAAGGGTGGTGAGAGGATGTTGAGTAACAAACGTTGGAGCAGCGTCGGAGAGACGTGTGGCGGCGGCGACGGAAGGATTGGTTTGGCCGGCCATCGGTGGAGAGGTAAGAGGGTGCAGCGGCGGCGGGTGATGTCAAAGGAGCGGCTGAAGGGGCGGCTGGAGGTTTGGGCGGCGGCCGAAAGGGAAAGAAGAGTGGGGCGGCCGAAGGGTTGGGCGGCGGCCGAAAGAAAGGAAGAGTGGGGCGGTCGAAAAAAAAGAAAAATTAGGATTGTCGTTAGACTTTCTTAGGCTCTGATACCATAAAGGATTTCAATTGACAAAGTGAATTAACATTTTACAAAGGATTAAGAATACTTATAAAAGTAAATACAGAAACCCTAGTATATGTAGTGAAATGACAGAAATATCCTTGACACAAAAAACTTTTAAAATAAAAATCATTTTATTTATTTGTAATTATATTTAACAAGAATTATTATGCTTTAGTTTAATTTAAGTTTTGTTATTATAAAATACTTAAGATTATAATTTTAAAATATTTGATTTTATTTTAAATACTCTTTAAATTAGTATTAGATCATTTTACTTTTATAATAAATAAATAATTGAAGTAGTTTAACTTCACAATAATTTTTAATTTTTAAAATTATTTTATTATTATAAAATGTTTAAGACTATAAATGTAAAACTGAATTAAGTTTAAAACCCAACTAATTGTTTTTATTTTATAATTTAAACAATGGTTCTTGCCACCAAAAAAAAGTATTGGATTACTCATACAAATTTTAAAATCAAACTTAGAATTTTAAGAATTTTTAATATTTCTTTTAAAATAAATATTACTAATATTTAACAACTATTTTATATTATTACTATTAATATATAAAAAATAATTTTTTAATTTATTTATGATTTCAAAATTTTAAAAATAATGATTAAATAGAAAAACTAAATATTTTTAAATACATTTATCATATTTGAAATGAAATTTATTTTAAAATACAATAATCATATAAACAATTTGATTTTACTATGTTAAATTAATTATTATAAATATCATAATACTTTATTCTCATGTATTCAGATAATTTGTTTTTATTATAATTTTTTAATTCTAATTTATTCAAAATTATTAAAGTTGCAAATTAAAAAATTTAAATTTTAAAAATAGATATTATATATGTATAATTATTATGATTTTTAGGTAATATTAATTCAGAATTACTATAATAATTTACTATTGTTAAACTTAAGAAACAATATATCTATATATATAGATTATTTCATATATATTATTGTGATTTTATAAATATAATTAAAATATAATTTATTTACTTTTATTGTGTTATATTATATTGTATTAATACAAAATCTTAAATAAAATTGTTTTATCATAAAAATATAGAATCAAATAAGTTATGTAAAAAATTTATTTGGATGACAATTTAAATTTATATATATAAATATAAAAATAATTTATTTATTTATTTGTGTGCTATATTTATTATTCAAAAAATCTTTAAAAATATTTTATTGTAAAAATATTGAATCAAATTAATTATGTAATAAATAATTTATATGTTAAAATTAACAAAAATGTTATTTAATTTTAATTAATTAAATCCAACATCATTTTATTTTAAAAATATATATTAACTATTTTTATTTATTTTACCTTACCCATTTTATTAAAAAATAATTTTTTTAATTATTATAATTAAATTATAACTTTCCATTTAAATTTTAAAGCGAAAGCTTTCATAGAAAACTTCCATGTTTATAGCTATAAATAAGAATCTTAAATAACTAGCGTCGGAGTATCTAAATTAAAATCAAAACGATGACGTTAATCAAATCTCAAGGTCAAAGATACATATTAATTATTTAGTTTATTATAATTCAATTACATATATCTTCAATGCATATTAATCTACTTATTCTTTTGTTGTTTTTATTTTAACCTTTTTTTGGTAATATTATATTATAAGATTATTAATTATTTTTATTTATTTTACCTTGCCCATTTTATTAAAAAATAATTTTTTAATTATTATAATTAAATTATAACTTCCCATTTAAATTTTAAAGCGAAAGCTTTCAAAGAAAACTTTCATGTTTATAGCTATAAATAAGAATCTTAAATAACTAGCAGAGTGTCTAAATTAAAATCAAACCAATGACGTTAATCAAATCTCAAGGTCAAAGATACATATTAACAATTTTATTAATCTACTCAGTCTTTTGTTGTTTTAGTTTATTATAATTCAATTACATATATCTTCAATGCATATTATTCTACTTATTATTTTAACCTTTTTTTGGTAATATTATATTATAAGATTATTAATTATTTTTATTTATTTTACCTTACCCATTTTATTAAAAAATAATTTTTTAATTATTATAATTAAATTATAACTTCCCATTTAAATTTTAAAGCGAAAACTTTCAAAGAAAACTTCCATATTTATAGCTATTAATAAGAATCTTAAATAACTAGCGTCAAAGTATCTAAATTAAAGTCAAACCAATGACGTTAATCAAATCTCAAGGTCAAAGATACATATTAACTATTTTATTAATCTACTCATTCTTTTGTTGTTTTAGTTTATTATAATTCAATTACATCTATCTTCAATGCATATTAATCTACTTATTCTTTTGTTGTTTTTATTTTAACCTTTTTTTGGTAATATTATATTATAAGATTATTTAAAAAAAAATAATTTACATGTTTCTTAATAATTCATATTTTTGCTATAATTGTTTAAATTTTTTTCGTATATCTTAATTTTTTAAATATTTGTATAATGTGTACAATAAATCACTTGCAAAAGCTAACAGATTTTTATAGTTAGAAATTAATTTTTATGTGCTATTTTTATTATTAAAATATCTTTAAAAAATATTTTATTGTAAAAATATTGAATCGAATTAATTATGTAATAAATAATTCATATGTTAATTTTAAAATTTAAAATTATAATTAAATTATAATACACGTTTTATAAAAATAATTTTTTAATTATTATAGTTAAATTATAACTTTTGACTTAAATAGTTAAATAATTTGTTGTTATTACTATTACTATCGTTAATACCAAATAAATGTTTTTTCATTTTTTTAGGTACAAAAATTTATTGTAAATTCTCAAATGTTGTTATTTCTATTATCCATTAATTATATATAACCTATTTTTTAATTCTTAATTAAAGTTTATGTTCAAACTTAATCACTTTAATAAAAATATTTAAAATTATATTCTTACCATCTTCGGTATTACCAAATAATCAAGATCAAACGCAAATTAATGCTTGGATATTAGAAGGCAACAAACGGCTTCTACATTTGTTAAGCATCCGAGAACCAGCTCTAAACGAAGACTCTGAAGCCACCGTGGTAATAGGAATGCTTAGAATGTTAGACTCCATTAATGACAATTATGCACCATAAATCTTAGATTTCGAAAAATGCAAGACATCCAAAACCTGCTTCAGATGCACGTGTATCTTAGGATCGATGCATGTGTATCTTAGGATCCTTTAAATATATATGTAAACCCGATCCTAATCTATCATCAGGAGATGGTACTTTATCGTCAAAATTGACGATATCCTATAAAGTAAAAACATTAAAAAATATATAAAGAATCAACTATTAAAGGACGATATTGATTAAATAATTACATATTAAACTTACATCGAAATAACTTGAATTCTGGGTGTTCATCTTTTTATTGTTGTCCCGAGAATTCGAAGATTTAGAAACCTTAAATTTAGTTTTGTATACCTCGTAAAGTGAATAAATCCTACGCCTAACTTCATCAACTTTAAGCTAACTTGTATTCTCATCAATTTGATCATACATAAATTTCAATAATTGCATCTTCATTCTGGGATCAAGAAAGACTGCCATATAGAGAATGCAACTATAACAATCCCTATACTTATAAAATTTCACTTGCATATTCTCAACCATCTTTTGTACAACTTCATTCTTGTTCTCTCTATATGCTTTCAAAAGCATTGCAATTTTTCAAATCTTCATTAAGTACATGTTGGCAGTTAGATATGTAGAATCCGAAATCTAATTAGTAATATCTGCAAATAACTTTAAGAAATCTCGTATCTTTTCCTCTCTATTCCATTCTTCATCCATTGGAAACCACTTATACTATCCATCACCGAAAGACTTGAAAAAATATACAAATATTTAAGAGCACCATAAAGCATAGTATGAGTTGAATTCCAATGAGTACTCACATCCATATAGATAATGAAACCCTAATACGAATGCCCTATTGTTGCACCTCGCCTATGATCCTCTTAATATTTTACACTTTCCCTAATCTTTTCTCTGGAAACTTCGATCACTTTTAAGCCATTTTGCACAATAAGATCCAATATATATTTAACCATATTTTGTACAACTTCATTCTTGCATTCTGGAACAGAAGCACAAACGGGCTTTGGACAATGCACGGTCGGGCTAAGAGTTCTCTTCAGCAGCACGGGTGGGCTGGAATGGCTGCACGGTCGAGCTGTTCACCTCCTTGTGTGCCGGTCGTGCTAGTGAATGTGGTATTCATATTTTAACTATTTATCATTCATGATTTTTTATGGTAATCGTACCTCCCATGTGTGCTCGGTGGTGCTGATGAATGTGGTGTAGGACAATTGCCCGTATTCGCTCGTGTTTGCTCGTGTTCGTGTTCGATGTAATCATTTCCTGCAAATACACGAAAAAGTGATGAAAGAGGAGTAAGTGATACTTAATGCTCGGTGAACTAACTACGAAAATGAACTAAAATACTACGCTGCATTACCGAGCATTTGAATGAATGCTGGTTGTAATTCGATGAGAGCGTCCCTTCCAACGATGCAAGATAGGAGTTGCGTATGCTAGGAGCCATGTATGACCCATAGGTTAATGCAACTTGCATTGGTGGTGCATTTAGGTTGTGACGTTCTGCCATTTGTTCTTCTTCGCTCTCGCGCAATAAAGTACCTCGCACAATTAAAATACAAGAATCGGTTAGGCTTCGAGAGGTAAATATAAAAAGTTTGACTCGAGAAAAAGAAAATCAAACAAAAACACGAAAAAGAAATAAAACTCAGGAAAGAACTATGTCCTAATCCAAAAGTATAAAAACTCGAAAGCCGTAATCAATTCGCCGGCAACGACACCATAAACTTGATGTGGTTAATCTCAAGTAATAACTACCTAACACTTCTGCAAGAATACAGATCGTATAGTACCAGGGTCAAACAAAAGGAATCGATGCAACTCTAAAGCTAGTAAACTAATGAATAAGACGATTAAAATCAACAAGTGTTTGGAATGCAAATACAACTAAACTACCTAATCAACAAATTAAATTTAATTAACTAAATACACAGGTTTTGAGAGATGCACGATAACAATGAAGTTGTAACATGATCATTGGTCTTAGATACTATCACGAGTTCAGGGAATTCAAGCTCTAATATAGGAACTGACATGCGTAGACTTGTCCACTACCTAGCGTGCGTACTACCAATCTTCCGATTGCGTAATCTCACCCACTAGATGCATGAAGACTGCTATCCTAATCCCTAGATTCAATCAACTGACCTGGCGTAGATTCTAAATTGATTAAATCCTAAATCATGGCTAAGTTCCAAAGTCTAATCCCATGGCGTAGATTCATTAGACTTCTACAACCATTCATTCAAGTATCATGCAAGAACAAAAGCATTTAGAACAACCAATCATTCTGAAAAACGATCAAATACCCTATCATTCATTCAAGTGGCGTGCAAGATCGAAAGCATTAAAAACCACCAAGCATTACTTCATTACATATCGGCAATACTCCCTAACCCATGGTTATGGATCTACTCGGACATGGACTTAGAAAACAAAACACGAAAGATAACTATATTCAACATGGATAAAGAACAAGATCCCTCCCTATTCTATGAGCAAGAGGACATGAGGAAGAGAATGGACGGGTTCCAGACGCACTTGAGGCTCCTCGAAATGCAAGTGGCACAGCTAGCCCAAGGGTCTAGCCGACAACCCGGACAGCTCCCCGGGAAACCCGAAGCGAACCCCCGCAGCAAGTAAATGCCATTTTCTTAAGGAGCGGGAACACGGTAGAGCCACCCATACCTTCCATAGCTGCACGAGGAGAGCCTTTGAGTGATAAGATCGAACAACCCATCACTCCAACCGTGGAAGAGAAGAAGGCCGAGGAAGAAGAGAGGGAGTTACCCTACCTAGCACCTCCCCCGAGGGTACCACCCTTACCCTTTCCGCAGCGCCAAAGGAAGCAGAGCGACGATGCTCAATTCGCCCAATTCACGGAACTCTTGAGGAAGCTGCAAGTCAGGGTGCCGTTCTATGACGCTCTTATGAAGATCCCATCCTATGCAAAATTCCTCAAGGACATCATAATGAGGAAGAGGACCATGGACAACGAGATGGTAATGGTCACAAACTCACTCATCTAGCCCCCTACCATGGTCGAGAAAATGCCCGATCCAGGTAACTTCGTCATTTCCTGCAAGATCCACGATTATGAATTTGAGCATGCACTAATCGATATCAGAGCGAGTGTGAGCTTGCTACCATTATCTCTTGTTGAGAAGCTCAACAGAGTAGGAGATCTTCAACCCACGCGCATGCAAATCACCTTAGCTGATCAATCCTTACGGAGTCCCGTGGCTATATTGACGAATGTTGCCGTACAAGTGGGAGAATTCTGGTTCCCCGCGGATTTCGTTGTTGTGGAGATGGAGATCAATCCGAAGATCCCCGTCATTTTGGGAAGACCATTCCTCAACACGGCAAAAATGGTGATCTATTGCGCTGAAGGCAGGCTAGTGATGAAATTCGGGGACGAGTCTATCGAGTTCAAACTCGACGATGCATTGAAGAAGCTGTATATGATTGAACCTGTAATGCACGTTACCACGATGGATGCACCGACGGAGAAAATTGAACGTGGATATCGTGATGTCCATTTCGTGGAGATACCACTATCCGAGTGCACCGGGAGCCAATTTCAATCGCCAGCAAGATCGGACGCATTCACGCAACTTAGGGAGAAGCCAAATATCCCTCAGCAGAGAAGTGACCCGCGCGTGCACCCACTTCTACCCGCGCGGGTAGCACCAAATTTAGGAGACCAGGTCGGGCGGCCACACAGCCCAACTCGGGTAGTACTCACGGGGGTAGGTGATGAAATAGGCAACCCGAGCGGGTGGGCATACGAGCCCGATCGGGCAGAGGAACTGGATAGGAACCTGCCCGGGCGACCTTACAGCCCGATTCGTGCACCGCTCACGGGGGTAAGTGATCCATTTAGGGACCCGAGCGGGGCAAGAGACGAGCTCGATAGGGCACCTGAGAAGAACCAGAATTCGCACGGTTTGATCGAGACTTCAACGCGTGCGATGATTCTACGACCACACACACAATCTTCCACACCCTCGACAACCCGCATACATTCTTATCCCACTGGAACACTGAGGAAACGCTCAACCAAAGTCGAATTCGACGAAGATACCATGGGGTCGTGGGATCTAACGAGATGAACCGAGAATCACAAGTGAAAACCGCTACAGGGTTCGAGCCATGGCATGCTAATCAGTTAGAAGACGGAAGAGGCATACCTCCTCTTTCCGACATCACACGCGTATGAAGACGCTAGGGTCAATCTAAAGACCGTAAACGAGCACTTCTCGGGAGGCAACCCGAGCCCCGTATCCTTTTTTTTTGTCATTTTCGTTTTATTTCTATTTTCGAACCTTTTATCTTTTAGACATGGACAATTTTTTCGTAGGATTTAGGTATTTTAGTGGTCTTATGGATTTTTGCTGCATGGTTTTCCTCATAAAATTTTTCTGTTTTGCAGCAATGCCCGGTCGGGCATATATTCTCCACCCGAGCGGGCTAGGTCAAAATTCAATGACGCCCGATCGGGCGGCTTCAAACGACCCGCGCGGGCATCGTGTATCACCTGCACAAGTAAGTTTTTATTTCAAGTTATCCGAGCGGCCATTCATACAACCAAAAATTCGACCCGACCGTGCTCACCAACTACAAGCCTTCACGCCGCATCATCCGCCGGGAGTCGCTCATACGCCGCCGCCGTTTCATTATCGTCGCCGGTCGACCACCCTCGGTTACTCGAAATACCCTCTCCCCCTCTCTCGAAAAACCTCGAAATCTCTCAATTCCTCTCGAATTCCAGGTATATTTATGCAATATTCTCTGATTTGGACTGCTATGGACTAGATTTAAGCCTGATTAGAAAAGATCTAGAGCGGATTTGAGGATTGAATGTCGAAAGCGAACCGGATGTTGCGATTCCACGACTCAACCCGATTGGGCTAGGATTAGCACCCGATCGGGCATCGTGATTTTGAGCCCGATCGGGCTGTGAATTCACCCGAGTCGGGCGATACTACGAGGTGTTCTGCCGAAATTGAGCCTGAGCGGGCTACATACCCTACCCGATCGGGCATCCTACAATTAGTGACTAACATCTGATTTTTCTTCTTCGATTGTTTTGCAGATGGATCTGAAGCTATTCCAGAGCTCAAAGAAACGCCGATCTAATGCCTACGATCCAGAGCACGGATGGCCAGCAAAATCGGATGCCATCACGGAACTAACACCGTACATGACGATCACAATATGCGATCAGCAATACAACTACCGGACAACAACCTTCTTGTCCGGTCAGAAGTCGAGATTCACCAAGCTACATTCGCGGATATTCCCATCCCGCTTCCTATCCTCGGAAGCCATGAGTGCCCTCCACATCGAGGAGCACATCGACGCCATCTTCAACACTTTGGATGGACGGGATTGCGGGACACACAGGAATACACGTACCGCAACCTTACAGCGGAATTCTCCACGTCGTATACGACATTCTTCCCCGAGTCAGGAGATCGGGAGAGAGCATTCATGGAGTTTTGTCTGCTGGGACAGAACTACCAGCTTAGCGCGCGACAGTTCGCGATCGTAGTTGACGCCCCGCACTGCAACTTTACGAAAATGCCCGAGCACAACAGGAGCCGTCAAGCACAATTCAGGGCCCAGATAGCGTATGGTGATTACTCGACGAGGTCCAAAGCCAGCCACATACGCCATCCCGCCCTAAGGTATTTCCATTATTTCCTAGTCTCTTCTATACTAGGAAAAGGAGCACAAGGCGGAGTCAACCACACGGAGTTGGCATACCTTAGGCGGGTGGTACACTAAGGCTTCGTTGTGGACGAGTGGGACATACTAGACGTCGACTTGGCATCGCTAGTCATGAGGCACTTTCACGATATCGCCACCGAGAAATGCAGCACGAACACGAAGATTATGTGTGATGGGATTGTCACGATGATAGCACGAAGAGTCGGGATCAACCTTGGCATCCTGACAGAGGATAAGATCAATGAGGAGCCCGGGTGAACCTTCAGAACTTGCGCAACCGAAGGGCGATATGATCGAGAGGTACAGAGTTATATGGAGCTACAAGGATGAACATGGTCGAAACTTGGAAGTCGACCTACATGAGATCCAGATACCGGGATTAGACGAGGAAGGCATACGTTTCAGGATTGACCCAGCCATCGGACACATCGGCCCGGAATTAGGTGAGGTAGATCCACCTCCAGCCGCTGCACCAGGACCGTCGATGTCTAGACCGCAGCCGATGGGCCACTGATTCCCGTGCCCGACCAGACTACCCTCATCACCGCTCTGACTTCCCTTCCATGGAAGTTGTCTCCAACGTTCTCAGTATGTTGTGGAGGAGAGTAGATATCAGTCTTATATGACAGAGCAGAGGTATGACCTCGAAGCGGCGAGGCACGACATTGAGGCTGCGAGATATGCGGAGCAGCGGCAGTTTCAGGAGCAGTCCATACAACACACGTACTATCTCACAGAGTCCGTTCGCAGATTCCAGCAGCTTAGCATGCAACACTATCAGGAGTCGTACGTGCCGATCCCGCAAGACTACCACAATAGCGCCATTCCATACCGCCCACACATCCAGTACGAGCTTCAGTCATTCTACTTCCCACCTGGGGAAGGGGCACCCGCAGAGCCAGCAGACCCTCCGGCCACCCGCGGTGGAGAGGAAGAGGATTAGGCCACTATTTCTTCCTTTTTCTATTTCTTGTTTTGTGGACCTATTTTTCTTTTTTTTTTTCGTTTTCGCGCTTATGTACGCTCTTTTAGACTTATTGATGTAATACTCTCTTCTTTATCTTTTGTGTTGCATGATTCTCACCTCAGATCCTTCACGATAACACTCGCATTAGAGCAAGAGAGTATCACAAATTCGGATGTATCACAAATTCGAGAAAACAAAACATACCAGGTGTATTCGTCCTTATTCTTTCTTATATTTTCTCGAATTTTTGGCATGCGGGTATTCCTCATAGATCTCGAACACCGAGATTGTGTTCCGTTCAGGTCTGGGGGGCTACTCTTTTGAGTGATATGATCTTTTATGAGTGACATATTTGCGACTAGGATTAGGATTAGGATTAGGAATAAATAGATGGATACCTAGTACGAATTTTCGAGCTTTAGTCATTTTTGCGACCTTGTCGAATCGTGAACAATAGTCTAGGTTTGCTTAGAAGCCTTTTGGATGCCGATTAGTCGAGTAGTTGTGTTTGAAGCCATGATCTATAGTTGAATTCACCTCCTAGGTTTTAGTACCAAGTAGCCATATCTCCGTGTATACCGTCTATCCCTAGCTTGTTTGATATATCTTGACCGTTCATGAGCCATTAGATGCCACACGCTTATACTCCGCTGTCATTTTGGATAAGTTTCTGACTATTTCGGGTTAGCATTGACATGAGTACATCGAGATCGATGGTTCGGGTCTAAGTGGTGGGTTGAGGCGCTGTTCTACGTCCTAAGAGTTAGAGTGATGCGTAATCTAGAAAAAAATAAAATAGCGAAAAAAATAATCTTCAATAACGCACCTCTTCACTCCGCTAAGGTCACACGACCTTATGAGTGTGCCATAGGCAGCCTGGGTCTAAGTAGAAAGCCATCCCTCTTCGACTTTGACGTCCTAGGAACCAAACGTGGATCTAAGTATCGAAAAAAAGAATAAGAACGAGAAAAACGAGTTTAATGATATCTTAACCTTAGGGGAATAGGTATGGAGATCGCTTGGATGCTATCTAAGGTTGTGAAATAGACTTAGATTTTCGGTAAGATTGCATGGCTCGAAACTTTCGGTAGATATAAGTCTAAACTCGGTACGCTTAGGCTTTCGTTCATGTGACGCACTGATTTGCAGAATGACTAACTCTTTGAATTTCTCGTGCTAGTATCCATCGTTATTAGATTCTTCCTACACTTGGCTTTAGTTTTGTTTGAGGACAAACAAAGGTTCAGGTCTGGGGGAGTTTGATAACACGTAGAGTGTATCAATTTTAGGCTAGTTTTTCGTATCATTTTTCCATAGATTTGATAGCACGAGCTACAATTCCGATACGATTATTCTTTACATACGCCCTTTTAATTGGTTTTCAGGTTTTAAGGCGACAAGGCCTAAACGAGCGTTAAAAGGCAAATTCCTGAATCAAACCACACAAATTGAAGATACAATTCACTCGGAGCCAAATTCAAGCCACGGAACCCAATGGAACACCCGAGCACCGAGCGGAAAAGAGCACAAGCATGAAATGAAGAGTGCCCGCTCGAGCACTTAGGTCTACCCACTTGGGAAAAAGCTACGGGGTTAATTACAACCATCTGCATGACCCGGGCACGAAGTCAACATGATCGAGTGACCATACCCGATCGGGCGACAACACGGAACCCGGTCGGGTGACATCACGGAACCCTATCGGGCGGCAATTAGTCCTGAAAATCCCCGAGAGTTTACATGACTCGGGCTTTTAGAACACGCGATCGGGAAGCAATGCCCGATCGGGCTGGAGAGTGCACACGATTGGGCTCGCCTCTACACGACCGGGTAAGATGTGTACCCGAGCGGGCCGCCTTTCTCGCAACAACCTAGATTTAGAGTTTGAATGAGCAAAATAAGAGGGGAGATCAGTTCCAGACACAAGAGGGCGACGGCTAGGGCAAGGAAAGGCTTGGAAATCATCAGGAAAGGCTCGTGAGACGCTGGAGAAGGAGAGAAGCATCAATCCGTACATCGGTAACACAATAGGGAAGATCAAGGCATCAAATTTCCTAGGTTTTATCATGTTTAGGGTTATGTTATTTCCATTGACAGTAAACTCCATGAGTGAGTAGATTCCCAACTATGGGTTAGGGATATCAGATTTGTAACGGATGTACAAGTTATGCATTAATGCTTAGATCTATCGTATTTGTCTTGATATTCGGTTTTATAATCAACATCTTGAACGTTTATACTAGTGCTGCCCGCTCAGTAACATAGGAATTCGTATTTTGCTGGAAGGTTAAAGTATGAATACGGAACTGTTGAATTGTAGGTTAAGTTCGATTAATGAGAATCTGATCGGTCGGTTAATCGACTTAGGAATTAGGATTGCGCGCGTAACGCTGCCATAGTACGAGTTAATCGCTGCTGGAAGGTAGGATTGCACGTACTTATGGTTAGGAGGTTTAGGCTCGGCAGAATAACTCCTCATCTTATAGCATGAATTTCCCGTTATCAAGATAGTTAGATAGGTTAATGATCTTTCGTTGTTACATCCATACGATTCCCGGTATCCCGACACCCGTAATGTTCTTCATCGTCAAGTCTTCCACATCATTTCATTGCTATCCTCATTTAGTTTAGTTTTCTAGATTCTTACACCACGCCATCATCTATTTCACACCGTCTTAGTTTGGTTACATTCTTAGGAAAAGGCTGCATTAGTCCCTAGAGTTCGACCCTAGTACTACACGAACCGTATACTTGCGGTGAAGTGGTCTAGGAAATATTTTAGCTTGAATTTCCTCACATCATCTATCCTTGTTTACGTTCTGCTATCTCTCCACTCTCTCTCCTCTGCCATCTGGTATGTCTCTGTTTCTATCCGAATGAGTCTCTTCTTCTTAACCCTTTCCTTCTTCTTTCCTCTTTCTTTTATTTCCTCTTTTGCTTAGTATTTCTATTCTTTCTCGTGAGTTTCCTTGAGTGTTTAAACGGCTGAATCTTTCCTTTTTCTTGTTGCAAACTACGCGTTCCCTCATGCCCGACCGGGCACAAGAGTGAGCTCGGTCGGGCACATCCTCAAATTACAGCCCGGTCGAGCTTCACCTATGTCGGGGCCATGCTGCACATTCGGGTTTGTTTCTATTTCATGAGCCCGGTCGGGCTGGGAGTAGTGTTCGGTCGGGCACCTCATCGTCCTTGTGTGCTCGGTCGTGCTGATGGGGTGAGATCGGTCGGGCACACCATTCTCCTTATGCGTCCAGTCGTGCTATGCATTGTGCTCGGTCGTACAGGTTGGTAGTGTAGAGAATTTGCTCATGTTAGTGTTCGATGTTTTCATTTCCTGCAAATACACGAGAAAATGCTGAAAAGAGTAAATGATGTTTAATGCTCGGTAAACTAATTACGAAGATGAACTAAAATACTATAACAAAATAGACGTTATCAAACTCCCCTAGACTTGAACCTTTGCTTGTCCTCAAGCAAAAATAGAACTAAGCATGAGAAGAGTTAGACAACAACCATATACTAGCACAAACAATTCAAAAAATCAGCCATCACACACAACAACGCGTCACAAGAACATAGATCTAAGCGTGTCTAGTTAAGACCTCTATCTACCGAAAGCCACTAGCCATGCAATCCTACACATATCCTAAGTTCATTTCACTAACCCCTAGAAAACATCCAAACAATCTCCATACCTATTCTAATATGCTTACGTGAGATACCGTTCTTAAGATGATCATCTTTTTTTCGGTTCTCTTTTTCTTCTTTTCTATTTCAACATATTTTTTTATATTCGCGCCTGGTTTCTAGGATGTCGAAGTTGAAGAGGACAGCCTTCTACTTAGACCCAGGTTGCCAATTGATACACTCATAAGGTCTTTTAACCTTAGCGGAGTGAAGAGGTTGCGTTATTGCAGATTTTTTTCTTTTGATTAAACTATTGTGATTACGCATCCACTCTAACCCTTAGGACGTAGAAAAACAGCCTCGACCCACCACTTAGACCCGAACCATCAATATTGATGCACTCATGTCAATGTAAGGCTGAAATAGTTAAATAACTTATTCTATTGATAGCGGAGTGTAAGCGCGTGGAAATATAGCGATCGAAACAAAACAAATAATGAATGGTATGCTCGGAGATATAAATACTTGGGATTGAAACCTAGGGGACGAAATACAACTATAGGATATGGATTCATGCACAAACACTAACTAATTGACATCTAAAGGTATTTTTCAGCAAGCCTAGACTTTTGTTCCCGATTTGACAAAGTTGCATAAAGTTGGCAAAAGTTTGAAATTTTTCGTACTAGATATCCGTCTGTCTAATCCTAATGAAACTGACGTAAAAGCTAAATAAAACGAAGAACTCAACATCTAATCCTAATCAAAATGATGACACTTCGAAGAGTACCCCCCAGACTTGAACGGAACACCGTCCCAGAGTTCAAAACCTAAGAGAAGGACTCACATGCAAAAACTCGGGAAAAAAATAAAATAGATAGGGAAGTGTGCACCTGATGTGTACTTGCTGTCTCGAGTTGATACATCTGGGTATATGCGTCTCTCATTTGTCGTGGATGATATCGAGGTGGAAAAATCTGCAACAAAGAGTCACACGATCCGAAAAAGAGAGAACAATACATCGAAGTCGCTAGTAGTATGCATGCATGTGAAAAGAATAAGAATCAAATTCTTAAAATAAAAACGAAATAACTAAAAGGTTATGGGCTCGGGTTGCCTCCCAAGAAGTGCTTGTTTGAGGTCAAGAGCCTGACCAAGACGTGCTACTCATTAGGTGGACGTCCTCGACGTCATCGTGTGCGTAGTGTATCGCGTGCATAGTATGCTCGATTGGGTATAGCACGTGGATCAGTTGGGTTCCTTGCATGATCGGTCATGTCCTCCCTAAGCTCGGTTGTGTTGTTCCCTAAGTTAGGGGTTAGATCGTGCTGTCTATAGAATTTGGTCGAGCTGTCCATATAAGTCCGGTAATGCACTCCATGAAACCGGTTAGGCGTTCGTCTCTCGTCTCCTTCAGCGTCTCCAGAGCTTGTTGGTGCATGAGCCCTTCTAGTGAAGGCTTCATCTTCACCTTGGGTGCCTTATCGATGCTCCAATTAGGTGATGAAAGATTGGTGTGGCTGTTAGGCATTTCATGAGTGGTAGAACTCGTGTTGCATGCTTCTTGAGACGCGCTAGAATCTGTCTTGGACACGCGGAGGTTTGTGCACTGATTTATGATGTTTCTTGACCTGAATTGATGTCCACTTGAGCCGTGGTTATGTGTTTGTGAGTTGAGCACTCCTCTTGATAAGGGCTGTAGGAAATTCCACCTTTGACTTGGGTTACGACCTGCTGTGTTTGAATCGAACAGAAATCTGCTCGGAGTGCGTTTAGCTCGACGTTCGGGATCTCCTTCGTCTTTTATTTGCCCAGCAGATTAGTATATTATGTTTCGTCCTTTGGGTCTTTATACACTTCTTTTTCAGCTGCTAAGAGAGCCATCTCAAGGGAATCCATATTCCCGAACTCTTCAAAGACTTCTTCGGCTAGTTTCTCTAGGACGTCGATGTAGAATACCGAACCCACCATACAAGGCTGCTTGAGTGTATCATTCAGACTGAACTCCACTTCTTCATCTCTAAATTTTAATGTGAGTCTACCTTCAGCTTAGTGTATGATCGTCTTTTCCGTATTGAGAAACGACCTACAGAGGATAATTGGGATTTTCTTGTCTTCTCCATATCCAAGACGACGAAGTCGATCGGGATGAAGAACTTCCCAACTTGTAATGGCACGTCTTCCAGCATGCCCTAGGGATCCTAACACTTCAATCCGCCATAGTGAGTGCCATTCATGTAGGTTTAAGATCCAACCTGTCCCTAAGATCCAATTTTTCGTATAATGACAATGGTAGCACGCTCACGCTTGCTTCGACATCAAATAGTGCATGGTTAATTTCATAATCACCTATTTTATAACGGATCACGAATATACCTGGATCGAGCATCTTCTTGGATAGGTTTGGTTGCAGCATCGAATTTGTTACCATCACGGTTTCCATCTCTATGTCTCGTTTGTTCGCGAGCACCTCTTTGAGGAACTTGGCGTATGAAGGCATCTTCTTCAGCGCTTTGTGGAATGGAATGGTGATGTGCATCTTCTTCAATATCTCATCACACTTAGCAAATTGAGCATCCTCGTTCTTTTTACATTGACGTTGGGGAAACGGTAAAGGAGGCAGTCTTGGATCGGGTTTTACGTATTTTGACTCCTCCTCCTCCTCGGGATTCTTTATGTAATCTTCAACGTTGATGCTCTTTTCACTGCTTTACTAGACGTTTCACCTTTTTCAAATGTTGAAGGAGTGTGCTGACCTATCAGTTTCTTGCGTTGACGTTGTGGAAACGACAAAGGAGGCGTCTTGGTTCGGGTTTTACGTATTTTGGCTCTTCTTACTCGGTTTTCTTCTTGTGTTCTTCAACGTTGCTGCCTTTTTCCACCACTGTACTGGATGCTTCGCCCCTTTCAAACATCAAAGGAGTGGGCTGATCCAGTGTCTTACCACTCCTTAGGTATATGGTGTTGACGTGCTCACGGGGATTCGCTTCTGGCCTTCCCGATAGGACTCCTTGCGGTTGGAAGAGTTTGCAGCGAGTTGCGCAACCTGGTTGTCCAAGATCTTTAGGTGCGTTTGAATCCCCACAACTTGTTTCTTTACATCGTAATGATCTGCTCTCATCCCTCTAAGTTCGTTGTATTGATCTCTTTGTCCTTGTAAGAGTTCAGCTAGCATAGACGTAATATCGGCGTTAGCTTCTTGTTGCGGAGGAGGTGGCACACGCGGCTGAAAATTATGGGTTTGGGTCTACGTCCTTGACTGAAAATCCTGATTCCTTTGCATCACTCACGGTTGAAACTTTCCCGGTAGATGTTGCATGTTCAAAGCATCGTCAAAATTCCTATACGAGAAGTTTGGATGATCTCTCCATCCGGGGTTGTATGTGTTCCCAAGAGGCTGATTGTTTCCCATGTAGTTCACTTCCTCATACCCTCAAACTTCTTGTTCCCATGACTGCTTCGGGTAATGCGGACGATGCGATTTCAACATAAGATTGTAAATTCCCGCAACTTGATCCTTCACTTCAGCTAAATCGGTGTATAGAGCATGCGATCATTCATATGAGCCACCCTTGCTGAAGTGTTGCGACTATATTCTCCAGCAGCATTGCTGCCCTCATTAGCCATACGATCGATCAAGTCTTCAATTTGTGGGAATGTGAGGTTACTCAAGGAACCTCTTGCTGCGGCTATGATCAGAATCCTCGTGTTATCCATGAGTCCTTGTACAACGTTGTATATAAGATAGCTCTAATTCATGCCGTGATGTGGGCAAAGGCATTGATAGCCTTTGAAACGTTCCCACACTTCGTATAAGCTCTCAGCTGCTCCTTGGACAAACGTGTTGATTTGATTCTTAGCGAGCTGAGATTTACTCTGAGGGAAGAACATCATGAATTTTTCCTCTAGCTATCCCCATGATCGTATAGAGTTTACCGGTTGGGAATACAACTAGTCTTGCGCTTTATCTTTCACTGAGAATGGGAAGGCATTGAGCATGACGTCCTCATCCAACACTCCTTCTCCTGTTCTAGTGGTTTGACAAAGCATCTTAAAATCAATAAGATGCTGATTTGGATCCTGGGTGGGTCTCTCTCTGAATGCTGCATTGCCGAGCATTTGAATGAATGCTGGTTGTAATTTGAGGCGAGCGTCCCTTACACAATGCAAGATAGGAGTTGCATATGCCTAGGAGCCATGTATGATCCATAGGTTAATACAACTTGCATTGGTGGCGCATTTAGGTTGCTACGTTCTGTCATTTGTTCTTCTCCGCTCTCGCGCAATAAAGTAACTCGGACAATAAAAACACAAGAATTGGTTTGGCTTCGAGAGGTAAATATAAAAAATTTGACTTGAGAAAAAGAAAATTAAACAAAAATACGAAAAACAAATAAGACTCCGGAAAGGACTATGTCCTAATCCAAAAGTATCCTAACTCTAAAGCCATAATCAATTCCCTGGCAACGGCGCAAAAAAACTTGGATTTGGTTAATCTCAAGTAATAATTACATAGACTAACACTTCCGCAAGAATACAGATCATATAGTACCAGGATCAAACACAAGGAATCGATGCAACTCTAAACATATTAAACTAATGAATAGACGGTTAAAATCAATAAGTGTTTGGAATGCGAATAAAACTAAATTAATTAATCAACGAATTAAATCCAATTAACTAAATACCATAGGTTTCGAGAGATGCATGATAATGCAATGAAGTTCTAACATGATCATTGCTATTAGATATTATCACGAGTTCAGGGAATTCAAGCTCTAATATATGAACTGAAAGGCGTAGACTTGTCCACTACCTAGCGTGCGTACTACCAATCTCCCGATTGTGTAATCCCACCCACTATATGCATTAAGACCGCTATCCTTATCCCTAGATTCAGTCAACCGACCTGGTGTAGATTCTAAATTGATTAAATCCTAAATCATGGCTAAGTTCCAAAGTCTAATCCCCTGGGTAGATTCATTAGACTTCTACAATAATTCATTCAAGTAGCGTGCAAGAACAAAAGCATTAAGAGCAACCAATCATTCTGAAACGATCAAATTTCGTAATCATTCATTCAAGTGGCGTGCAAGATCGAAAGCATTAAGAACCACCAAGCATTAAGAACAAGACTTCATTACATATCGGCAATACTCTCTAACCCATGGTTATGGATCTACTCGGAGATGGACTTAGAAAACAAAACACAAAAGATAACTATATTCAACATGGATAAGAACCAGATCCCTCCCTATTCTATTACGACGTCTTCAACAGCTCCTCCTAGATCTTGCTTCGTCACCCTGTCTCTATCCTTGTTTACGTTCTGCTCTCTCTCCTATCTCTCTCCTCTGCTGTCTGGTATGTTTCTTTTTATGTGCTACCGAGTGAGATCACTTCATTATTGCAGACTTGTAAAGATGTTTTCCCCGAAGACAACCCCACGGGATTTCCTCCTATATGCGGCATTGAACATCATATAGACTTCACCCCCGAAGCCGCCCTTCCAAATCGGTTAGCTTAGCGTACCAACCCGGTTGAGACAAAAGAGTTGCAAAGACAAGTGGAGGAACTCATGGAAAAGGGACAGATTCGAGAGAGCATGAGCTCGTGCACCATTCCTGTCTTACTCGTGCCAAATAAGGATGGCAGCTGGCGAATGTGTGTTGATTGTCGAGCAATCAACAATATCATGGTGAAGTATCGACACTCCATTCCTAGATTAGATGATATGCTTGATGAGTTGCATGGGTATATGATATTCTCTATGGAATTTGTTGTTAGTTTGCCTAGAACTAAGACTGGAAATGATTCAATCTTTGTGGTTGTTGATAGATTCTCTAAGATGTCACATTTCATAGCATGCCACAATGCGGATGATGCATTGCATGTAGCGAATCTGTTCTTTAAGGAAGTAGTTAGGTTGCATGGGATGCCTAGGACGATAGATTCGGATAGAGATACGAAGTTCCTTAGTAATTTTTGGAATACTCTATGGTCTAAGCTAGGAACAAAGTTATTGTTTTCCACGACGTGTCATCCGCAAACTGATGGTCAAACCGAAGTAGTTATTCGAACATTAGGAACTCTTATGCGTGCATTAGCTGAATTTGCATATAATCATGTTGTACATTCTGCTTCTAGGAATTCCCCATTTGAAATTGTTTACAGGTTCAAACCCCTGCACCTTTGGATCTAATGTCATTACCTTTGAATGAACAAGTTAGTTTGGACGGAGAAAAGAAAGCTAAAATGGTACAATAGATCCACGAGAAGGCTAGGAAGAACATAGAGGAGAAAACAAAACTCTACGCGAAGCAGGCAAACAAGGGATGGAGGCAAATGATTTTCGAGCCCGACGACCAAGTGTGGATTCATTTGCGAAAGGAGCGATTCCCGAACGAGAGAAAATCAAAGTTGATGTCCCGGATCGATGGATCCTTTAGTGTGACCAAGAGAATCAGCAACAACACTTATCAACTCGACTTGCAAGGTAATTATAATGTGAGTTCCAGTTTTAATGTTACTGACTTGGTGCCTTTTATCGTAGATCAAAAAGATTTGAGGAAAAATCCTTTTCAAGAGGGAGGGGATGATATGAGCATGGATAGTGTCGAGGGACCCGAGCATGAAGAGGACACCTTAACATTACAAGAAGCTCTCGTGACCCGTGCTAAGGCTAGAGAAGAGGATGCCAGTCCTGTGACCCATCTTAAGGCGAGAAAGGAGGATGCCAGTTCTATGACTTGTGCTGAGGCAAGAGAAGAGGATGGCGATACCCTGACCCATCCTAAGGCGAGAAGGAGGACGCCGGTCTCGTGACCCGTGCTAAAGCTAGACAGAAGGATGCCTTAAGAATACCAACAGGTCCTGTGACCCCATCTAAAGCTAGGAAGCTTAAGGAAGCTATCGTTGGACTAGTTGCAGCCTTGCGGATTCAAGACGAGTGCTCGAGTCCACAAGGAACCTCCAACATCCGAGTTGTACTACATGTCGAAGCTCATCTTGCAACGATCAACAATTAGGGCAAGTGTTTTGTGTGTGCTCTTTTCCCACCGTTGGTTTTGTCCCACGTGGTTTTCCAATGGTAGGTTTTTAACGAGGCCACGACTCACTTCTGTCCTCCTAATTGTTGACCTGAGACTTCAAACGTCGATCGTATCGAAGTACATTACCGTTACGTTTATTTTTATTTTAAATTTCTGTCCATTTAATTCACAAGTCTTGCATGGCTTGCTAACTTGCATGCATGCTGAACATTTATTGCAGCATTGAAGTCTTGCATGGCTTCCTTTCTTCTTAATGTTGTCGTCCACCCGCTTGTACACATCAATCAATCTTCTAATTTGAATTTCAAGCTTTCTCTTTGAGAAATCTCCATTGTTGGTGTGTAATATCCAACAAACAAGTTCATTCTTCTTGGTGCATCATATCCACGAAGATGATCTTCAGTATATCGAGAGGCTTTTGCAACTCCCGTGCGACCCATTATTCCACATGGAGTCTTATGGCTCGGCTGCAGCAAGGATTATCCCGTCACTACCTTCGTTCTAGAGTGTCAATTCAGCGAGGAACTCATCAATTGCTGTATCAGTCTCACGTACAAAGCTTTAAACCGGGTATCTTCGGATTGTGTAGGAGTTTGGGGTCATCTTGAATTGTAGGGCAGAATGTGGGGCTGTCCTTGATTGCGGTGGAGAATATATTGGTGGTAGGGCCAATCGTGGTGTTGCCTCCAATGACCATGATTCACCTATGCTAGGAAGGGCTTCATGGTTTCTCACCATGATTTCTCGTTTAATCACAACGATGTACACATTGTATCATAACGCTGTATATATTGTATCACAACGTTGTTAGAAATTGGTAACAAGTAGACTAACCTGTGTATCTCCGATTTCTTCACTTAAATTTTGCAAGCCGTATCGACAATACCTTCAGGTTTTTACTTTGACTTGTACATCCTTGGGCATTCGGAGAATTGAGCATCCTCCCTAGTTTCCAGAACGTTCGCATCAGTACGAGAACACTCTCATGCATTGATAACACTGAAAGTGTATCAATATTAGGATAGATTTTAGCACCATTTTCGCATATATCTTATGTATAGATTCACATATCCGATAAGATTACGAGCTTCACACACCCGTTTTGTTGGTTTTCAGGTTTTTGGGCGACAAGGCCTAAATGAGCTTAAAATGACGGATTCCTGATCAAAACCACATGAATTGAAGATATATCTACTCAGACCCAAGATCGAGCTTCAGAACCCAAAGGAACACCCTAGCAACGAGCGGAAAAGAGAAATATCAAGGAGACAAGGGTGCCCGGCCGGGCACCATACGTACACCCGCTCGGGTAAAACCTACGGGGTTTTATCCGCACACTTTGCACGACCCGGGCACAAAGGCAACGAGATCGGGTAGCCTTACCCGATCGGGCGCAAAACGAATACCCGCTCGGGCATTAATTCATCCAATTTTCCCTGAGAGTCTGCACGACTCGGGCCGCTCAACCACGCGATCGGGTGATGTCTACCCGATCGGTCATTATGAAGCAACACGACCGGGCAACAGTGGTGCCCGAGCGGGCCGTGTAATTCGCAACAACCTAGATCTAACATTCAAACGAGCGGATTTAAAGAACAGAAGAGATCTAGAGCAAGGGGGCGACGTACAGGGCAAGGAAAGGCTGGAAAAACATCTGG
>CM071867.1:28048686-28072156 GCA_036759665.1 Gynandropsis gynandra
GGCCGCTCAACCACGCGATCGGGTGATGTCTACCCGATCGGGCACTATGAAGCAACGTGACCGGGCGAGCCTCTGCACGACCGGGTAGCACCTGTGCCCGAGCGGGCCGTGTAATCCGCAACAACCTAGATCTAACTTTCAAACGAGCGGATTTAAGGAACATAATAGATCTAGGGCAAAGGGCGCGACGAACAGGGCAAGGAAAGGCTGGAAAAACATCTGGAAAGGCTCGCGAGGCATCGGACAAGAAGAGTAGCATCAATCCTTTCACCGGTAACACGATAGGGAAGGTCGAGGCATCGAGTTCCTTAGAGTTTATCATGTATAGGACTTTGTTATCTTCCTCTTTTAATTTCTCCATGAGTGAGTAGAGTCCCTACTACGGGTAGGGATATCGGATTTGTATTGTATGAACAATGATTTGCGTTAATGCTTAGTTCTATTGATTTATTCTTGATTTACGGTTCTACGCTTAGCATTATCATTCCTACGCTAGTGCTGACCGCTCAGCGACATAGGTTTTCAAACTTTGCTGGAAGGTTAAAGGATGAATCCGGACCTGTTAATTGGTAGATTAAGATTGGCTAATGAGAATCTGACCGGTCGGTTAGTCATCTTAGGGATAATGATTGCGATTGTAATGCTGCCATGGTACGTGTTAATCACTGTTGGAAGGTAGGATTGCACGTTCCATTGTTAGGAGGTTTAGGCTCGGAAGAATCACTCCTCATCGTAGGGCATGAATTTCCCGTTGTCAAGAATAGTTGATAGATCTATGATTCTTAGTTGTTTCATCTATGCAATTCCCGATATCCCGTACACCCGTAGTGTTTGCCATATCCGACTTTATCCCCAACCTAGTTTCGTTGTCACCATTTAGGATAGTTTTAGGAATTTAGGATCACATCCCTTTCTACCTCTTTTCATCTTAGTTTAGTTTTGTTCTTAGTTTAGCTGCTTTAGTCCCTAGAGATCGACCCTGGTACTACACGATCCGTATACTTGCGGTGAAGTGGTCTAGGAATAATTATAACTCGTGTTTCTAGCA
Organism: Gynandropsis gynandra; assembly: GCA_036759665.1. Classification (NCBI taxonomy): domain Eukaryota; kingdom Viridiplantae; phylum Streptophyta; class Magnoliopsida; order Brassicales; family Cleomaceae; genus Gynandropsis; species Gynandropsis gynandra. The sequence goes on from CM071867.1 coordinate 28,049,735, forward strand.
CACCATGCATAAAAAAATCGGTTAACAAATTTCGATACAAATTATTAAACTAGTTAAAGGTGTACAATTAATTATATTAAACAAATTCACACTTACTATCAAGGGGAAACTAAACCGAGGATGTATCCACTTTTTCTTCAGTTCGCCGTTAAAGTTCTTGAGCATGTGATTAATCTCATGAAGAACCTCAGCTAATGTGAACCTGGGCCATTGAATTGTTTCTTTCTAATAACGTCTATTTTGTTATAGTATTTTAGTTCATTTCAATAGTTAGTTTACCGAGCATTAAGCATCATTTAGTCCTCTTCTAGTGTTTTCTCGTGTATTTGCAGGAAATGAAGATATCATACATTGACACGAGCAAACACCCTACAACTACCTAAACCTGCACAACTAGGCATCAACAGAAAGGAAGAGCACGACCGATCACCATGCACTACACGATCGAGCTCACTAAGGAAACAACACGCACGACCGATCACAGACTTCATCACGACCGAGCACACAAGGAGGAAGGGAGTGCCCGACCGAGCACCATTCCAAGCCCGACTGGGCTTACCAAACAGCAAAAGCTCCCGAACATGCAGCACGACTCGGGCATAGGTGAAGCCCGACCGATCACACCATGGATGAAGTGCGTGACCGAGCTCGTGTTGTGCATGCAAGTTAAATATAACCTAAACCTAGTCCCCAAGTGCATGACACGTGTGTAGTACTCTAGGTGTCGATCCCACATGGACTACACAACATAGACTAAGATCAAACTAGAATCAAACTTGCTACGATGGAATAATGGTTGTGATATGCAATGATGAATATGCAGAAAACCTAGGAGTTCTTGACAAATGAGACAAGCGTTCTAGGTTACAGTTTCACCGCATAGCTTCTGAAACCGACTATCGATTCATCTAATCATGCGTTCCCTATAAAGATATCTAACGCGGATGGTCCTAATGTAATTCCTACCCTCACTCAAGGCATAGTAACATGATTCAGTTGAGTTATCCTCTACTTTCGCGGCTGACTACCCAACAAAACCCATACGATCTATGATTCATCCAATTAACCCTCAACCATTACTACCATACTTTCGAGACCTCTAAGACTAGAATTCTCCTTTCGGTCCTTCTCCTACTCCCTAACACATGCATCTACGTGGCCTTCGTAAATACAAGACATTCAACGCTCAGACAAAGAATAGATTAGCAAAACGAGAAATGTATTCATAAATAAATCAAAGAGGGTTCTGGGACAGCCATGGGCTAATCCCTTCTCCCAAAACAAGACAACTACTCAATCATGAGTTCAAAATCAAACAAAATAAATGAAATATATTGTCTATGGAGCATACCAATCAAACGAGGCATCGTCCCGATTCGATCTCCGACTCCTTGCGTGTCTCCCGTCAAGAGGGCTCTCTCCAATGATGGATATGCTTCTATATACCCTCCTAGGGTTCCCCTCTGTGTTTTCTTTCTTGAACTCAATTGGGGGTCCCTTTTCAAACAAATTCTTTGTTGGAGAACTTCAAGAGGAGGTTGGTGCAGACATGACCTGCGTGGGCTCGGTAGCCAATCTGCGTGGGCTCCTGACATTTTCTATGACCCGCGCGTGCTAAGGATGAGCACGAGTCGAGCAGAATTTGCTGGACCATCACCACGTGCAGGCTAAGAAGAACATCCCGTGGGTGCTCCTCACCAGTCCTTGATCCATGCATGCTGAAGGTGAGTCCTAGACAGGCAACAATTGCTGGATGTGCAGCCCGAGTGGGCTAAGCAAACAACTCCACGCGGTGGCCTTATCTCCTCATGTCGTATCCGTTGCCCGTTTCTCGTTCTGTTTTCTCCGTTGTGATCTTCGATGGTCGCATTTTGTCCCGTGTATGTTCTTGAGCTCTGAAACGAACCAAATATGCATTAAAACCTATAAGAACATGAAAACACGCAAACAAGTAAAACAAATACAAAATCACACGTAAACATCGCAACTATTGTCATAAACATCTGTAAAATCATTCGAAAATTGTGTACGAAAACGAGATGATCAAAATCCCCTAGACTTGAATGTTTGCTTGTTCCTAAGCAAACGTCAAGGTGAAACACATGGGAGATATAAAAATCTAGAATTTCCCTTTCCCCTAGAAACACCGCTAAGGCGAACCTAATCGATTAACAAACAAGTTAAAAGCAAATTTGGGCAAATAACTTTTAGTCTTCATCCTTGGTTCACCATGGCTACCTATAGGAAAGCAAATAAGAAAGACGAGCTAAGCGAGAAACAACAACTCTCTCCACCAAACGAGACTTCAAAAAAAATGCTAAACATAGAATAAAATAGGATACTTGTTTTGTTTAAGATCTTATTTCTTCCTTTATTATAATTTTTTCTTCATTCTTATTTTTTGATATGCGAACACACTAGGATTCTTGAACATCGGATTTGACGGGATTCAACCTCTACTTAGACCCAAGTTACCAATGACGATATACTCTTGCATCTCGTTCAAGAGTGCACCGGAGTAGATAAGGTTTTAATGCACGTTGCTCTTAGGACGTAGGAAGATGATTGATGTGGTTAATCTCAAGTAATAATTACCTAGACTAACGCTTCCGCAAGAATACGGATCGTATAGTACCAGGGTCGAACACGAGGAATCGATGCAACTCTAAAGCTAGTAAACTAATGAATAGGACGTGTAAAATCAATAAGTGATGGGAAGGCGAATAAATATAAACTAACTAACTAACTAACTTTGGGATTAAACTCAATGAACTAAACAACACAGATTTCGAGAGACGATGATACAATGAAGTTCTAACACGATCATTGGTCTTAGATATTATCACGATTTCAGAGAATTCAAGTTCTAATATAGGAGCTGACTGGCACAGACTTGTCCATTACCTAGCATGCGTATTACCAATCTTCTGATATCTCACCCACTAAGCACATTAAAATTGCTATCCTAATCCCTAGATTCCATCGATCGACCTGACGTAGATTCTAAACCGATTAAATCCTAAATCATGGTTAAGTTCTAAAGTCTAATCCCCTGGCGTAGATTCATTAAACTTCTATGATCATTCGTTCGAGTGACGTACAGGGGAAAGCATTAAAAACAACCAATCAATCTGAAAACGATCAAATACCAAAATCATTCATTCAAGTGACGTTCAAGAACGAAATCATTAAGAATCACCAAGCATTAAGAACAAGACTTCGTTACATATCGACAAAGCTCTCTAACCTATGGCTATGGACCTACTTGGACATGAACTTAGAAAATGAAACACAAAAGATAACTATATTCAACATGGATAATGAATGAGATTCCTCCCTATTCTATTACCGACGTCTTTAACAGCTCCTCAGTGCTCCGGCTTCGTCGCTCCGTCCTTGCCCTCTGATAACACGTAAAATGCATCAGTTTTAGGCTAGGTATTCATATCATTTTTGCATAGTTTCATAACATGAGTTACAATTCCGATACGATTGTTCTTTATATACGCCCTCTTTGTTGGTTTTCAGGTTTTAAGGCGACAAGGCCTAAACAAGCGTAAAAGGCAAATTCCTAAATCAAACCACTCATATCGAAGATACAACTCACTCGGAGCCAAATTAAAGCCACGGGATTTAATGGAACACCGAGCATCGAGCGGAAAAGAGCTAAGGCATGATATGAAGAGAGCCCGCTCGGGCACAGAGGTCTACCCGCTCGGGCAAAAGCTACGGGGTTAATTACAACAATCTACACGACCCGGGCACGAAGACAACATGATCGGGTGATCATGCCCGCTCGGGCGACAGCACGGAACCCACTAAGGCGACAGCACGGAACCCGCTCGGGCAGCAATTAGTCTTGAAAATCCCCGAGAGTTTACACGACTCAGACAGTTAGACCACACGGTCGGGAAGCATTACCCGATCGGGCTCAGCACTTTACATGATCGGGCTCGCCTCTGCACGACCGGGTAAAACGTGTACCCGAGCGGGCCACCTTTCTCGCAACAACCAAGATTTAGAGTTTGAACGAGCAAAATAAGGGGGAAGATCAGATCCAGACACAAGGGGCCGACGGCTAGGGCAAGGAAAGGCTTGGAAATCATCAGGAAAGGCTCGGGAGACGCTAGACAAGGAGAGAAGCATCAATCCGTACATCAGTACCACAATAGGGAAGATCGAGGCATCAGATTTCCTAGGGTTTATCATGTTTAGGGTTGTGTTATCTCCATTGTCAGTAAACTCCATGAGTGAGTAGATTCCCAACTATGGGTTAGGGATATCAGATTTGTAACGGATGTACAAGTTATGCATTAATGTTTAGATCTATCGTATTTGTCTTGATATTCGGTTTTACGCTTATACTAGTGCTACCCGCTCAGTAACATAGGAATTCGTATTTTGCTGGAAGGTTAAAGTATGAATTCGAAACTGTTGAATTGTAGGTTAAGTTCGATTAATGAGAATCTGACCGGTCGGTTAATCGACTTAGGAATTAGGATTGCACGCGTAACACTGCCATAGTACGAGTTAATTGCTGCTGGAAGGTAGGATTGCACGTACTTATGGTTAGGAGGTTTAGGCTCGGTAGAATCACTCCTAATCTTAGAGCATGAATTTCCCGTTATCAAGATAGTTCGATAGGTTTATGACCTTTCGTCGTTACATCCTTGCGATTCCCGGTATCCCGAAACCCGTAGTGTTCTTCATCGTCAAGTCTTCCACATCCTTCCATCGCTGCCACCATTTAGTTTAGTATTTTAGATATTTACACCACACCATCATCTATTTCTCACCGTCTTAGTTTAGTTACATTCTTAGAATTGGCTGCATTAGTCCCTAGAGTTCGACCCTGGTACTACACGAACCGTATACTTGCGGTAGAGTGGTCTAGGAAATATTTTAGCTTGAATTTCCGAACATCAAGTTTTTGGCGCCGTTGCCGGGGAACTAATTACGACCAAGACTAGGAATTAGCTAGATTAAGATCTAGTCCTTTCCGGAGTCTTCTTTTGTTTTTCGTATTTTTGCTTTTGTTTTTCTTTCTGATGGAGTCAAATTTTTCTTTACCTCTCAGAGCTTAATCGAATTTGGTGTTCTTTATCTTACGAGGTAACATGAACAACTTCAACTCTTCGTGTGCCGACATAGCTGAATCGAAATATAAACTTTCCGAAATTCGTCGTATGCTCGCTGATTTATACCATCCACATTACTCAGAGCAATCATGGGAACAAAATGCTTTGGGGTATGAAGAAGAGATCTACGGTAGTTACAATCGGCCTTTCGGGAACACATACAATCATGGATGGGGCGATCACGCATACTTCCCGTACAGGAACACCGAGGGTATGCTGAATGCACAACAATTGTTTGGGAACTTTCAGCCATGGACGGAGCCCCAAACTCAAAGCTATCAGTCATATGTGCCTCAGCCACATCCAAACCAACCCGAAGCAGCCCCCGATTGTGCTGCCATGTTCACCCACTTCCTTGAAGTATTTGAGAATCGAAACAACTTGTGTATGGGAGTGAAAGCGGAACAAGAAAGTGCCAATGAGCAGATGGACGACTTCTTTAGACAAGTGGACATGCAAGCTTCAGAACTTGCACAAGGGGCATTGCAACCACAAGAGGATCTATCGGGAAGTTCAGAAATAAATCCTCGTGAACATGTCCGCGAAATCTGCCTAAGGGATTGTGAGACGGTAGATCAGCCAAATCCCTCGTTAATTGAAAAAGAAGATGAATCTAACACGGTAGTGGATAAGGCTACGGACATTGATGAGCACATGAAGAAACACGAGGTGGAAGTAGAATTCAGCTTAGTGGACACAATTGAGCAACCGTGCGCTATTGATTTCGTGTTCCCCGACGGCATCTTTGAGGATTTAGCCGAGGAAGTTTGTGAGGAATTTTAGAATATGGATTCCTTAGATATGAATCTCATAGCAGCTGCTGAAGGAAATTACAAGGTACCAAATGAGTTGCTTAACAACGAAAAGAATGAGGAATCCCCCGACCGAGACTTCCACACAACCCGAGCTCATGCGGTGCAAGTCAATACATAAATGACCCTGAGATGCCGAGAAGCTACACCAAACGTCCAGCACACAATTGGGACATCGATAAAGCACCCAAGGTAAAGATGAATCCTTCACCACAAAGGCTCACACACAAAACATCTCTGGAGACGCTGAAGGAAACAAGCGACAAAGGCCTAACCGGTTTCATGAGTACACAACCGGACTATCAACAGCTCGACCAGAATTTTTGGACAGCAAGATCTAGCACCCAACTTAGAGAGCATCATGACCAATCTTAGGGAAGACATTACCGATCGTGAAAGGAACTCAACTGATCCGCGTGCCGCACCTTATCGAGCACATATTGCATGCGCGACGCTACGTACACGACGACGTCGAGGACGTCCACCTAATGAGTAGCACGCTTTGGTCGAGCTACGACCTTAAACAAGCGCTTCTCGAGAGGCAACCCGAGCCCCGTATCCTTTCGTCGTTTTCATTTTATTTCTATATTTTTAAACTCTTTTTAAGACTTGGACAATATTTTAGGATTTAGGAATTTAGTGGTCTTATTGATTTTGTGCTGCATAGTTTTCCTCGTATAATTTTTTCGGTTTTGCAGCACCGCCCGGTCGGGCGGACATTCTCCACCCGAGCGGGTTAGGTCAAAATGAAAGATGCCCGATCGGTCGACTCAGAGGACCCGCGCGGCCATTCTCACTACGAAATTTGACCCGAGCGTGCTCCCACACTTGCAACCCTTCACGCCGCATCATCAGCTGAAGCTCATCCACATCGTCGCCGTTCCATTGTCGCCGGTTGACCACCCTCGGTTACTCGAAATACCCTCTCCCTCTTCTCTCGAAAAACCTCAAAATCTCTCAATTTCCTTCGAATTCTAGGTATTTACATGACATATTTTGTGATTTGGAATGCTTTGGACTAGATTTAGGTCTGATTAGAAGAGATTCAAGGTGAAACTGCGGATTGAACCATGAAATCGAACTAGATGTCGCGATTCCGCGAACCACCCCGATCGGGCTAGGGTTAGTACCCGGTCGGGCAACGTGAATTTGAACCCGATCAGGCAGTAACTTCACCCGGGTCGGGCGCTACCTACGGGGTATTTTGACGAAATTGAGCCCGAGCGGGCTACATACTCTACCCGAGTGGGCACGCTGCAAACAGTGACTAACATTCAATTTTTCTTCTTCGATTGTTTTGCAGATGGCTCCAAAGCTATTCCAGAGCTCAAAGAAACGCCGATCTGATGCCTACGATCCAGAACACGGATGGCCAGCAAAGTTGGATGCCATCACGGAACTAACGCCGTACATGCCGATTACCACATCTCATCAGCAATACAACTACCGGACGATGACCTTCTTGTCCGGTCAGAAGGCGAGGTTCACCGAGCTACAGCCGCGGATATTCCCATCCTGCTTCCTATCCTCGGAAGCTATGAGTGCCCTCCACATCGAGGAGCACATTGACACCATCTTCAACACGTTAGGATGGACGGGATTGCGGGACACGCAGGAGTACACGTACCGTAACCTTACCGCAGAATTCTTTGCGTCGTACACGACATTCTTCCCCGAGTTAGGAGATCGGTAGACAACATTCATGGAGTTCCGTCTGCTGGGACATAAGTACCGGGTTAGCGCGCGACAGTTCGCGATTGTGCTCGACGCCTCGCACTGCAACTTCACGAAAATGCCCGAGCACAACAGGAGCCGTCAAGCGCAATTCTGGGCCCAGATAGCCTACGGTGATTACTCGACGAGGTCGAAAGCCAGCCACATATGCCACCCCGCCCTAAGGTACTTCCATTATTTCCTAGTCTCCTATATCCTAGGAAAAGGAGCACAAGGCGGAGTCACGGAGTTGGAATACCTTAGGTGGGTGGTACACACAGGCTTCGCTGTGGACGAGTGGGACATACTAGACGTCGACTTGGCATTGCTAGTCAGGAGGCACTTCCACGACATCGCCACCGAGAAATGCAGCACAGACACGAAGATTATGTGTGGTGGGATTGTCACGATGATAACACGAAGAGTCGGGATCAACCTTGGCAACCTGAGAGAGGACAAAATTAACGAGGAGCCCGAGCTGAACCTTCAGAACTTGCACAACCGAAGGGCGATATCGATCGAGAGGTACAGAGTTATATGGAGCTACAAGGATGAACACGGTCGAAATTTGGAAGTCGACCTACATGAGATCCTTATGCCGGGATTAGAGGAGGAGGGCATACGTTTCAGGATTGACCCAGCCATCGGACACATTGGCCCGGGACTAGGTGAGGTAGATCCACCTCCAGCCGCTGCACCAGGACCGTTGATGTCTCGACAGCGCAGCCGACGCGCCACTCACTCCCATACCCGCCCAGACTATCCTCATCACCACTCTGACTTCCCTTCTATGGAAGGTGTCTCCGTCATTCTCAGGTATGTTGCAGAGGAGAGTAGATATCAGTCTTTCATGGCAGAGTAGAGGTACGACCTCGAGGCGGCGAGGCACGACATTGAGGCTACGAGATATGCGGAGCAGCAGCAGTTTCAGGAGCAGTCCAGTCAGCACACGTACTATCTCACAGAGTCCGTTCGCAGATTCCAGCAGCTCAACATGCAACACTTTTAGGAGCCGTACGTGCCGATCCCACAGGACTACCACACTGGCGTCATTCCATACCGCCCGCACATTCCGTACGAGCTTCAGTCATTTTACTTCCCACCTGGGGAAGGGGCACGCACGGAGCCAGCAGAACCTCCGGCCACCCGTGGTGGAGAGGAAGAGGATTAGACCATTCTTCCTTTTTCCTTTTCTTTCTTTTTCTATTTCTTGTTTTATGGACCTATTTTTCTTATTTTATTTCTTTTTTCTTTTTCGCGCATATGTACGCTCTTTCGGACTTATTGATGTAGTACTCTTTTCTCTATCTTTTGCATTGCATGATTCTCATCACAGGTCCTTCACGATAACACCCGCATTAGAGCAAGAGAGTATCACAAATTCGGATGTATCACAAATTTGAGAAAGCTAAACACACCGGGTGTATTCGTTCTTCTTTCACATATTTTCTCGAATTTTTGGCATGCGGGTATCCCTCATAGATCTCAAACACCGGGACTGTGTTTCGTTCAGGTCTGGGGGGGGAGGTACTCTTCGTCTAGAGTGATACGGATTTTTCATTAGAGTGACATATTTGCACTTAGGATTAGGATTAGGGTTAGGATTAAGGGTAGGATGGATCTTCGACCGACGAGAATGGAACTCACCATGGCTGATCGGAGTGTTAGAGTCCCCGAAGGAATACTTGAAGACGTACCACTGCAAGTAGGAAAATTCTTTGTCCGTTGATTTTGCCGATTAGTCTAGTAGTTGTGTTTGAAGCCATGATCTATAGTTGAATTTACCCCCTAGGTTTCAGTACCAAGTAGCCATATCTCCGTGTATACCGTTTATCCCTTGCTTGTTTGATATATCGTTGCCGTTCATAGTCATAAGATGCCACACGCTTATACTCCGCTGCCATCTTGGATAAGTTTCTGACTATTCCGGGTTTTCATTGACATGAGTACATCGAGATTGATGGTTCGGGTCTAAGTGGTGGGTTGAGGTGCTGTTCTACGTCCTAAGGGTTGGAGTGATGCGTAATCTAGAAAATAAATAAATAAATAAAAAGCGAAAAAAGAAAAAAAATAAGTCCTTCAATAACACACCTATTCACTCCGCTAAGGTCACACGACCTTATGAGTGTTCCATAGGCAGCCTGGGTCTAAGTAGAAAGCCATCCCTCTTCAACTTAGACGTCCTAGGAACCAAGCGTAGATATAAGTATCGAAAAAAATGAATAAGAACGAGAAAAACGAGTTTAATGATATCAAAAGCTTAGGGGAATTGGTATGGAGATCGCTTGGACGCTATATAGGGTTGTGAAATAGACTTAGATTTTTGGTAGGATTGCATGGCTCGGAATTTTCGGTAGATATAAGACTAAACTCGGTACGCTTAGGCTTTCGTTCATGTGATGCGTTGATTTGCATAATGACAAACCCTTTGAATTTTTCGTGCTAGTATCCATCGTTATTAGATTCTTCCTGTACTTGGCTTTAGTTTTGTTTGAGGACAAACAAAGGTTCAGGTCGGGGGAGTTTGATAACACGTAAAGTGTATCAGTTTTAGGCTAGGCTTTCGTATCATTTTCGCATAGATTTCATAACATGAGTTACAATTCCGATACGATTGTTCTTTATATGCCCTGTTTGTTGGTTTTCAGGTTTTAAGGCGATAAGGCCTAAACGAGCGTAAAAAGGCAAATTCTTGAATCAGACCACGCATATCGAAGATACAATTCACTCGGAGCCAAATTCAAACCACGAGACTTAATGGAACACCCGAGCATCGAGCGGAAAAGAACAAAGGCATGAAATGGAGAGTGCCCGCTCGGACACAGAGGCCTACCCGCTCGCGCAAAAGCTACGGGGTTAATTACAACAATCTACACGACCCGGGCACGAAGACAACATGATCAGGTGATCATGCCTGCTCGGGCGATAGCACGGAACCCGCTCGGGCAGCAATTAGTCCTGAAAATCCTCGAGAGTTTACACGACTCGGGCAGTTAGACCACACGGTCGGGAAGCTTTGCCCGTTCGGGCTCAGTACTTTACATGATCGGGCTCGCCTCTGCACGACCGGGTAAAACGTGTACCCGAGCGGGCCGCCTTTCTCGCAACAACCTAGATTTAGAGTTTGCACGAGCAAAATAAGGGGGAAGATCAGATCCAGACACAAGGGGGCGACGGCTAGGGCAAGGAAAGGCTTGGAAATCATCAGGAAAGGCTCGGGAGACGCTGGAGAAGGAGAGAAGCATCAATCCATACATCGGTAACACAATAGGGAAGATCGAGGCATCCGATTTCCTAGGTTTTATCATGTTTAGGGTTGTGTTATCTCCATTTTCAGTAAACTCCATGAGTGAGTAGATTCCCAACAATGGGTTAGGGATATCAGATTTGAAACGGATGTACAAGTTATGCGTTAATGCTTAGATCTATCGTATTTGTCTTGATATTCGGTTCTATAATCAACATCGTAAACACTTATACTAGTGCTACCCGCTCAGTAACATAGGAATTCGTATTTTGCTGGAAGGTTAAAATATGAATTCGGAACTGTTGAATTGTACGTTAAGTTCGATTAATGAGAATCTGACCGGTCGGTTAATCGACTTAGGAATTAGGATTGCGCGCGTAACGCTGCCAAGTACGAGTCAATCGCTGCTGGAAGGTAGGATTGCACGTACTTATGGTTAGGAGGTTTAGGCTCGGTAGAATCACTCCTCATCTTAGAGCATGAATTTCCCGTTATCAAGATAGTTCGATAGGTTTATGATCTTTCGTCGTTACATCCTTGCGATTCCCGGTATCCCGAAACCCGTAGTGTTCTTCATCGTCAAGTCTTCAACATCCTTCTATTGCTGCCACCATTTAGTTAGTTTAGTAAGATATTTACACCACACCATCATCTATTTCTCACCGTATTAGTTTAGTTACATTCTTAGAATTGGCTGCATTAGTCCCTAGAGTTCGACCCTGGTACTACACGAACCGTATACTTGCGGTAGAGTGGTCTAGGAAATATTTTAGCTTGAATTTCCAAACATCACCCTTGTGTGAGCGTTCTCCTCCTCCTCTCTCTTTGTGTGCTCTCTTTTTTCTCCTTTTTTCCGTGTGAATATGTCCCTGAACCTCTCCCCCTTTCATTCCTTGCAGCAACCACCTCTCTCTTCCCTTTTCTTGAGTTTTCCATTCTTGAATAAGTTGGGTGACGTTTCCATTACTTTCTCCAGTGAAATATCACTTATTCCTCTTCTCTAAAGGCGTTTTCCTTATTGTATAAGTCCCCAACAAACTCCCATTTGTTTTAAGTCAAAGTAACTTATTTAGAGTTGCAGGTGACGGACGCGACCCGGGCGGGCTGGGTAAGTGACCCGCTCGGGTGCGGCGCGGATGATCGCGCAAGAACTCGATGGAGATAGAGGCAGCCCGCTCAGGCTGAGGTGATGCCCGCTGGGGCTGAGGCCCCGGGCGTGGTAATTCTTGCCCGACTCATGCTCAATTTGCTAGACAAAATCACCGTAACAAATGCCCGCTCGGGCTAGGGAGTTACTCGTGCGGGTAGTGGCTATTCCTTGCGGATTCTCGTCCCGTTTGTCCCGTGATGATCCTCGATGTTGGTACTTTGTGTCGTGTACGTCCTTTAGCTCCATAATGAATGATAACGAGATGATCATGATGCTTAATGCTTGGTAAAATCCAAATGAATGATGAAACTAACTATGAAAATAGATGAAAATACTAGAACAAAATAGACGTTATCAAACTCCCCCAGACTTGAACCTTTGCTCGTCCTCGAGCAAGACTAGAAAGAAGAATGAGAGGAGTTAGACAACAACCGGAAACTAGCACAATCAACTCGAAAAGTCAGCCACCCTACGCAACAACGCGTCACACGAACATATATCTAAGCGCACTGAATTTAGACCCCTGTCTACCGAAAGCCACTAACCGTGCAGTCCTACACATATCCTGAGTTAATTTCACTAACCCCTAGACAATATCCAAGCAATCTCCATACCTATCCTAATGCACAAACAGTTCGATACCATTCATAAGAGAATTATTTTTCTTCTTTTTCGGTTCTCTTTTCCTTCTTCTTTTTTTTTCGGTTTCCACACATTTTTTTATTTGAAAATTTTGCACTCGGTTTCTAGAACGTCGGAGTTGAAGAGGAAAGCCTTCTACTTAGACCCAGGTTGCCAATTGGCACACTCTTAAGGTCTCATAACCTTAGCGGAGTGAAGAGGTTGCATTTTTGCTAATTGATTTTTTTCTTTTGATTAACTAGTGTGAATATGCATCGAGTCTAACCCTTAGGACGTAGAAAAAACGCCTCGACCCACCACTTAGACCGCTGAAAAAGTTAAAGAACTTAGTCTATTGACAACGGAGTGTAAGTGCGTGGAAATATAATGATCGAAACAAAACAAGGAGTGAAAGGTACGCTCGGAGATATAAGTGCTTGAGATTGAAGCCTAAGGGAAGGAATACAACTATAAGCACGACCACTAACTAATCGATATCGAAAGGTATGTTTCAGAAAACCTGGACTTTTGTTCCCGATTCGATAAAGTTGCACAAGGTGACTAAAGTTCGAAATTTTTTTGTACTAGATATCCGTCCGTCTAATCCTAAAAAAACAAAACAAAAAACTCAACATCTAAATCCTAATCACAATCATGACATTCGAAGAATTCCCCCCAGATTTGAACGGAACACCGTCCCGGTGTTCAATACCTAAGAGAAGGACTAACACGCAAAAACTCGGGGAAAAATACTATAAATAGGAACGTGTGCACCTGATGCGTGCTGGCTGTCCCGAGTTGATATAGCTGGGCATACGCGTCTTTCCTTATGTTGTGGATGATTTCAAAGTGGAAAACCTGTAACAAAAGTCACACAATCCAAAGGAGACAGTACGATACATCGGGGTTATTGGTAAGGAGCATACTTGTGAAAAGAATAAGAGTCGAATTCTAAAAAAAATTTGAAACGAAATAACTAAAAGGATATGGGGCTCGGATTGCCTCCCGAGAAGCGCTTTTTTAAGGTCTCGAGCCTGACCAAAACATGCTACTCATGATTCGTCTCCAAGAGAGTGAGTGTAGCTTGATTATAATCCATGTTATCCGCATTGTAGAGCTTTATGCGTTGGGCGTTCACTTTAAATGGACCATTGATTCCTATTAGCTCGATTGCTCCGTGTGGTGAGATGCTTTTGATTGTGAACGGCCCAGACCAGCATGACTTGAGTTTGCCTGGAAAAAGTTTCGAACGTGAATTGAAAACAAGTACACGATCACCTACCTCGAATGTCCGCTGGGCTATGTGTCTGTCATGCCACTTCTTCGTGCGCTCCTTGTAAATCTTTGCGTTCTCGTACGAATGGAGGCGCATCTCCTCTAGATGATGGAGCTGTAGCATCTGTTTCTCAGCGGCTGACTTGTAATCATAATTAAGTGCTTTAATTGCCCAATATGCTCGGTATTCTAACTCGATCGGTAGATGGCATGCCTTACTGTACACTAGCTGAAATGGAGTCATTCCGATTGGCGTTTTGAATGCTGTACGATAAGCCCATAATGCATCGTCGAGTTTCAGTGCCCACTCCTTCCTAGACTTAGAGACCGTCTTCTCCAAAATCGACTTGATCTCTGATCATCTCGTTTTCATACGTATTTCTTGCACGATTTAGGAGACGTTTTCGATACATATGTGATGTTTTACGTATGATTCCGTATCCGAGTTACTTGCTTTCGTGCTTTTCATGTTCTTACAGGTTTTTACGCGTATTTGGACCATTTTGGAGCTAAAGGAGCATGCACGGAGCTAAGGAGCAACTTCGGGGATCACCACGGGACAAACGGGACGAGATTGAGCATGGAAAAGCCTCACCCGGTCGGGCACAACCCTTGCACGATCGGGCAAAACCTACGGCCAATTGTGTGGACCATTTAGCACAACTCGGGCAAGCATGCCCGACCATTTTGCCTTGTGCCCGAGCGGGCACACATGCCATGCCCGATTGAGCATCATTCCAGACACACAGCACGCACGACTTGCCCTAGCCGCACCCGAGCGGGCACACTCACTACCCGAACGGGTCGCGGCCCGAACCTGCTCAAAACTTAAGTTAAATTAACTTAAAACATAAGGGAACTCGTGGGGCATTTTAGGCAACAATTGGACCGACTTAGGAGGCTTAAAAGGAGGCAAAAAGACGTCATTACAGCAAGCTTACAGAGGAGAACAATTCAGCGAAAGATAGAGCAGATTCTTGCGAGGAGATAAGCGAGGAGCATTGGAGATCAAGCACCACCATTTCGGTTTTGTTTTGTTTTTATGTTCCTTAGACTTTCTACTATGTTTATGTTTCTTTACAGACGCATGAGCGAGTAGTTTGTTTGTTCTAGGAGAAGGGATTAGCCCTTGGCTATCCCGAGACCGCTTTTGATCTATTTTGAATGCATCTTCCCGTTTTAGTTTATCTATTCTCTATCTGAATGCTTAAATTTACTTGTGTTTGCGCTGATCACGTAGATGCATGTGTTAGGGATTAGGAGAAGGACCGAAAGGAGAATTCTAGTCCTAGAAAGTCAGGTTTAGAACAACCGAGGTTAGGCCACGAAAGTAGGGTAGCAACGGTTGAGGGTGAACGGGCGAATCACAGAGTTTATGGGTTTAGTTCAAGGTGTCAGTCACGAAAGTAGGGGGCAGCTTGTCTAGATCACGTGTCTATGCCTTGAGAGAGGGTAGATATCATGTTAGGATCGTCCGCCTTAGATAGCTTTAACTGGGATTGCATGATAGATAGGTTGGTCGTCGGTTTCGGTAGTCTTGTGGTGAAACCGGTTTCCTAGGACGCTTGTTTTATCGTTAGAACCCAAGTAGTTTAGTTTACTTTCAGTATTTCATTCTTCATCATCACTCTTTCGTTAGCAAGTTTGATTCGTAGTTCGGGTTTAGGTAGTGTTGCGTAGTCTCTGTGGGATCGACACCTAAAATACTACACACGTGCCGTGCACTTGCGGGTAGATTAGGTTATATTTAACTCTGATACGCATCAAGTTTTTGGCGCCGTTGCCGGGGACTATTGTCAACGCGTCTTAGATTCGAACCTAGAGTCCTTCTTGCTTTGTTTTTATTTTTGTTTTCTTTTCTTTCGTTCCTTCTACGTAAATTGTTCTTTGTTTGTCCTTTGCAGAACTTTCAGGTCGACAAAAGATGGATAATCAGAACGGCAATGGACAGATGCAATTACAGGCTCCTCCACCACGTCGTCTAAGGGATTACGTGGTGCCGAACATGAACAACGTGCAAACAGCCATAAGGATGCCTACTGTTGCAAGAGAGCAATTCGAGATTAAGCTAGCAATGATAAATATGCTTTATCAGAAGCAATTCATGGGTGGAAACCATGAGGATCCACATCAGCATCTCAGAGATTTCCTCGAACTTTCAGGTACGTTCAAAATTCATGGAGTCTCTGAGGATGCAATCTTGCTGCATCTTTTCCCTTTTTCAATAGGGGGAAAAGCGAAATCTTGGCTGCAATCACTCCCTGCGGGATCTATCACCACTTGGGATCAGCTCTGCACACTGTTCCTATCACGCTTCTTTCCTCCGAGCAAGACAATTCAGATGAGGGGGGAAATCACAACATTCAGATGCAGAGATGGAGAAACTATGTTTGAGGCGTGGGGTAGATTTAAGGATCTTCTGTAGATGTGCCCACACCATGGACTTGAGCAGTGGTACGTTATCCAAACTTTTTATAACGGAATTTCAGATGAGCACCGCATGAGGTTGGATAACGCTGCCAGAGGATCATTCATGGATCTGAGCGTCGAGGAGGCATTTGAGCTGCTTAATAACCTCGCCATGAACCACACCATGTGGTCCACTCCAAGAGGTATGCCTAATAGCACTCGTCGTTTATATGAGCCTAACCAGAATAGAGCCATGGGTAATGCAGCGAACGCTATGTACTGTGCGAATTGCGGAGATACGGATCATGTAGCGTATCAATGCACAGTACATGAGGATTACGAACAGATGTATTATGCCCAGCAGCAAGGCAACACACAATTCGGGAACACCTACAACCCGAATTGGAGGAATCACCCGAACTTGTCATATCGAACGACTCAACCGGTGAAGTATTCGGGGTTTCCACCAAGGCAGAATAATTTCCAGCAAAACAACCAACAACTCCAGCAAGCACAGCAAGCTCCGCGAGGCCCTCGACCTCCTCAAGCCGTTTCATCAAACCTAGAGGGGGTATTGCTCGAATTTATGAAGAAGCAGGAGCAGCAACAACAGGAGCTTAGATCTCAGATGGAGTCTCTGAGCACTCATGTGAAGATCAAGCAGGAGCAGCAACAACAGGAGCTTAGATCTAAGATGGAGTCTCTCAGTATATATGTGAAGATGTTGGAAAACTCCATAGCACAACAGGCAGCCTCATCCTCTCGGAATCCCGGACAGCTTCCCGGTAAGCCCGATCTTAACCCGAAAGAATATGTGAATGCTATTTCGGTATGCAGCGATGATGAGGCTGAGAATTCGCCCTCAAATGAGCGAGGGGATGCTGCTGGTACGCCCATGGATAGAGGAAGAGGTAAGATTGCGATTATGGAAGGAGTCGAACCAGATTTAGATAAGCCATACGTTGCTCCTCCGGCGTACATACCTCCAATACCGTATCCTCAACGATTGGTAAGCAGTAAGAACCAAGAGAGAGTGGGCAGATCTACAGAAGATCTCAAGAAGCTAGACATCAACATGCCATACGTGGAAGCAGTCCAAAAGATGCCTAATCGTGAGGTAATGACCAAAGAGAAGCACACCGAAGAGAACGAGACAGTAGCACTCACCGAGGAATGCAGTGCAATTCTTCAGAACAAGCTACCACCTAAGCTAAAGGACCCCGGAAGCTTCTCCATCCCATGCAAAATAGGTAATTGATCATCTCGTTTTCATACGTATTTCTTGCACGATTTAGGAGACGTTTTTGATACATATGTGATGTTTTACGTATGATTCCGTATCCGTTTTACTTGCTTTCGTGCTTTTCATGTTCTTACAGGTTTTTACGCGTATTTGGGCTGTTTTCACAGCGGAGAAAGCATTCGAGCTTGTGCCTGATCCTCCGCCGCCTTATTCTCGGTATGAGTACGTTGATTCCAATAAAACATACCTTGCTGTTTTAAATTCTAACGTGAGTGCAGATGAGATGAGAAGACAGCCCACACGCGTGAAGAAGCGTAAGAGGCTCAGCTCTTCAATATGTATGTACGGGAATTATAGGGAGGATAGCCACGAACCTTCACTCGAAATTCAAAGGAGGCTGCACCCGCACTTGCACGAGGTAATGGAAAAAGATGTCATTAAACTTTTCAACGCAGATACCCCTTATCCAACCTTGGACAGCGAGCAAGTGAACCCCGTGCATGATGTGCCTAAGGGATGGCACGATAAGAAGACCCTACCTCATGACTTCCAATCAGGTGATTTCGTTCCACTTTCTAATTCTCGACCTAAGTCTTTCTCGGGCGACCTACTGCCTTGTTGGTCTGATCCTTTTCAGGTACGAGACGTGGAACTATGGAGTGATGCGGGTGACACGTTCAACGCCAATGGACAGCGGCTTACGCTCTACCAAGCCGCTCAACCGATCGAAAGTGGAAACTCCATTTCCCTTTCCGATCCACCCGTCGCGCACGCATGAGGAATGGAGACGTCAAAGCTTTATGACGTTAAATAAGCGCTTTCTGGGAGGCAACCCAGCTGTTTGTTTTTACTTTTCATGTTTAAGACTCGGTTATTTAATTTCCATAAAAAAAAAAGAAAAGAAAAACACAAAAAATAAGACCACAAACGTGCTTCACTTCCTTCATCTTCCATCGGAGCTTCACGTCGAGGACGCCGTTCAATTCAAGTCTGGGGGGAGCAGTTCACGTTTGTCAGGTGATTTCGTTTCATTTTCCTTTGATTTTTAGTTTTTAGGTTATTTTTGCGATTTTTAGTTTGTTTTTGTTTTGATTGAGTCAGAGTCGTCCCAAGGCACTTGTCCGGTGCCACGTTTTGAGATGAACCCCGAACTTAGGAATGCTTAAGCGGTTGACCTTTTCCGTTAGACTTTGCATGATTGAGCTAGGTTGTCCTATGCGTTAGAGCTTATTAGTCGGCTGAAAAACAATAGGTCGTAGTTCTTGGGAATCCTAGTGTTACTTGTGGGGATGTTTAGACGAGGTTGCTAGGCTAGTTTATCGTTTATTCTTTCTACCCAGATGGTTATACTTTGTGTAGACGACACTTTACTTTTGTCATATTGAGGATTATTGGATCATATAAAATCGAGCTTGTTTTGCAGATTGAAAAGCACACACTAACACTCCGCTGTCGATAGAAATAGTGCCTAATAAGCATGATCAAAAATCGATATGAGTGCATCGACCTTGTTACTCCTTCGGTGGCTCGGGTCTAAGTGGTGGGTTGGCGATCATCTTTCTACGTCCTAAGGGCATGGCACAAAAAGTCGCCTACTCCGCTGCGCTCTTACACGAGATGCATGAGTATACCGTCATCGGTAGTCTGGGTCTAAGTAGAGGCTGGATCCCTTCAAATCCGACGTCCTAGAAGCCTAGTGTGTATGCAAAGAAAAAGAAGAAAAGAAAAAAAAATGGAAAACAAAAATAAAAAGAAAACAAAAGAAAAAAAAAGAAAGAAAAAAAGTCATAAAAAGAAAATAAAAAGAAGAAAAAAAAGAAAAGAAAAGAAAAAAGAAAGAAAGAAGCTCGGAAAGAAAGAAACAAGTATCCTCGGTTGACCTAGGTTTAGCATAGTCTGAAGTCTTGTCTGGTGGAGGGAGTTACGGTAGCGTGTCTAGTCTCCTTTGATTTACTTTCTCGTGGGTAGCCGTGGTGGACCTAGGATTAAGGCTGAAAACTCGATTAGGCCGAATTTGCTCTCGACGTGCTAGTTGATCTGTTTGGTTCGCTTTAGCGGTATTTCTAGGAGAAGGGGAATTCTCGTATTTTCATACCCCATGTATTCCACGTTTACGTTTGCTTAGGGACAAGCAAACATTCAAGTCTGGGGGATTTTGATCATCTCGTTTTCATACGTATTTCTTGCACGATTTAGGAGACGTTTTTGATACATATGTTATGTTTTACGTATGATTCCGTATCCGTTTTACTTGCTTTCGTTCTTTTCATGTTCTTACAGGTTTTTACGCGTATTTGGACCATTTTGGAGCTAAAGGAGCATGCACGGAGCTAAGGAGCAACTTTGGGGATCATCACGGGACAAACGGGACGAGATTGAGCATGGAAAACCCTCACCCGGTCGGGCACAACCTTTGCACGATCGGGCAAAACCTACGGCCCATTGTGTGGACCATTTAGCACGACTCGGGCAAGCATGCCCGACCATTTTGCCTTGTGCCCGAGCGGGCACACATGCCATGCCCGATCGGGCATCATTCCAGCCACACAGCACGCACGACTTGCCCTAGCCGCACCCGAGCGGGCACACTCACTACCCGAGCGGGTCGCAGCCCGAACCTGCTCAAAACTTATGTTATATTAACTTAAAACATAAGGGAACTCGTGGGGAATTTTAGGCAACAATTGGACCGACTTAGGAGGCTTAAAAAGGAGGAAAAAATACGTCATTACAGGAAGCTTACAGAGGAGAACAATTCAGCGAAGATAGAGGAGATTCTTGGGAAGAGATAAGCGAGGAGCATTGGAGATCAAGCACCACCACTTCGGTTTTGTTTGGTTTTTATGTTCCTTAGACTTTCTACTATGTTTATGTTTCTTTACAGACGCATGAGCGAGTAGTTTGTTTGTTCTAGGAGAAGGGATTAGCCCTTGGCTATCCCGAGACCGCTTTTGATCTATTTTGAATGCATCTTCCCGTTTTAGTTTATCTATTCTTTATCTGAATGCTTCAATTTACTTGTGTTTGCGCTGACCACGTAGATGCATGTGTTAGGGGTTAGGAGAAGGACCGAAAGGAGGATTCTAATCCTAGAAAGTCAATCTCTCGATTAGAAACTTCAACTTGGCTGCTGGTTTGAGGATGATATGGCATTGCTATCCTATGTCGAACACCGTACTTCTTCAACAACCCTTCTATGATGCGTTACACGAATTGCTTACCTCCATCACTGATCACAACCCTCGGGACTCCAAAACGTGGGAATATGACACGTTTGAACATCTTGGTTACTGGTTTGGAGTCGTTTGTTGGACTTGCCAAAGCTTCTACCCACTTCGTTACGTAGTCCACCGCGACTAGTATATAAAGGTTTCCGCACGAGGACGGGAAGGGGCCCATGAAGTCTATTCCCCATACATAAAATGGCTCGAGCTCTAAAATATATTGTTGTGGCATTTCATGGCGTCTAGAAATATTACACATCCTTTGGAAATTGTCGCATGATGTGACGTAGTTGTGGGCGTCCTTGAAGAGTGTAGGCCAATAGAAGCCCGCTTGCAGCACCTTTGCAGCTGTCTTGGCTGCAGCAAAGTGTCCTCCATAGCTTGAGGAATGACAATGTGACAGTATGTGTGGAGCTTCTTTTTCGGGGATGCAGCGCCTAAAGATTCCGTCTATGCCTCTCTTGAAATGATACGGCTCATCCCAATAGTACGCCTTGACGTCATGGAGAAATTTCTTTCTCGCATTGTAATTCAGCCCTTCCGGAAATACTTGACAAGATAAGTAATTCACAAAGTTAGCATACCATGGAATGGAAGTGCAAGTCAAGGACATTACCGCATCATCTCGTTGATAGTCGTCGATAGGAGTGCACTCGGGGATTTCAAGACGTGAAAGATGATCAACTACCCCATTCTCGGTTCCTTTCCAATCCCGTATTTCAAGATCATACTCTTGCAGCAGTAGGATACATCTAATGAGCCTCGGCTTTGCGTCTTTCTTGGTGAGTACGTAACGCAAGGCAGCATGATCCGTGTAAACTATTACCTTGGAGCTAGGTATGAGCGGAACTTTTCAAACGCAAAGACGATTGCAAGTAACTCCTTCTTGGTTGTGGAGTAGTTGCATTGGGCATTGTCTAATGTTCGACTAGCATACTAAATGGCGTGCAACATCTGATCTTTTCGCTGAACCAACACTGCCCCAACCGCATAATCGCTCGCATCTCACATGAGCTCAAACGGAAGCTGATGTGCGTTATCTCAAGTAATAAATTACCTAGTCTAACGCTTCCGCAAGGATACGGATCGTGTAGCAACTAGGGTCGAACACAAGGAATTGATGCAACTCTAAAGCTATTAGACTAATGAATAAGACGTGTGAAATCAATAGTGGAATGGAATGCAAATGCAAACTAAACTAAAATAATGATAGGAATGACTCAAAGACTAACCACCATAGGTATCGAGAGTTGCACGACAATGTAACGAAGTTCTAACAAGATAATTGGTCTTAGATACTATCACGAGTTCAGAGAATTCAAGCTTTCCTATAGGAACTGACTGGCGTAGACTTGTCCACTATCTAGCATGCATATACCAATATATCTATTGCGCATCTTACATACGTAGACGCATTACGACCGCTATCCTAATCCCTAGATCCAATCGATTGACCTGGCGTAGGTTCTCAACCGATTAAACCCTAAATCATGGCTAAGTTCCAAAGTCTAATGCCCTGGCGTAGATTTATTAGACTTCTAACATCATCAATCAAGTGGCATACAATTATTGAAGCATTAAGATCAACCA
>CM071867.1:28090484-28105023 GCA_036759665.1 Gynandropsis gynandra
TGTCTTGGATTGCATCGAGTACATCTTCGTGATCAAGCGGCTTTCCCAATAAGGCAAGCTCATCAGCAGTAGTGGTGATGGCACGTAGGTATTCATCAATGGATTGGGATCCTTTTGATGAACGTTTGATCTTATCACGGAGTTATAGAAGGTGGCCGCGAGACGCTTTACCATAAGTGTTGGCAAGCGTCTTCCACGCCTCGTAGGTGGACGGGGCGCGTGCAATTAGGGGCTGTAGAGAGTCCGAAATTGCTCCAAATATGGCTGAGAAGAGAAGACGGTCTTGTTGCTTCCATGGCTGAAGATTAGGGTTGTCGACGGACACTCCATCATGGTGAATCTTGGCCGGAGGAACAACGAAGTTTTCCGCAATGAAACATTGAAGATTGTGTCCTTCAAGAAGGGCACAAATCTGAACATTCCACGTGAGGAAGTTGGTCGGCGTCAATTTGGTGATGTTGGCCATGTTGACGGTGAGAAGAGTGATGAGCGGATGTTGTGGATCGAAGGTCGGGGCCGCATCGGAGACACGGGCGGTAGAATGACTTGTTTGGCCGGCCATGAGTTAGGGTTTGCAAGGCGGTGAGCAAGAGATGCAAGATCTAGGGTTTGGTATTGTGGATTTAGGGTTAGATCTTAGATTAGATCTAGGGTAGATTGATTGAGGATCGGTGGCCACGATAGGGTAACTAGCGGACGCGGTGTGGGACAAGGGAGGAGAGGCGATCTGGGACGCGAGAAAAACGGGCTAGGCGGTGGAAGTGGAGCAAGAGAGGTACAAATTAGGGTTTGGGAACTTAGATCTAGGGTTGATCTAGGGTTTGTAGGGGAGGAGACCGGCGATGGAGCAGCAACGGAGCGCCACACGGGACAAGAAACGAGCGGCAACCCGGGATGCGGTGAGATCGGGCCGGTAGGAGGCGTGGAGGACGACGGCCGGAAATTTAGGGTTTTGGTACGTTTTCTGTTTTGGCAAGGGTCGTACTTTATGGGACGACGGCTGGGGAGGGAGGAGAGGGTTGAACGGCCGGAGGATAGGGAGAGGGTGATCGGCGGCCGCAAGAAAGAGTGGCGGCGGCGGTGGTTGGAGAGGGGAGGAGAGGCCGCCGGATTTTTAGGAGAGTTTGTTGCGTCGTTAGACTTTGTACTCTGATACCATGATAATTTGAAATCAGATTGATTGATTCAAATGAGCCAAAACGGCTAAATATACAAAAGTTCAAAAGTTAGACCTAAATATAGGATACCCCTATACATGTATCCTTTACAGTAATTAAACCCCGTAGGTTTTGCCCTAGCAGGTAGACCTCAGTGCCCGAGCGGGCACTCTTCAATCCATGTTTTTGCTCTTTTCCGCTCGTTGCTCGGGTGTTCCGTTGAGTTCAGTGGCTTGATTTTGGCTCCGAGTGAATTGTATCTTCAATTTGAGTTGTTTTACTCAGGAATTCGCCTTTTTACACTCGTTTAGGCCTTGTCGCCTTAAAACCAAAAAACCAACAAAATGGGCGTATAGAAAGAAGAATCGTATCGGAAATGTAACTCTAACTAAGAAATATATGCGAAAATGATACTAATACCTAACCTAAAACTGATACACTTTACGTGTTATCAAACTCCCCTAGACCTGAACCTTTGTTTGTCCTCAAACAAAACTAAAGACAAGTGTAGGAAGAATCTAATAACGATGGATACTAGCATGAAATTATTCGAAAAGTTAGTCATTCCGCAAATCAGCGCGTCACATGAATAAAGTTCTAAGCGTACCGAGTATAGCCTTATATCTACTGAAAGTGCCGAGCCATTGAATCCTACCAAAAATCTAAGTCTATTTCACAACCCTAGACAACGTCCAAGCGATCTCCATACCTTTCCCCCTAAGCTTTTAATATCATTAAACTCGTTTTTCTCGTTCTTATTTTTTTCTCTCTTTTTTTTTCTTTTCTTAGATCCACGCTTTGTTCCTAGGACGTCGAAGTCGAAGAGGGATGGCTTTCTACTTAGACCCAGGCTGCCTATGACACACTCATAAGGTCGCGTGACCTTAGCGGAGTGAAGAGGTGCGTTATTGAAGATCTTATATATTTTTTTTCTTTTCTTGATTACGCATCACCTCTAACCCTTAGGACGTAGAACAACGCCTCTACCCACCACTTAGACCTGAACCATCGATCATCGATGTACTCATGTAAATCCTAACTCGGAATAGTCATAAACTTATCCTAGATGACAACGGAGTATAAGCGTGTGGAATCTAATAACTGTGAATGGTATAGATATATCAAATAAGCAAAGGCTAAACGATATACACGGAGATATGGCTACTTGGTACCGAATTCTAAGGGGTGAATTCAACTATCGATCAAGGCTTCAAACACAACTGCTCGACTAATCGGTATCTAAAAGACTTCTAAGCAAACATAGACTATTGTTCACGATTCGACAAAGTCGCACAAAATGACTAAAGCTCGAAACATTTTACTAGGTATCCATCTCTTATTCCTAATCCTAATCCTAAGCGCAAATATGTCACTCTAAAAAAATCGTATCACTCTAAACGAAGAGTGCCCCCAGACCTAAACGGAACACAGTCCCGGTGTTCGAGATCTATAAGGCATACCCGCATGCCAAAATTCGAGAAAATACAAGAAAGAATAAGAGTGAATACACCTGGTGTGTTTAGCTTTCTCGAATTTGTGATACATCCGGATTTGTGATACTCTATTGCTCTAATGCAGGTGTTATCGTGAAGGACCTGAGATGTGAATCATGCAATGCAAAAGATAGAGCAAAGAGTAGTAAGTCAATAAGTTCGAAAGAGCGTACATAAGCGCGAAAAGTAAAAAGAGGAAATAAGAAAAATAGGTCTATAAAACAAGAAAAAGAAAAATAAAGAAAAAGGAAAAAGGAAGAAAGGTCTAATCCTCATCCTCTCCACCGTGAGTGGCCGGAGGGTCTGCTGGCTCCGCGGGAGCCCCTTCCCCAGGTGGGAAGTAGAAAGACTGTAGCTCGTACGGGATGTGCGGGCGGTACGGAATAGCACCAGTGTGGTAATCCTGCGGGATTGGCACGTACGGGTCCTGATAGTGCTGCATGCTGAGCTGCTGGAATCTACGAACAGACTCCGTCAGGTAGTACGTGTGCTGTATCGACTGCTCTTGGAACTGCTGCTGCTACGCATACCTCGCAGCCTAAATGTCGTTCCTCGCCGCCTCGAGATCGTACCTCTGCTCTGCCATGTAAGAATGATATCTAGTCTCCTCCGCGACATACCAGAGAACGTCGGAGACACCTTCCATGGAAGGAAAGTCGGAGCAATGATAAGGATACTCAGCGCGGGCGCGAGAGTGAGTGGCGCGTCGGCTGCACTGTCGAGACATAGATGGTCCTGGTGCAGCGGCTGGAGGTGGATCTACCTCACCTAGTCTCGGGCCGATGTGTCCGATGGCTGGATCAATCCTGCATCGAGAGCCCTCCTCGTCTAAACCCGACATCTAAATCTCGCGTAGGTCGACTTCCAAGTTGCGACCGTGCTCGTCCTTGTAGCTCCATATAACATTATACCTCTCTATTGTAATCGCCCTTCGGTTGCGCAAGTTCTGAAGGTTGAGCTCGGGCTCCTCATTGATCTTGTCCTCAGTCAAGATGCCAAGGTTGATCCCGACTCTTCGTGCTATCATGGTGACTATCCCACCGCACATGATCTTCGTGTCTGTGCTACATTTGACGGTGGCGATGTCATTGAAATGCCGCATGACTAGCGACCCCAAGTCGACGTCTAAGATATCCCACTCGTCTACCGTAAAGCCTGACTGAACCACCCGACTAAGGTACGCCAACTCCGTGTGGTTGACTCCGCCTTGCGCTCCGTTTCCTAGTATAGACGACACTAGGAAGTAATGAAAGTATCTTAGAGCGGGGTGGCGTATGTGGCTGGCCTTCGACCTCGTCGAGTAATCACCGTACGCAATCTGAGGCCAGAATTGCGCTTGACGGCTCCGGTTGTGCTCGGGCATCTTCGTGAATTTGCAATGCGGAGCCTCAAGTATAATCGCGAACTATCGCACGCTGAGCCGGTAGTTCTGTCCCAGCAGACGGAACTCCATGAAAGCTCTCTCCCGATCTCCGAACTCAGGGAAAAATGCAATGTAGGATGCGAAGAATTCAGCTGTGAGGTTGCGGTAGGTGTACTCTAGGGTGTCCCGCCATCCCGTCCATCCCAATGTGTTGAAGATGGCATCGATGTGCTCCTCGATGTGGAGGGCTTTCATTGCTTCCGAGGATAGGAAGCGGGACGGGAAAATCCGCGGCTGAAGCTCAGTGAATCTCGATTTCTGACCAGACAATAAGGTTGTCGTCCGGTAGTTGTATTGCTGGTGGGATGTAGTGATCTGCATGTATGGCGTCAATTCCGTGACGGCATCCGACTTTGCTGGCCATCCATGCTCTGGATCATAGGCGTCAGATCTGCATTTGTTTGAGCTCTGGAAGATCTTCGGGGCCATCTGCAAAATAAACGAAGAACAAAAATATCGAATGTAAGACACTGTTTTGCTAGTTGCCCGTTCGGGTAGAAGAGGTAGGCCGGTCGGGCTCAAATTCGTCAAAACACCCCCGTAGGCATCGCCCGACTCGGGTAAAAACACCGCCCGATCGGGTTCAAAATCAGGATGCCCGACCGGGTTCTATACCTAGCCCGATCGGGTTGAATCACGAAATCGCGACCTGAAATTCGCATTCGTGTTTCAATCAACAAATTTTCCCTAAATCTTTCCTAATCAGACCTAGATCTAGCCCATAGCAGTCCAAATCACAAAATATTTAATGAATATACCTGGAATTCGAGAGGAATTTAAGAGATTTTCGGGTAATTTGCGAGAGAGAGGAGGGAGAGGTATTTTCGAGTAACCGAGGGTCTCGACCGGCGACGATGGAACGACGGCGGCGTACGAGTGACTCCGGTGGGTGAGATTGCGGTGTGAGGGTTTGCAATTTGTGAGAGCACGCTCGGGTAGAACTTGTGAAGTGAGAATGGTCGCTCGGGTTAATCGAAATAAAACTTACTTGTGCAGAATTTACGGTTCCCGATCGGGTCCTCTGAAGTCGCCCGATCGGGCGTCTCTCATTCTGACCTACCCGCTCGGGCGAAGCTGTCTGCCCGACCGGGTTCTCTTGAATTTGACGTTGCCTGCTCGGGTTGAGGTGTATGCCCGACCGGGCATTGTTGCAAAACAGAAAAATTCTATACGAGGAAAATATAGAGCATAAAAATATCGATGAGACCACAAAAATTCCTAAATCCTATGAAAATTGTCCAAGCCTAAAAAAATGAAAAGGAGTTCAAAAATATAGAAACAAAACGAAAACGATGAAAAGGATACGGGGCTCGGGTTGCCTCCCGAGAAGCGCTTGTTTAAGGTCGCGAGCCTGACCAAAGTGTGCTACTCATCAGGTGGACATCCTCGACGTCGTCTTGTACGTAGCGTTTCGCGTGCAATATGTGCTCGATAAGGTGTGGCACGCGAATCAATTGAGTCCCCATCACGATCGGTAGCGTCTTTCCTAAGATAGGTCATGATGCTCTCTAAGTTCGGGGCTAGATCGTGATATCTAAACATTCTGGTCGAGTTGTTCTTAATTCCGGTTGAGTACTTGATAACACTGAAAGTGTATCAATATTAGGATAGATTTTAGCACCATTTTCGCATATATCTTATGCATAGATTTACATATCCGATAAGATTACGAGCTTCACACACCCGTTTTGTTGGTTTTCAGGTTTTTGGGCGACAAGGCCTAAATGAGCTTAAAATGACGGATTCCTGATCAAAACCACATGAATTGAAGATATATCTACTCAGAGCCAAGATCGAGCTTCAGAACCCAAAGGAACACCCGAGCAACGAGAGGAAAAGAGAAATATCAAGGAGACAAGGGTGCCCGGTCGGGCACCATACTTACACCCGCTCGGGTATAACCTACGGGGTTTGTCCGCACACTTTGCACGACCCGGGCACAAAGGCAACGAGATCGGGTAGCCTTACCCGATCGGGCGCAAAACGAATACCCGCTTGGGCATTAATTCATCCAATTTGCCCCGAGAGTTTGCACGACTCGGGCCACTCAACCACGCGATCGGGTGATGTCTACCCGATCGGGCACTATGAAGCAACACGACCGGGCAACAGTGGTGCCCGAGCGGGCCGTGTAATTCGCAACAACCTAGATCTAACATTCAAACGTCCGAATTTAAGGAACAGAACAGATCTAGAGAAAGGGGGCGACGTACAGGGCAAGAAAAGGCTGGAAAAACATCTGGAAAGGCTCGGGAGGCATCAGGGCAAGGAAAGGCTGGAAAAACATCTGGAAAGGCTCATAAGGCATCGGAGAAGAAGAGAAGCATCAATCCTTGCACCGGTAACACGATAGGGAAGGTCGAGGCATCGAATTCCTTAGAGTCTATCATGTATAGGGTTATGTTATCTTCGTCTTTTATTTTCTCCATGAGTGAGTAGAGTCCCTACTGCGGGTAGGGATATCGGATTTGTATTGTATGAACGATGATTTGCGTTACTGCTTAGTTCTATTAATTTATTCTTGATTTACGATTCTACGCTTAGCATTATCATTCCTACGCTAGTGCTGACCGCTCAGAGATATAGGATTTCAGACTTTGCTGGAAGGTTAAAGGATGAATCCGGACCTATTAAGTTGTGGATTTAGATTGGCTAATGAGAATCTGACCGGTCGGTTAGTTATCTTAGGGATAATGATTGCGTTCGTAATGCTGCCATGGTACGTGTTAATCACTGCTGGAAGGTAGGGTTGCACGTATCCATGGTTAGGAGGTTTAGGCTCGGAAGAATCACTCCTCACCTTAGGGCATGAATTTCCCGTTGTCAAGAATAGTTGATAGATCTATGATTCTGATGCGTATCAGAGTTAAATATAACCTAATCTACCCGCAAGTGCACGGCACGTGTGTAGTATTTTAGGTGTCGATCCCACAGAGACTACGCAGCACTACCTAAACCCGAACTACGAATCAAACTTGCTAACGAAAGAGTGGTGATGAAGAATGAAATACTAAAAGTGACTAAACTACTTGGGTTCTAACGATGAGACAAGCGTCCTAGGAAACAGGTTTCACCACAAGACTACCGAAACCAACGATCAACCTATCTATCATGCAATCCCAGTTAAAGCTATCTAAGGCGGACGATCCTAACATGATACCTACCCTCTCTCAAGGCATAGACATGTGATCTAGACAAGCTGCCCCCTACTTTCGTGGCTGACACCATGAACTAAACCCATAAACTCTGTGATTCGCCCGTTCACCCTCAACCGTTGCTACCCTACTTTCGTGGCCTAACCTCGGTTGTTCTAAACCTGACCTTCCAAGTCTAGAATTCTCCTTTCGGTCCTTCTCCTAATCCCTAACACATGCATCTACGTGATCAGCACAAACACAAGTAAATTTAAGCACTCAGATAGAGAATAGATAAACTAAAACGGGAAGATGCATTCAAAATAGATCAAAAGCGGTCTCGGGATAGCCAAGGGCTAATCCCTTCTCCTAGAACAAACAAACTACTCGCTCATGCGTCTGTAAAGAAACATAAACATAGTAGAAAGTCTAAGGAACATAAAAACCAAACAAAACCGAAGTGGTGCTGCTTGATCTCCAATGCTCCTCGCTTATCTCTTCGCAAGAATCTCCTCTATCTTCGCTGAATTCTTCTCCTCTGTAAGCTTGCTCTAATGACGTCTTTTTGCCTCCTTTTAAGCCTCCTAAGTCGGTCCAATTGTTGCCTAAATTGCCCCACGAGTTCCCTTATGTTTTAAGTTAAGTTTACTTAAGTTTTGAGCAGTTTCGGGCCGCTACCCGCTCGGGTAGTGACTGTACCCGCTCGGGTGCGGCTAGGGCAGTTCGTGCGCGTCCTGTGGTGCTGGAATGGTGCCCGATCGGGCATGGCATGTGTGCCCGCTCGGGCACAAGGCAAAATGGTCCTAAATGCTTGCCCGAGTCGTGCTAAATGGTCCACACAATTGGCCGTAGGTTTTGCCCGATCGTGCAAGGGTTGTGCCCGACCGGGTGAGGCTTTTCCATGCTCAATCTCGTCCCGTTTGTCCCGTGATGATCCCCAAAGTTGCTCCTTAGCTCCGTGCATGTTCCTTTAGCTCCAAAATAGTCCAAATACGCGTAAAAACCTGTAAGAACATGAAAAGCACGAAAGCAAGTAAAACGGATACGGAATCATACGTAAAACATCACATATGTATCAAAAACGTCTCCTAAATCGTGCAAGAAATACGTATGAAAACGAGATGATCAAAATCCCCCAGACTTGAATGTTTGCTTGTCCCTAAGCAAACGTAAACGTGGAATACATGGGGTATGAAAATACGAGAATCCCCCTTCTCCTAGAGATACCGCTAAAGCGAGCCTAACCGATCAACTAGCATATTGTGAGCAAATTCGGCCTACTCGAGTTTTCAGCCTTAATCCTAGGTCCACCACGGTTACCCATAAGAAAGTAAATCAAAGGAGACTAGACACACTACCGTAACTCCCTCCACCAGAAAAGACTTCAGACTATGCTAAACCTAGGTCAACCGAGGATACTTGTTTCTTTCTTTCCGAGCTTCTTCTTTTTTTCTTTTTCTTTTTCTTCTTTTTGTTTTTCTTTTTATGAATTTTTTCTTTTTTTTTCTTTTGTTTTCTTTTATTTTTCCATTTTTCTTTTCTTCTTTTTCTTTGCATACACACTAGGCTTCTAGGACGTCGGATTTGAAGGGATCCAGCCTCTACTTAGACCCAGACTACCGATGACGGTATACTCATGCATCTCGTGTAAGAGTGCAGCGGAGTAGGTGGCTTTTTGTGCCTTGCCCTTAGGACGTAGAAAGATGATCGCCAACCCACCACTTAGACCCGAGCCACCGAAGGAGTAACAAGGTCGATGCACTCATATCGATTTTTGATCATGCTTATTAGGCACTATTTCTATCGACAGCGGAGTGTTAGTGTGTGCTTTTTAATCTGCAAAACAAGCTCGATTTTATATGATCCAATGATCCTCAATGTAACCAAAGTAAAGTGTCGTCTACACGAAGTATGACCATCTGGGTAGAGAAAATAAACGACAGACCAGCCTAGCAACCTCGTCTAAACATCCCCACAAGTAACACTAGGATTCCCAAGAACTACGACCTATTGTTTTTCAGCCGACTAATAAGCTCTAACGCATAGGAAAACCTAGCTCAATAATGCAAAGTCTAACGGAAAAGGTCAACCTCTTAAGCATTCCTAAGTTCAGGGTTCATCTCAAAACGTGGCACCGGACAAGTGCCTTGGGACGACTCTGACTCAATGAAAACAAAAACGAACTAAAAATCGCAAAAATAACCTAAAAACTAAAAATCAAAGGAAAATGAAACGAAATCACCTGAAAAACGTGAGCTGCTCCCCCAGACTTGAATTGAACGGCGTCCTCGACGTGAAGCTCCGATGGAGGATGAAGGAAGTGAAGCACATTTGTGGTGTTATTTTTTTTGTTTTGTTTTGTTTTTTTTTTTTATGGAAATTAAATAACCGAGTCTTAAACATGAAAAGTAAAAACAAACAGCTGGGTTGCCTCCCAGAAAGCGCTTATTTAACGTCATAAAGCTTTGACGTCTCCATTCCTCATGCGTGCGCGACGGGTGGATCGGAAAGGGAAATGGAGTTTCCACTTCCGATCGGTTGAGCGGCTTGGTAGAGCTTAAGCCGCTGTCCATTGGCGTTGAACGTGTCACCCGCATCACTCCATAGTTCCACGTCTCGTACCTGAAAAGGATCAGACCAACAAGGCAGTAGGTCGCCCGAGAAAGACTTAGGTCGAGAATTAGAAAGTGGAACGAAATCACCTGATTGGAAGTCATGAGGTAGGGTCTTCTTATCGTGCCATCCCTTAGGCACATCATGCACGGGGTTCACTTGCTCGCTGTCCAAGGTTGGATAAGGGGTATCTGCGTTGAAAAGTTTAATGACATCTTTTTCCATTACCTCGTGCAAGTGCGGGTGCAGCCTCCTTTGAATTTCGAGTGAAGGTTCGTGGCTGTCCTCCCTATAATTCCCGTACATACATATTGAAGAGCTGAGCCTCTTACGCTTCTTCACGCGTGTGGGCTGTCTTCTCATCTCATCTGCACTCATGTTACCATTTAAAACAGCAGGATATATGTTATCGGAATCAACGTACTCATACCGAGAATAAGGCGGCGGGTCGGGCTCAAGCTCGAATGCTTTCTCCGCTATGAAATCAGCATGCATATCACGTGGTATCTCCTCATGTGGGGCGTCTCCTAGTGCTGTAATTGCACTCATGAATTTCGTATATACCTCAGCTCCTTCGTCCGCAAATCCTGCATTATCGCCAACTTGTGTCAAATACCGTAAAAGAGAATCGGAAACACTTACTTGATCGTGCGTGTCTTTCTCTAACTCGTCCAGCGAATCTACTGTAAAGCAAGACTCCTTGAGTGGTGATTCGTCCATGGGGCTGGGCAGGATGAATTCAATCGTTTCGTCTTTGACACGTAAGGACAACTTTCCTTGTTGTACGTCTATCGTCGCACCTGCAGTAGCTAAGAACGGCCTACCAAGAATAATAGGTGTCCTAGTGTCTTCCGTTATCTCAAGTACAACAAAATCAGTGGGAATGCAAAGCTTACCTACCATGGTGGGAACGTTTTCAATGATTCCCACCGGATGTCTTACCGTACGATCCGCGAGGCGTAGAGACATCTTCGTCGGTTTAAGGTTCCCAAACTCCATCCGCTTGAAAACTGTTTGTGGCATGATACTCACGCTTGCTCCTAAATCACACAAAGCATTTTCAATATCGAGATTACCTATTTTGCATGGGATGGAGAAGCTTCCGGGGTCCTTTAGCTTAGGTGGCAGCTTGTTCTGAAGAATTGCACTGCATTCCTCGGTAAGTGCTACAGTCTCGTTCTCTTCGGTGTGCTTCTCTTTGGTCATTACCTCACGATTAGGCATCTTTTGGACTGCTTCCACGTATGGCATGTTGATGTCTAGCTTCTTGAGACCTTCTATAGATCTGCCCACTTTCTCTTGGTTCTTACTGCTTACCAATCGTCGAGGATACGGTATCGGAGGTACGTACGCCGGAGGAGCAACGTATGGCTTATCTAAATCTGGTTCGACTCCTTCCATAATCGCAACCTTACCTCTTCCTCTATCCATGGACGTACCAGCAGCATCCCCTCGCACATTTGAGGGCGGATTCTCATCCTCATCATCGCTGCACACAGAAATAGCATTCACATGCTCTCTCGGGTTAAGATCGGGCTTACCGGGAAGCTGTCCGGGATTCCGAGAAGATGAGGCGGCCTGTTGTGCTATGGAGTTTTCCAACATCTTCACATGAGTGCTCAGAGACTCCATTTGAGTTTTAAGCTCACTAATCGCTGTCCCCACATCTGCGTTGAATTTGGTCTGAATCGATTGTTGCTCCTTGTGATCCTTGACAAATTCAAGCATCACTGCCTCAAAGTTTGATGAAGGTGCTTGAGAGGGTTGAGAGGCTTGCGGAGCTTGCTGTGCTTGCTGGAGTTGTTGGTTGTTTTGCTGGAAATTATTCTGCCTTGGTGGAAACCCCGAATACTTCACCGGTTGAGTCGTTCGATATGACAAGTTCGGGTGATTCCTCCAATTCGGGTTGTAGGTGTTCCCGAATTGCGTGTTGCCTTGCTGCTGGGCATAATACATCTGTTCGTAATCCTCATGTACTGTGCATTGATACGCTACATGGTCCGTATCTCCGCAATTCGCACAGTACATAGCATTCGCTGCATTACCCATGGCTCTATTCTGGTTAGGCTCATATAAACGACGAGTGCTATTAGGCATACCTCTTGGAGTGGACCACATGGTGTGGTTCATGGCGAGGTTATCAATCAGCTCAAATGCCTCCTCGACGCTCAGATCCATGAATGATCCTCTGGCAGCATTATCCAACCTCATGCGGTGCTCATCTGAAATTCCATTATAAAAAGTTTGGATAACGTACCACTGCTCAAGTCCATGGTGTGGACATGACTGTAGAAGATCCTTGAATCTACCCCACGCCTCAAATAGCGTTTCTCCATCTCTGCACCTGAATGTCGTGATTTCCCCCCTCATCTGAATCGTCTTGCTCGGAGAAAAGAAACGTGATAGGAACAGTGTGCAGAGCTGATCCCATGTGGTGATAGATCCCGCGGGGAGTGATTGCAGCCAAGCTTTCGCTTTTCCCCCAATTGAAAAAGGGAAAAGACGCAGCAAGATTGCATCCTCAGAGACTCCATGAATTTTGAACGTACCTGAAAGTTCGAGGAAATCTCTAAGGTGCTGATGTGGATCCTCATGGTTTCCACCCATGAATTGCTTCTGATAAAGCATGTTGATCATCGCTGGCTTAATCTCGAATTGTTCTCTTGCAACAGCAGGCATCCTTATGGCCGTTTGCACGTTGTTCATGTTCGGCACCACGTAATCCCTTAGACGACGTGGTGGAGGAGCCTGTAATTGCATCTGTCCATTGCCGTTCTGATTATCCATCTTTTGTCGACCTGAAAGTTCTGCAAAGGACAAACAAAGAACAATTTACGTAGAAGGAACGAAAGAAAAGAAAACAAAAATAAAAACAAAGCAAGAAGGACTCTAGGTTCGAATCTAAGACGCGTTGACAATAGTCCCCGGCAACGGCGCCAAAAACTTGATGCGTATCAGAGTTAAATATAACCTAATCTACCCGCAAGTGCACGACACATGTGTAGTATTTTAGGTGTCGATCCCACAGAGACTATGCAACGCTACCTAAACCCGAACTATGAATCAAACTTGCTAACGAAAGAATGTGAATAAGGAATGAAATACTGAAAATAACTAAACTACTTGGGTTCTAACGATGAGATAAACGTCCTAGGAAACCGGTTTCACCACAAGACTACCGAAACCAACGATCAACCTATCTATCATGCAATCCCAGTTAAAGCTATCTAAGGCGGACGATCCTAACATGATATCTACCCTCTCTCAAGGCATAGACACGTGATCTAGACAAGTTGCCCCCTACTTTCGTGGCTGACACCTTGAACTAAACCCATAAACTCTGTGATTCGCCCGTTCACCCTCAACCGTTGCTACCCTACTTTCGTGGCCTAACCTCGGTTGTTCTAAACCTGACTTTCTAGGACTAGAATTCTCCTTTCGGTCCTTCTCCTAACCCCTAACACATGCATCTACGTGGCCATCGCAAACACAAGTAAATTCAAGCACTCAGATAAAGAATAGATGAACTAAAACGGGAAGATGCATTCAAAATAGATCAAAAGCGGTCTCGGGATAGCCAAGGGCTAATCCCTTCTCCTAGAACAAACAAACTACTCGCTCATGCGTCTGTAAAGAAACATAAACATAGTAGAAAGTCTAAGGAACATAAAAACCAAACAAAACCGAAGTGGCGGTGCTTGATCTCCAATGCTCCTCGCTTATCTCCTCGCAAGAATCTGCTCTAACTTCGCTGAATTGTTCTCCTCTGTATGCTTGCTGTAATGACGTCTTTTTGCCTCCTTTTAAGCCTCCTAAGTCGGTCCAATTGTTGCCCTAATTGCCCCACGAGTTCCCTTATGTTTTAAGTTAAGTTTACTTAAGTTTTGAGAGGTTTCGGGCCGCTACCCGCTCGGGTAGTGAGTGTACCCGCTCGGGTGCGGCTAGGGCAGTTCGTGCGCGTCCTGTGGTGCTGGAATGGTGCCCGATCGGGCATGGCATGTGTGCCCGCTCGGGCACAAGGCAAAATGGTCCTAAATGCTTGCCCGAGTCGTGCTAAATGGTCCACACAATTGGCCGTAGGTTTTGCCCGATCGTGCAAGGGTTGTGCCCGACCGGGTGAGGCTTTTCCATGCTCAATCTCGTCCCGTTTGTCCCGTGATGATCCCCAAAGTTGCTCCTTAGCTCCGTGCATGTTCCTTTAGCTCCAAAATAGTCCAAATACACGTAAAAACCTGTAAGAACATGAAAAGCACGAAAGCAAGTAAAACGGATACAGAATCATACGTAAAACATCACATATGTATCAAAAACGTCTCCTAAATCGTGCAAGAAATACGTATGAAAACGAGATGATCAAAATCCCCCAGACTTGAATGTTTGCTTGTCCCTAAGCAAACGTAAACGTGGAATACATGGGGTATGAAAATACGAGAATTCCCCTTCTCCTAGAAATACCGCTAAAGCGAACCTAACCGATCAACTAGCAAATCGAGAGCAAATTCGGCCTAATCGAGTTTTCAGCCTTAATCCTAGGTCCACCACGGTTACCCATAAGAAAGTAAATCAAAGGAGACTAGACACGCTACCGTAACTCCCTCCACCAGACAAGACTTCAGACTATGCTAAACCTAGGTCAACCGAGGATACTTGTTTCTTTCTTTCCGAGCTTCTTTCTTTCTTTTTCTTTTCTTTTTCTTTTTCTTCTTTTTCTTTGCATAC
>CM071867.1:28118835-28135358 GCA_036759665.1 Gynandropsis gynandra
GAGCCTTTCCTGATGATTTCCAAGCCTTTCCTTGCCCTAGGCGTCGCTCCCTTCCGTCTGGATATGTTATGTTCCTTTAATTCGCTCGTTCAAACTCTAGATCTAGGTTGTTGCGAGAAAGGCGTCCCGCTCGGGCAATAGTTTTACCCGGTCGTGCAGAGCCGCGCTCGATCATGTAGAGTGCTGAGCCCGATCGTGCATTGCTTCCCGATCGCGTGGTTGAACAGCCCGAGTCGTGTAAACTCTCGGGGATTTTCAGGAACAATTAACGCCCAAGCGGGTACCTCGTTGTGCCCGATAATTACACCCGATCATGTTGCCTTCGTGCCCGGGTTGTCTCAAGGTGTTGCAATTAAATCCCGTAGGTTTTGCCCGAGCGGGTAGACCTCAGTGCCCGAGGAGGCACTCTTCAATCCATGTTTTGCTCTTTTCCGCTCGTTGCTCGGGTGTTCCATTGAGTTCAGTGGCTTGATTTTGGCTCCGAGTTAATTGTATCTTCCATTTGAGTGGTTTTACTCAGGAATTCGCCTTTTTACGCTCGTTTAGTCCTTGTCCCCTTAAAACCTGAAAACCAACAAAATGGGCGTATATAAAGAAGAATGGTATCGAAAATGTAACTCTAACTAAGAAATATATGCGAAAATGATACTAATACCTAACCTAAAACTGATACACTTTACGTGTTATCAACACCTTAAGCTAAACCCATAATTTTTTATGATTCATCCGTTTTACTCTCACCCACTGCTACCCTAATTCTGTGGCCTAGCCTTGGTAGTTCTAAACGTGATTATCCGGAATTAGAATTCTCCTTTCGGTCCTTCTCCTAAGTTCCTTAAACAAGCATCTATGTGGCAATCAAAAATACAAGTCAATGAAGCACTCAGACAAAGAATAGATAAACAAAAACGGGAAATTGCATTAAAAGATAAATCAAAGATTTTTCCGGGATAACCATGGGCTAATCCTTTCTCCTAGAACAAAACGACTACTCGCTCATGCGCTCGAAGGAAAACAACATAATCGAAATAGATAGTTTAAGGAACATAAAAACCAAACTAAACCGAAGTCCCTATTCGATCATTAATGCCCCTTGAATGTCTCCTCTGCAAGTCTCTATGTCTAACTCTCTACTGTCTGTGTCTGGTGTCTAACTCACTTCTGTAACGTCTTAACTCTCACCGATTTAATCTTCTTCCTTTTCCCCTTTCTTCTTCTTTCCTCTTCTCTTTCTTCCTTTTCTTCCTCTTTCCTCTTTGGTTGAATCATTTCCATCCTTCTCTCGTGATCTTTATTTTATGTTTAAGTCAGCCAAACGATTCCTTTTCTCGTGTTGCAGGTCCATGTCTTCATGCTCGGTCTTGCAGATTTTGAAGCTCGATCATGCTTGCTGGTGGGCCGGGTAGAATGATAAGCCCGATCGTGCAGGTTCTTCTTTATTTTGCCCGATTATGCAACGTAGGAGTCTGATCGTGCAAAGGGTTGGAGTTAGTGCATGGTTGGCTGGGGCTGTTTGTTGATCAGCCTGATCGTGCAAGGGTTGGTGCACGCTCATGTGTGTCTATTGCTGAGCCCAGTCGGGCTAGTGGTGCTGCATGGTTGGGCACTACATTCCCTCATATGCCCGGCCGTGCTATGCATTGTGTTGGCCGTGCAGGTTGTTGTCTTGCCCTGTTTCTCAATTCTCTTGCTCCGTTACATCCTCGATGCTAATACTTTGTCCCGTGTAGGTTCCTTAGCTTCAAAATTAACCAAATTTGCATTAAAACCTGTAAGAACATGAACACACGAAAACAATTAAAACATATACAAAATCATATGTAAACATCGCAAGTATATCGTAAACATCTCTAAAATGATGCGAGAAATATGTATAAAAACGAGATGATCAAAATCCCCCAGACTTGAATGTTTGTTTGTCCTTAAGAAAATGAAACGTAGAACACATGGGGTATACAAAAACAGAGAATTCCCATTTCCTCTAGATATACCGCTAAAGCGAAGTTAACCGATCAACTAACAAGTCGATAACAAATTCGGCCTAATTAAATTTTCGGTCTTCATCCTAAGTTCACCAAGGCTACCTACGAGAAAGCAGTTCGAAGGCGAACTAAACAAGCCACTGTAACTCTCTCCACCAAACAAGACTTCAGACAAATGCTAAACGTAGAACAATTGAGGATGCTTGTTTCATTTCCGAGCTTCTTTCTTTCTTTATTCTGTTTTTTCCTTCTTCTTTCTTGCTCCTTTTTTTATATTATGCACACACACTAGGCTTCCAGGATGTCAGATTTGAAAGGATCTGGCCTCTACTTAGACTCAGACTACCGATGACGGTATACTCATGCATCTCGTTCGAGAGTGCAGGGGAGTAGGCGGCGGTTTTATTGTGCCTTGCCCCGAGGAAATACAAAGATGATCGCCAACCCACCAGTTAGACCCAAACAATCTAAAAAGAGTCAAGGTCGATGCATGAGTGTTAGTGTGTGCTCTTTATTCTGCAAAATAAGCTCGATTTCATACGATCTAATAATCCTCATCAAAAGAAGTAGAGCATCGTCTATACGAAGTATGACCATCTGTATAGAGATAATAAACGATAAATTAGTCTAGCAACCTCGTCTAAACCTCCCATAAGTAACACTAAGATTCTCAAAGAATTACGACATATTGTTTTTCAGCCGACTAATAAGCTCGAACGCTTAGGAAAAACCTAGCTCAAACATGCAAAATATCACAGAAAACCAACTTCTTAAGTATCCTAGGTTTAGGGTTCATCTCAAAACATGGCACTGGACAAGTGCCTAGGACGACTTTGACTCACGAAAACAAAAACAAAGTAAAAACTACAAAATAAAAGAGAAAATAAAACAAAATGAAATGAAGTCGCCTGACAAACGTCAGCTGCTCCCCCAAACTTGAACTGAATGGCATCCTGGACATGAAGCTCCGATGGAGGGTAAGAGAAGTAAAGTCACGTTTGTGGTGGTATTTTTTGTGTTTTTTTGTTTTTTAAATTAACCGAGTTTTAAACTAAACAACTAAGAAAAATAGAAAACAAACAGCTAGGTTGCCTCTCAGTAAGCGCTTATTTAAAGTCTTTAAGCTTTGACGTCTCCATAACTCATGCGTGCGCGACGGGTGGATGGGAAAGGGAAATGGAGTTTCTAGTTTCTATTTTTCTTAGTTGGTAGAGCATTAGTCGCTGTCCATTAGCTTTGAATGTTCCGCTCGAATCGCTCCATAGTTCCACTTCTCCATGTGTGAATACTTCTCGTTCCTGAAAAGGACCAGACCAATAGGACGATAGTGTGCCCGAGAAAAGATTAGGATGAGAATGGAAAAGTAGAACTAAGTCACCTAGTTTGAAGTCAGGACGTAATATCTTTTTTTTCGTGCCATCCCTTAGTCACTGCTTCTTTTTCTGGTACGTCATGCATGGGATTCACTCGTCCACTGCCCGATGTTGGATAAACGATATCTGCATCAAAATATTTATGGTGTCTTTTTCCATTACCTCTTCCAAGTGCAGGTGCAGTCTCCTTTGGGTTTTGGTGGAAGGTTCGTGGCTGTCTTCCATATAAGTTCCGTGCATACATATTGAAGAGCTGACTCTCCTACGCATTTTTACGCGAGTGGGTGATTTTCTCATCTCAGTTCTACTCAAGTTAGCATTCATAACAACAGGATATATTTTATAGCATTCAATGTACTCATACCGAAGAGAAGTAGGAAGAGGTTCGAGCTCAAGTTCGGGCGCCTTCTCCACTATGAAATCAGCGTGAATTTCTTGTGGTATCTCCTCACATGGGGCGTCTCCTACTGCCTCAATGGCACTCATGAATTTTGTGCACAGCTCGGCTCCTTCATCGGTAAATCCTTCATCTTCGCAAACTAGTACTAAGCATCACACAAGAGGATCAGAAATAGTTACTTGATAAAGCGTGTCATTCACTAACTCGTCCATCAAATACTCTCTAACACAATACTCCTTGAAGGAAGGTCCGTTGATAGTGCTGGACAAGTTGAACTCTATCTTCTCTTCTCCGACACTTAAGGAGAGCTTTCCTTGTTGTACATCTATCATGGCACCTGCAATAGCAAAGAAATGTCTACCAAAAATAATGGGCACCCCAAGCATCTTCCTTTATGTAAAGTAAAACAAAATCAACGGGAATGCAAAGATTATCTACCTTGGTGGGAAAGTTTTCAACAATTCCCACCGGATATCTTACTGAGTGATCCGCGAGGCGTAGAGAAATCTTTGTAGGTTTGAGATCTATGAAGTTCATCCGCTTGAAGACCGAGTGTGGAATGATGCTCATGCTTGCTCCTAAATCACACAAAGCATTGTCAATGTCAATATTACCTATTGTGCATGGAATGGAGAAGCTTCCGGGATCCTTAAGCTTCAGTGGCAGCATGTTTTGAAGAATGGCACTGCATTCCTCGATAAGTGCTACCGTCTCACTTTCTTCGTTACGCCTATCCTTGGAAAGAACCTCCTTGAGGAGTTTGGCGTGATTAGGCATCTTTTGGAGGGCTTCCAGGAATGGGATGTTGATGTCAAGCTTCTTGAGGCCCTCTATAAATCTGCCTACTTGTTCTTCATTCTTGCTGCTCGCGAACCGTTGAGGAAACGGTATTGGAGGTTGGTACGCCTGTGGAGCAACGTATGGTTTGTCCAAATCTGGTTCGACTCCTTCCATAATCGCGACGGTACATTTTTCTTTTTCCATGGACGTTCCAGCAGCTTGCTGTTTTGTCTTTGGATGGCGAATGCTCAATCACATCACTGCTTCACAAGCTAATATCGTTCACATACTCTCTCGGGTTTGGATCGGGTTTTCCAGGAAGCCACCCGGGATTCCGAGAGGAAGAGGCAACTTGCTGTGCTATGGAGTCTTCTAACATCTTTACATGTGTTTTGAGCTCGTTGATTGCAGTCCCCATATCCACATTGGATTTGGCTTGAATCGATTGTTGCTGCCTTTTCTCTTTGATGAATTCGAGTATCACCGCCTCAAGGCTTGACGAGGGAGATTGAGGAGGTTGAGGAGCTTGCTGAACTTGCTGAGCTTGCTGGAATTGTTGATTCTTCTGCTGGTACGACTACTGTAGTTGCTGAAATCCTGAATACTTCATCTGTTGAGTCATTCGGTATGAGAAGTTCAGGTGGTTCCTCCAATCCGGGTTGTAGGTATTTCCGAATAGCGTGTTTCCTTGCTGCTGGGCATAATTCATATGTTCCACGTTCTCCTGCAGCATGCATTGATAAGCCACGTGTTCTGTATCTCCACAATTCATGCAGTACATAGCGTTCATTCATTGGCTGTCGATCTGCTCTAATCTGGATCGTATAAAGCTCGAGTTCTGTTAGGCATACCTCTCGGTGTGGACCACATAGTGTGGTTCATGGCAAGGTTATCAATCAGCTCGTATGACTCCTCCACATTCAGATCCATAAACGATCCTGCAGCAGCATTATCCAATGTTGTTTGGTGTTCGTATGTGATTCCATTATAGAAAGTTTAGATAACATACCACTGCTCGAGACCATGGTGTGGACACATCTGTAAAAGATCCTTAAATGTGCCCCACGCCTCAAACAACGTTTCTCTGTCTCTGCATTTAAATATTGTGATTTCCCCCTCATCTGATCGTCTTGCTCGGAGGAAAGAACCGTGATAAGAACAGTGTATAGAGCTGGTCCCAAGTAGTGATTGAACCAGCGGGGAGCAATTGCACCCATGTTTTCGCTTGCCCCCCAATTGAGAATGGGAACAGATGCAGTAAGATCGCGTCCTCCGAGACTCCGTGTATTTTGAACATACCGGAAAGCTCTAGGAAGTCTCTAAGCTGCTGATGGGGATCCTCGTGATTTCCACCCATGAATTGCTTCGGATAACGAATGTTGATCATCGCCGGCTTAATTTCAAAATGTTCACTAGCAACATTTGGCATCCATATAGCTGTTTGAACGTTGTTCATGTTTGTATCATGTAATCCTTGAGGCGACGTGGTGGAGGAGCCTATGGTTCTCGCTGTTGAGGTAAGAGTTACTGTTCTTATTACCAATAGGTAATTGAGATTGTCCATGACCGTTCTGATTATCTATCTCTCATTGATCTGATGGCTCCACATTCCCTTCTTCCTTGCCCTTTCTCAATTATCTGTAAATTCGCTCGATCTTGGGGTCGATTTGGAATAGACTCGAAGAACCTTGAGATCTAGTCATAAACCAACAAAGGACACATAAACGAAATTAGATAGAAAGAAACAAAAGAAAAAGAAAAACAAAACCAAGAAGGATCCTAGGTTCGAGTCTAAAACGTTTTGACAATATTCCCAGACAATGGTGCCAAAAACTTGATGCGTTCCAAGTTAAACAAATATTAACCTAAACTATCCGTAAGTGCACGACACGTGTGTAGTACTCTAGGTGTCGATCCCACAGAGACTACGCAACACAATCTAAACCCAAACTACGAATCAAACTTGCAAACGAACGAAATATTGGGTTTAAGAATGAAATACTAAAAACCATAAACTAACAAGTTCTTTACAGTGAGACAAACGTTCTAGGAATCCGGTTTCACCACAAGACTTCCGAAACCAACAACCCACCTATCTAATCATGCAATCCCAATCAAGTCATCTAAGGCAGACGATCCTAATATGATATCTACCCTCTCTCAAGGCATAGATACTGATCTAGTCAAGTTATTCCCTACTTTCATGGCTCTAAACCCATAAGTTCTATGATTCATCCATTTTACCCTCACCTGCTGCTACCCTACTTTCATGGCCTAGCCTTGGTTGTTTTAAACCTGATTATCCTGAATTAGAATTCTCCTTTAGGTCCTTCTCCTAAGTTCCTAAAACATACATATACGTGGCCATCGCAAATACAACTCAATGAAGCACTCAGACAAAGAATACATAAACAAAAATAGGAAATTGCATTCAAAGATAAATCAAAGGTGGTTCCAGGATAGCCATGGGCTAATCCCTTCTCATAGAACAAAACAACTACTCGCTCATGCGGTCAAAGGAAAACAACATACTCGAAATAGATAGTTTAAGGAACATAAAAACCAAATGAAACCGAATTCCCTATTCGATCTTTAATGCCCCTTGAATGTCTCCTCTGCAAGTCTCTATGTCTAACTCTCTGTTGTCTATGTCTGCTGTCTAACTCCCTTCTGTAACGTCTAAATCTCACCGATTTAATCTTCTTCCTTTTCCCCCTTTCTTCTTCTTTCCTCTTCTCTTTCTTCCTTTTCTTCCTCTTTCCTCTTTGGCTGACTCATTTCCATTC
The DNA here is from genome assembly GCA_036759665.1 of Gynandropsis gynandra. Classification (NCBI taxonomy): domain Eukaryota; kingdom Viridiplantae; phylum Streptophyta; class Magnoliopsida; order Brassicales; family Cleomaceae; genus Gynandropsis; species Gynandropsis gynandra. The sequence goes on from CM071867.1 coordinate 28,126,157, forward strand.
TTCTCTCGTGAATTTCCTTTTGTGTTTAAGTTGGCCAAACGTTTCCTTTTCTTGTGTTGCAGGTTTGTGTCTTCACGCCCGGTTATGTAGATTGTGAAGCCTGATCATGCTTCCTGGTGTCCGACCGTGCAGGAGGATAAGCACGGTCATACATGTTCTTCTTTGTGTTTCCCGATCATGCAACGTAGGAGCCCGGGTCGTGCTGCATGTCCCGGGAAGATTGCTATCTCAAGAGCCCACTCGAGCTGGAGTTAGTGCACGGTCGTGCTGGGGCTGTTGGTTGATGAGCCCCGTCGTGCAAAGGTTGGTGCACGGTCGGGCATGTAGGTCCATTGCTGAGCTCGGTCGGGCTGGTGGTGCTGCACGGTTGGGCAGTCCATTCCCTCATGTGCCTGACCGTGCTATGCATTGTGTAGGTCGTGAAGGTTGTTGTCTTGCCCCATTTCTCATCTCGTTTGCTCCGTTACAATCCTTGATGCTAATACTTTGTCCCGTGTATGTTCCTTAGCTTCAAAATGAAACAAATTTGCATTAAAACGTGTAAGAAGACAAAAACAGGAAAAATAGTAAAACGGATACAAAATCAAATGTAAACATCGTAAGTATATTGTAAACATCTCTAAAATGATGCGAGAAATACATATTAAAATGAGACGATCACGCTATGACATTTTCCTTACCTTGCTTGTACTAGAGTGATTCGTGGTCGGTATGTATATTGAACTCCTTCAGACAAGGGTAATTAATGTTCGGAAATTCAAGCTATAATATTTCCTAGACCACTCTACCGCAAGTATACGGTTCGTGTAGTACCAGGGTCGAACTCTAGGGACTAATGCAGCCTTCTCCTAAGAATATCACTAAACTAAGACAGTGAGAAATAGATGATGGCGTGGTGTAAATATCTAAAACACTAAACTAAATGATGACAGTGACGGAAGGATACGGAAGACTTGACGATGAAGAACACTACGAGTTTCGGGATATCGGGAATCGTATGGATGTAACAATGAAAGATCATAAACCTATCAAACTATCTTGATAACGGGAAATTCATGCTCTAAGATGAGGAGTGATTCTGCCGAGCCTAAACCTCCTAATTATAAGTACGTGCAATCCTACCTTCCAGCAGCGATTAACTCGTACTATGGCAGCGTTGCGCGCGCAATCCTAATTCCTAAATCGATTAACCGACCGGTCACATTCTCATTAATCGGACTTAACCTACAATCAACGGTTCCAGATTCATACTTTAACCTTCTAGCAAAATACGTATTCCTATGTTACTGAGCGGGCAACACTAATATAAGCGTATGCAATGCTGATTATAGAACCGAATATCAAGACAAATACGATAGATCTAAGCATTAACGCATAACTTGTACATCCGTTACAAATCTGATATCCCTAACCTCACTCATGGAGTTTACTGACAACGAAGATAACATAACCCTAAACATGATAAAACCTAGGAAATTCGATGCCTCAATCTTCTCTATTGTGTTACCGATGTACGGATTGATACTTCTCTCCTTCTCCAGCGTCTCCCCAGCCTTTCCTCATGATTTCCAAGCCTTTCCTTGCCCTAGCCATCGCCCCCTTGTGTCTGGAACTGATCTTCTTTATTATTTTGCTCGTTCAAACTCTTAATCTAGGTTGTTGTGAGAAAGGTGGCCCGCTCGAATACACGTTTTACCCAGTCATGCAGAGGGCAGCCCGATCATGTACGTAGTCCAGCCCGATCGTGAAATGCTTTCCGACCGCATGGTCTAGCAGTCCGAGTCGTGTAAACTCTCGAGGATTTTCAGGACTAATTGCCGCCCGAGGGGGTACCGTGTTGCAGCCCTGATCGGGTATGGTCACCCGATCATGTAGTCTTCATGCCCAGGTCGTGTGGTTTGTTGTAATTAACCCTGTAGCTTTTGCCCGACCGGGTAGCCCTCAGTGCCCGAGCGGGCACTCTTCATTTCATGCTTTTGCTCTTTTCCGCTCGATGCTCGGGTGTTCCATTGGGTTCCGTGGCTTGAATTTGGCTCCGAGTGAATTGTATCTTCAATTTGTGTGGTTTGATTTAAGAATTTGCTTTTTAACGCTCGTTTAGGCCTTGTCGCCTTAAAACCTGAAAACCAATAAAAAGGGCATATATAAAGAACAATCATATCGGAATTGTAACTCGTGCTATGAAATCTATGCGAAAATGATGTGAATATCTAGTCTAAAACTAATACACTTTACGTATTATCAGTAATGCTGCCACGTTTGCAGCTCCCTAGTCTCCACCCGGTTGGTACTATAAGCTTGCTGATTTGGAAGTGCGACTCTGGGAATGAAGTCTATTTGATGTTTCATGCCGCATATAGGAGGTAATCCCGTAGGGTTGTCTTCGGGAAAAACACCTTTATAAGTCTGCATTAAAGAAATGATCTCACTCAGCAGCACTGGTGCAAGGTTAGTGAAACTCAAAAGAGCTTCTTAAACATGAATAATAAAATCGATTGACTACAGTGAAGAGATTTCTTGAACTCACCCAATTTAGCGCAAAAGTTTGATGCCTTTATTACGCACTCTTCCTTCTGTTTTAGGCGCATTTGATCTTGTTGTTTTTTCTTGGTGTCAAATGAATAAGAATCATTTTCTTGCCATTAAACTCAAAAGAATGCTGGTTAGGAGAACCAGCATTCTTTTCCCACGAACTACCGAGAAGGGTATGGCTCGCATCCTTGGGAAGAACGTCACATAGGATCTCGTTCTCGTATGGTCTAATGGTGATAAGGCCCCGGGTGCTTCTTGACCTTTAAACCGAGTTCTTCTTCATACTCCTCGGACAAAGATTCAAATTCCTTGTCCTCGTATTCAATCTCACCATCCTTACAAATAATCATAAATCTCTTGTTCGTACATTCATCCGCATAATGATGCATTCCATGATACTTGAAGCACTTTACGTACCGAGCTCTCGATGTAGCGGCCTCGGCTTTTCCTTTGTCTCTTTGAGCTATTGGAACCACTTTTACCTCGTCTTTGGCTGTTGGGACAGACTTGTCATTCCTAAGATAACTCGGCATTTCCTCCCGTTGATGGCTGAATTTTCCAGCCCCAAAGTTAGAACGAGCAATCCTTTTGAGTTGTTGCTCTATTGGAATCAATTTGTGTGGCTCTTAGAAACAGTGATTCAGAGCATACCGTTTATACATTATAGCTTTCATTTTCAGCCACGTTTCAATAGGGTTCTCTCCATTACGTCGCCTAGAAGTTACCAACTGATCCCACCAACTTAAAGCGTAATCGTAGAACTCCGTGGCAGCAACACTAACCTTCTTGGTCTCGATATAGTGCTGGAACCCAAACACGAGTTCGATTTTGAGTTTAAGACCAGCAAGGTCGTCCCTTGGGTCGTGCCTATATTGAACCCCTCAGCGTCATCTTTGACTCCTTCGAGACGAGGATGAACTGCTTTGTTTGTAATAGTTACTGTCCTCTTCTTGCGGAATCCTTTCTCGTCTATTGAGAGTATGATTTACTCTTGGTCGGGCCTGAATTTCGTGCCAAATCTCCTGCCAAAACTCTTCCATTTAGGTGCTAGGAGTTTGCTCCAATCGAGCTGCAAGAGCTTCAATCAACATCTTGTTTACTTGGCTGGTTTCTGCATCGTTATCTCTTATTGCGTCTTGTGATTATACGCACTGCAAACACACGGATAGCCTACACAAGTAACACACAAAAGCCGCCCACAAGCAGAACAAGTGGCGTACGAGCAGCCAAGACTCCTAACACAAATGATACATAACAAACGAACAGAAACTACGCACGGTTCAATCCCTAGCGACCGAGTTATAAACAACCAAATAGCCGAAAAGATGAACCAACCTTTTCTAGAGCGAGCTCTAATACCACTTGATGTGAACCTCGCTGCAACGACACTGTAGCACGAAGTTATGATGGGTAACCCTTGCGACAGCCGAGCCAGAAGACTCCTTACACAAGGCGTGTGGAACGATAGATCATACAAGAGTTGTGGAAGGCTCTCGATTTACCGAGCTTGTCTTCGAGGATATGAGTCACCTACGAAGAACAAACGATGTTCGATATTACACACCAACAATTGTTGGATATGACACACCAATAATGGAGAAATTCTAAAAGAGAAATTCAAAATTCAAATTGAAAAACCAAGGTGAGTTCTACAAGGCATGGTCGACCATATGAAGGAGAAGAAGTGATGCACGACTTCAATGATGCAGTAAACGCATGCAAGCAATGCAAGGCTTGCAACCTAAATGAACAAAAATTCAAAATTTAAAATAAAAATAAACGTAAGATAAAATACTTTGATATGATCAACGTATGAAGTCTCGGGTAGACAATTAGGGAAACGGAAGTGAGTCGTGACCTCGTTAAAAACCAATTGTTGGAAAACAACGTGGGATAAAACCAACGGTGGGAAAAGAGCATACACGAAACACTTACCCTAATTGTTGATCATTGCGATATGTGCGTCGGCTTGTAGTATGACTCAGATGTTGTAGCTTCCTTGTGGACTCAAGCACTCGTCTTGAACCTGCACAGCCGTGAGAATTTCGACAATGGCTTCCTTGAGCTTCCTAGCTTTAGCTCGTGTCACGGGACATGCTGGTATGGTTAAGGCATCCTCCTCTCTAGCCCTAGCACGGGTCACGGGACCAACGTCCTTCTGTCTCTCCTTAGGATGGGTCGCATCCTTTCCCTTGGATTAAGCACGGGTCGCGTCCTCCTCAGCACAGGTCGCGTCATCTTTGCTTGACACGGCACGGGTCCACCTCAGCACAGAACGCGACCCGTGCGGGCTGGAGTGTGTGCCCCGCGTGGGCTCTCTTGGTAAAGTGCAATCCGCGCATGCTGATGACTTGCCCGACCTGTGCTGAAGCTGCTGGACCAATGGGCCCAAGCAGGCTAAGGTATGTGCCCCGCACAGGCTAAAATGAGTGCCTAGCGCGGGCTGTGATGCTGCTCAAGGTCTATGCGGGCTAAAGTCCTCCCCGACCCATGCTGTTTCTCGTCCTGTTTGTTCCGTTATGATCCTCGATGCTAATACTTTTTCCCGTATACGTTCTTTAGCTCCAAAATGAACCAAATATGCAATATAACCTGTAAGAACATGAAAACACGAAAACAACTAAAACGGATACAAAATCACACGTAAACATCGCATCTATCATCCCCAACATCTCTAAAATCATGCGAGAAATATGTATAAAAACGAGACCATCAAAATCCCCCAGACTTGAATATTTGCTTGTCCCTAAGCAAACGTAAACGTGGAACACATGGGGTATAGAAAAACTAAGAATTCCCCTTTCACCTAGAAATACCGCTAAAGCGAACCTAACCGATCAACTAGCAAGTCGAGACTAGAAATACCGCTAAAGCGAACCTAACCGATCAACTAGCAAGTCGAGAGCAAATTCGCCCTAATTAAATTTTCAGTCTTCATCCTAGGTTCACCAAGGCTACGTACGAGAAAGAAAATTGAAGGCAAAGTAAACAAGCAACAATAACTCTCTCAACAAAACAAGACTTTAGACAAATGCTAAACGTAGAACATTGAGGATACTTGTTTCATTTCCGAGCTTCTTTCTTTCTTTATTCTCTTTTTTTTTCTTTTCCTTTTTCTTTTTTCTTCTTCTTTTTATGTCTTGTTTTTTAATGTTATGCAGACACACTAGGCTTTTAGAACGTCAGATTTGAAGGGATCCAACCTCTACTTAGACCCAGACTACCGATGACGGTATACTCATGCATCTCGTTCAAGAGTGCAGCGGAGTAGGTGGTGTTTTCATTGTGCCATGCCCTTAGAACGTAGAAATAAGATCGCCAACCCACCACTTAGATCCGAACCATCGAAAAAGTGTCAAGGTCGATGTACTCATATCGATTTAAGATCATGCTTTTAGGCATTATTTTTATCGACATCGGAGTGTTAGTGTGTGCTCTTATTCCACAAAACAAGCTCGATTTCATACAATCTAATAAGCCTCATCAAAAGAAGTAAGACATCGTCTATACAAAGTATGACCATCTGGATAGAGAGAATAAACGATAAACAAGCTTAGCGACCTCGTCTAAACCTCCCACAAGCAACACTAGGATTCCCAAAGAATTACGACCTATTGTTTTTCAGCCAACTAATAAGCTCTAACGCTTATGAAAAACCTAGATCAAACATGCAAAATCTCACAGAAAAGGCCAACTTCTTAAGTATACTAGGTTCAGGGTTCATCTCAAAACCTGGCACCACACAAGTGCCTAGGACGACTCTGACTCAGCAAAGCAAAAACAAACTAAAAACTACGAAATCAAAGAGAAAATAAAAGAAAATGAAACAAAGTCACCTGACCAACCTGAGTTGCTCCCCCAGACTTGAATTGAACGGCGTCCTAGACGTGAAGCTCTGATGGAGGGTAAGAGAAGTGAAGTCACGTTTGTGGTGGTATTTTTTGTGTTTTTGTTTTGTTTTTTTAATTAACTGAGTCTTAAAGAAAACAACCAAGAAAATAGAAAACAAACTGCTGGGTTGCCTCCCAGAAAGCGCTTATTTAACGTCTTTCGGCTTTGACGACTCTATTCCTCATGCGTGTGTGATGGGTGGATCGGAAAGGGAACTGGAGTTTACACTTTGGATCGGTTGAGCGACTTGGTAGAGCTTTAGTCGCTGCCCATTAGCTTTGAATGTCGCGGTCGAATCGCTCCATAGTTCCACTTCTCCATGTGTGAAGACTTCTCGTATCTGAAAAGGACTAGAACAACGAGACCGTAGGTTGCCCGAGAAAAGCATAGGACGAGAATTGAAGAGTAGAACTAAGTCACCTAGTTGGAAGTCATGAGGTAAGATCTTTTTGTCGTGCCATCCCTTAGTCACTGCTTCTTTCTTTGGCACATCATGCACGGGATTCACTCTGCCCGTGGTTGGATAAATGATATCTGCATCAAAACGTTTTATGGTTTATTTTTCCAATACCTCTTGCAAGTGTGGGTGCAGCCTTCTTTGAGTTTTGAGTGAAGGTTCGTGGCTGTCTTCCGTATATGTTCCATGCATACATATTGATGAGCTGACTCTACTACGCTTGTTTACGCGACTGGGTTGTTTCCTCATCTCATCTGCACTAAAGTTAGTATTCATAACAGCAGGATATATTTTATAACATTCAGCATACTCATATTGAAAAGAAGACGGAGGAGGTTCGAGCTCAAAATCGGGTGCCTTCTCCACTGCGAAATAAGCATGCGTTTCGTGTGGTATCTCCTCACATTGGGCGTCTCCTAGTACTGCAATATCACTCATGAAATTCGTGTACAGCTCGGCTGCTTCGTCGGTAAATCCTGCATCTTCGCAAACTCGTGTTAAGCATTGCACAAGAGGATCAGAAACACTTACTTGATCAAGTGTGTCCTTTGCTAACTCGTCCAGCAACTCGACTCTAGGGCAAGACACCTTGAAGGAAGGTTCGTTCATATTGTTGGACAAGTTGAACTCTATCTTCTCATCTTCGATACGTAAAGAAAGCTTTCCTTGTTTTACGTTTATCATGGCACCTGCAGTAGCTGAGAATGGTCCACCAAGAATAATGGGCACCCTAGCATCTTCCTTTATGTCAAGTACAAAAAAATCAGTAGGAATGCTAAGATTACCTATCTTGGTGGGAACGTTTTCAACAATTCCCACCGAATATCTCACCATACAATCCGTGAGGCGTAGACACATATTTGTAGGTTTGAGATTCCCGAAGTCCATCCGCTTGATGATCGAGTGTTGCACGATGTTCACGCTTGCTCCTAAATCAGACAAAGCATTTTCAATGTCAATATTACCTATTGTGCATGGAATGCAGAAGTTTCTGGGGTCCATCAACTTTGGGGGCAGCGTGTTTTGAAGGATGGCGCAACATTGCTTGGTGAGTGCTACCGTCTCACTCACTTTGTTACATCTTTCGTTGGAAAGGACCTCCTTGAAGAGTTTGGCGTGGTTAGGCATCTTTTGGAGGGCTTCCACGAATGGGATGTTGATGTCATGCTTCTTGAGGCCCTCTATAAATCTGCATACTCGTTCTTCATTCCTGTTGGTCACCAACCGTTGAGGAAACGGTATAGGAGGTTTGTACGCCGGTTGAGAAACGTATGGTTTATCCAAATCTAGTTCGACTCCTTCCATAATCACGATGGTATCTCTACCTTTTCTCATGGACGTACCAGCAGCTTGCTCTTGCTCTTTGGAGGGCGAGTGCTCGATCATATCAATGCTGCACACGGGAATAGCGTTCACGTACTCTCTCGGATTTAAGTCGGGTTTTCAGGGAAGCTGTCTGGGATTCCTAGAGGATGGGCACCTTGCTATGCTACGAAGTTCTCTAAGATATTCACATGCTTGGGGAAGGATTCCATCTGAATTTTGAGCTCGTTGATCGCTGTCCTCACATCCGCATTGAATTTGGCTTGAGTCCATTGTTGCTGCCTTTTCTCCTTGATAAATTCGAGCATTACCGCCTACAGGTTAGACGAAGAGGCTTGAGCAGGTTGAGGAGCTTGCGAAACTTGCCGAAATTGCTGATTGTTTTGCTGGTACGTGGTAACACTGAAAGTGTATCGATTTTAGGCTAGGTTTTAGTATCATTTTTGCATATATTTCATAGTTAGATTTACATATCCGATACGATTATTCGTTACATACGCATGTTTTGTTGGTTTTAAGGTTTTTAGGTGACAAGGCCTAAATGAGCTTAAAAAGACGAATTCCTGAGCAAAACCACGCACTTTGAAGATAAATTCACTCGGAGCCAAGATCAAGCCTCAGACTCAAAGGAACACCCGAGCAACGAGCGAAAAAGAGAAGAATCAAGGTTTCAAGGGTGCCCGGTCGGGCACCATGGTCTACCCGTGATACAAGCACCGAGGCTTTAGCCGCAAGTATGGTCTGTGTTGAGTCGGTAGAAGGCCTAGGGGGCACTCTCTAGCTGAAACTCGATGATGGTGAGGGCGGACGAAGGGGAACAGGCCAAGGGGGCGCTCGTTTGGTCCTTCAAAGTGATGGTGAGGAAGGGTGGATCGTAGGACACCACGAAGGCTGCGGAAGGGACCTTCGATACAGTCACACGTTCGGTTTGGACTCCCGGAGCACAAAGCGAACTAGGGTTGCGAGTCTCGCAGAGATAAAGAAATACTCAGAAATTTT
>CM071867.1:28140854-28159007 GCA_036759665.1 Gynandropsis gynandra
GAGGAGAAAGGAGAAGAGAGGTGGCCGGCGGCGGTGGTGATAGCTAGGGTTAGGGTTCGGGTCAGCGCTCTGATACCATGTAGAAAGGGATTTCGTATATTGATTCCAAACATGAATTACATCAGTTATGATATAGATATACAAGATAATATGAAACCCTAATGGAGTAAATTACATTTATGTCCTTTGTGCTAATAGCCATTAGGTACATGATTGTGCATATAATTGTACACGTTAGTCCTCCAACTATTGTTCACCTTCTCCACTGAACAATATACTCTCTAACCATAATCTTTCTCTGAATATTTTGTCGTAACTAAATTACACATTGACCTCGATATTCTGACATTGATCTGAATTTCTAAACCATAGAAAAATAATGCATCTCTAAAATCACTCAGAGACTTGAACGTTTTACCCAAATAGAGAAATTTGTTACCAAGGCATATGTTGCTTGTTTGTTCTACCTTTTTAGGAATTTTTCTAACCTCCACCCACTCATTCTTGCATACTTGTGTCCTTAGATACACATCATCCTTATAATCATACTCAACATCACTCTAGTACTAATGTTCCTTAAATTTGTGAAGATCATCTCTAAAACCACATTTTATCTCCTTTGAAGCCTTATCAACATTCTCATCTGATACTTCTTCTCCTGCGAAAAAAAAATGATCAAGTGAATTGCCGTCATCCATTTACATTATCAACCTCATCATCTTCAGACTCCATATTTTGATCAGAACCTTCTCCATCATCTTCAGCCTCCACATTTTGATCAACAACTTCTTCTTCATCAATTGTATGTAACAAAAATCCTAATCTATCACTTTTCTCATCCTTCGATGCTGAAATTGGCTTCAACACTTCATGCTCGATATAGATAACGAGTTCACCTCTGCTTTAGCAACTGCACACATCTCACATGCATTCTAGTTTGGATTTTCTCCCATAGGCAACTTTTCATCCAATGATTGATGTGGTAGCTTATACCATATTTCCCTTATCAGCAACATGAACTTGTGGGAATGAATAAAATCTTCAAAGAAGAACCAAGATAATTAATCCAGATCAAACTTCACCCACTTGACCAGAAACCCACCTTTGTATCGATCATGTCCATCTTTATACATCACGGTTCCAGCCATGTAGAAGTTTAAGTTGAATTTATCGTGTTGGCGGCAAAAGGAAAATAATATTACTCTGCTAACAACAAAAAACAAAAATCCCATTAAAATATTCACTAGTTGCAATTAAATATTAAACAAAGTGTTCCAATAACCTGAACCCCATTTAAATATTCAATCCATCATTAGAATCTCTCACTGGACATTTGAACCAAAATCTTAGCTATTCAATCCCATTTAAGTCAAAACCCTAGTTGTTCACCCTAACCCTAACTTGAAATCGTACCCCAAAAATTTTAGAAATCGAACCCCTAACTGGACAATCGAAACCTTAAATCGCCAAGAAACACTAATAAGAAACGTACCTTAAACTCAAATAAGCAAAATGAAACCCAACTTCAAAAACACTGTTACCTCATTTTGAGTCGCTAATCCAATGTCCACTATCTCGTTGTCTGTCTCCGCTGTTTGTCTTTGTCGTCTGTCTTCCTCGATGTCGATTATCGCCTCTGATGTTTGGTACTTTGAAGTTTGTGACGTATTACTATTTGTGTAAAATGCATCGCAGTTGTGTAAAATGTGTCACAGTTATTTTGTGAAAAATGATATTGAAGTGTCGCATTTTTTTCAAAAAAAGTTTTCCTTTTCTTGTTTTTTTCTCTGTCAACTAAGGTGACTAATTTTTCATAACAATTGATGATATGATTTCCGATGTGCATTCATGTCATTGATTGTTAATAAAAAACGATAATGTATCACGACGTTAACCTTGATGTATCAATTTGGAAGTCCACATGTGACAAAAATAAATGAATAATTCTATAGAAAATAAACAAATATATTGATTCAATACCTCAACTAATATATATATATATATATATATATGATTAATTTGAGAATAATCCTAATACTCCATTTGCTGTTAAAAATAGAATGATAAGTTATATAAAAATATAAATTGATTTATATATAAATTTTCATATTTTAAAAAAGTATATATTTTTAATACAATGGTTTTTCTATATGTTTACTTTGGTATATCCGAATGTATTTTAAACAAATATATATTTTAAAAGTTTTACTTTAACATATTAATTGGAGTTAATTAAACTCAAACCTTAAAAAAATTATGGTTATTCAATAATATATTTATAAATTTTTGTTTATATACTAAACATATGAAACAATATAAAATTTTACCTTCGATCTTCGATCTACAATACATTTATAATGCATGTCAAAGTTCAGATCTATTATTGAAATCTTTAAATTGAACGAATCAAACTCTAATACCATTTAAATATAATTTGAAATAATTTAATTTAAGTAAGATATATAGATCCCCAAAAATATACCGATATTTAACAATTTTGAAAAACCTGTTCCGGTGGTTTTTTCCTTAAAAAACACTTGTTTCCTTTTCTATCTATTTATTTATATAAATGCAGTCTTTATTATATTATTGGATATCTTTTAGTCATTTTTTTATTTTTACTGATCATTTTTTTACGCGGTCCACTTTGTATCGTTTATATATATATATATATATGATATTTTGTAAGAACGTTGCACATATATATATATATATAAAAGTCCGCACGCGTATGTTTATGGATAAGATAATCAATTAACTACTAATATATTTAAATTTCATGAATAAAATAAATAAACTATTTAAGTGCGTTTGTATAACTAAATATTACTAAGACCAACCATTAATCGTGAAGCCAATAATAATTTTTCAATGATGATAATGGAAAGGAGGCACTTTTTAAGTAATTATCATAAACTTTCTATTCTTTTACATTTCATATTATTATATCAACGAACTATTATGGAACAAGGTGGGTCTGTATTTGACCGTTTGGTAGCAATTTTAAATATTTTAACTTGTCGTTTTCTCCCAATATATGTACACACATATATGTATCAATAATATACGATATATGCCTGATATATATATATATATATTTATAATATACTCATTTCCACATTTATTCATTTAATGATTAAAAAGACTAGATAATTTCCACAATAGAGCCAAATTCAAGATGATGTTGTTATGATTGAATTCGATATTTTTAAATGCCTCTTTTATGTATTATGGTACTAGCCATGATATTTTCTTCTTCTAACTAACTAAAGAGTCGAGTGATCTTGGTATCGCAACATATACAATTATTTGTGATTATGGAAAATAAAAGTTTTTGTTGTTGGTATTTTCATTTAGTTTCAATTAGCCAATTATTAGATGTTGAATTTTATATATTTATGTGTGTTAATTTAGTCCTTCAAATCTGATTATAACTATATGTTTGGAAAATTCGAAAGGATATATTGTAAAAGGTTGTATGAATTCAAAAAAATATATAAAAAGTCGTCTTTATTGAAAGGCCGATTTTTACATGATAAATGTGTATGCGCCACATATATAGAGTTGTAGCTTATATATTGAGTTGTATAATGCTGATATACAGATTAATTACTCGATGAGATATTAATGACTCGTTTGCTTATGTGTTTATTAGTTAATTACAACTTGATCCTATGTTTAGGTGTTACTCTCTCTCCCCATTATTACCACTAATGGATAGTCTCTATCAACTTTGATGAAAAGATTGGGGAGTGTGTGTGACTTTAGCTTTTACTTTTATGAACAAAAAAAAAAGAATCTTATGGCATTTTTATAAATGTAATTGCATAGAAAAGTGACTTACATATTCAATCAGCTATAATGGTGATTATACTAACAATTTTTTTAAAAATCATTAATTGCGATATCAGCATTCAGCATTAGGACATGCTAATATGATTTATGTAAGCATACTTTAAGAAATATTGATCGTATTATTTCACCCACAAAAAAATATGTAATCATAGTTTATATCATGATTACAATACAAATGCAAAATATCTGAATCAGATTCTTATTAAAAAAATAAAAATAAATGGACATAATATATAACTATGCACATATATATTTGTTACATAAATAATTAATGCCTTGATTCATGGGATATTGAGCTAGCACGTATATATTTCTAGGGTTTTGTTTCTTAAAAAGAAAATTGGCAAGGTGTTGTAGTATTATAATATAAAGGTGGAAAAAATAATTTAATGTTTAGTATAAAAAGCCAAAAAGAAAACAAAAATGATTTTGTTTTGTGAGAAATGTCAATATCAATTTGACCAAATTCAAGGGTGGAATGTCTTGGATTGGTCAAATCCAAGTAAAAACAATGATAACATTATCATCCACTAAGTGACATATGTATACTTTAAGTCTAATCATATCTCCATATTGTCATTTTTATTTCAAATTTTGACATTTTTCAATGTCATGCATCTCTTTGTCTTCTTTGAAATGTCGTTTCTTGCATGCTCTCTCGTATTTTCACGCATACACATGAATACAACATTTATATATATATATATATATATATATCCACACACATATATGCACATACACCCGTTGTGTTTCTCGTTAATTATCTTCGTGTACACTTACATTACAATACTATATACATTAATATACGTACGTGGGTGTCCATATCTATATACATATAAATAAATGCATATATAGATTTCTTTTTTCATAAAATTATACAATATTATATGATACGATTAAATCTTTTATATCAAATGCACAAAAAATAACCACAAGTATTCAATTAACTGTAACCTTCACCAAATTCGAATAAGATTTATACCCCTCCTTTTACTTTTTAGTACTTCAAAACAAATCGAATTAGGTTAAAATGGAGATTTTTTTTTGGGTTTGCCACGTCGGTGTGCAGATTAGAAGGGGAACGAATTAAATCATGTTAAATTACGTATATATAATACGTGTATATGTATAAGCATATTGAAAGAAAAGGTATATATTCTTCTACTCTTTATTGAACCGAAAGCATGTGGTATATCTGTAATGTACTATCTAGATCCACATCTGCCTTACTTTAGAGATAATATTTTTTCTATTTTTTGCATTTAATTAAAAAAAATTGGCGCACCAAAAACATTTTTTAGATCTGGAATCGAAAAATTAATTAGTGGTACCATTTTCCAAATAATATTTATTTAGACACCGCAAAACTTTGTATTTGAAAAAATAAATCAATTTTAAAATTCGATTATATATTTTTGCATAACTAGTAGTAATGCACGTTTATATTGTATATATATATGTATGTTAAAAATAAACTTCATCAATAACCCAAATTTGGTACAAGTGATGCCTTAAAACTACAAACTTATATTTGTGGAGACGATAACAATGCACACAACAAACACATATTTACGCGTGTGTGCCTATATATGCCTCTGCTCGTGTCTACGAATCTTGATCATATATATGGGAGTAGTAGAATATAAATAAAAAAAAGTCTCGAAAATTGGAGCAGAATATTCTGGTGCCGCCAAAGTTCAAGAGGAAAAGTCCAAAATTTATAAATAATAAATAAATATTGTCTTCAGAATTAAATAAAGAAAACTAAAATCATGATTACATTATGATTAAAGTGTACAATTACCAAACTAATTGCTAATTAAGTCAGCCCACAAGCTGACGACCTCTCTCCCTTCCAAAAATTCACTTGCCTTTGTCGGCTCTCTGTCTCCGTCTTTTTTTTAACTATTACTTATTTTCACTTTGTAGCTTTGGGAAACTAAATGGCGTTAAAGTTAATATACATTTATAATAGACCTTCGAATTAATTTTTAAATCGACAGATATCACATTAGTCATTGGAATATGGTATTTATGTATATGTGTGTCACTCCGCCACAACTAATTGAATTTTCATGTAATATTCTTCAAAATTTTATGAATATTCATATATGTATCAATGATGTATATTAAACCAATTCATAAAACCCCCATGCAGAAAGAGTATCTTCGGCATAAAGCCCATGTATGCATTTTTGTTATATGATATGTATAAATACACATATATATTCTCCAAAGAATACTTTGTTAAAGAAGAAAAGGAAAAAGTAAGCATGGAAAAAGAACATTATAGAAAGCATTGAAAAGATATACTCGTATCTACCATTCAAGAAGAATCACCAAAGTTTCTTCTCAATTCCACAAACCACATATAAATTAATTCATTTTCACAATATATATATATATATATATATAATTGTGTACATGAGATAATTCTTTATCCTGTCCATTTCACCACATTAATACAAAATACTAATTTTGAAGATATCATTACGACAAAATCATCTCAACCTCCCATTGTAGTATGAAGAAACCATTTGCACCCACACTTATTAGCGTTAGTTCGACAAGGCAAAGATTATAGCTTTGGTAAACAGTAGGCTCAGCTATTTAATTCATTTAAATCACATTTAATTTGTACCACCACGACATTAATACTAATACGTTAGACAGATTTCATATTAATTACTTGCCACAATTTGAGTTTTATTTTTCTGTTGTTAAAATGTCTCTTATGAGTTCTTTTTATAATGTCTGTGTTTGGTTATTCGACGCAATGCATTACATTTCAGATCAAGTAAAATGACGTGAAAATACTCCTCTCCATTTGTAAAGATATTTCATATATATATATTAGATGTGTATCTTATAACTATAACACAAAGGGTGATAGAGGAAGATCAATAAATGAATATTAAAATGAAAATACGCAATTTTCAAGTGGGGTATATCTTCAAGTAAGAGCTATAGAGTTTATGTCTGAATGGTTTCACTGTCGAACGGACGATTATTCTCTTTTGCATGTTTAGGTTTTATTTTGTCGTATGTTGTTGGATTTTACCTTAGACCACGTGCATGGGTACACGTGCATGGCAGACTTTGTGCAACAAACGAGATACTTAATCGTGACCGTAGGATTCGATTACACCATTGACCATAAAAGCAAAGTTTAAATTCACTGAGATATAAGAAACTACCGGTGTAGCTTGGTTTTTTTTTTATCACCAAGAGTAACATATTATAATATAAATATATATACACGTATGTATATTTCCAATCCTGATTAGGCAGTATTATCCCTAGTTACTTCCATCAATAGACTTCTATATATTTACAATTATTTTTTTTATAAATTGTAAATATCATACATAAAACAATGTTATAAAAGAGAGGTATTAACCTAGTTATAAATAAATAGAAAATAGAAACTAATATTAAAAAACGAGACATAGAAAATCAAAAGAAAAAATGATTACAAATTAAATGAATAAAATCAAATGCTGAAGTAAAACAAAACAGAAGAAAAAGAACCCGAAAAGTCGATAACAGTTATATATGTGTAATATATATATATATATATAGATATCATGTGTATAATGCATATTTATGTTTATTTAATTACTTTAGAGGTCAGGCCATTTATATCCCAATGATAAAAAATGTCAATCAGCACAGAAATTTATTCTGTTATTTTTTACGCGAACAAAATTGTTGATAAACGCTATATAATTTACATAATAACTTTGTCAACAAGGAATACGGATTGACCGAATATCATATAATAGAAAAAATGTATTAGTCTATTTTGAACATGCTATAAGAATCCAGTTAGAGACAGCTTATATCTATATCTATATATAAGCTTTTGCACTAATTACAATTTTTTTGTTCGTATAATATTAATTTTATGAGTATAGTTATAATAAATTAGCTATTAAAATTAGATGCACAATTTTGATTATATTACGAAAAATATTACATGAAAAATGTTACGTGGACTGTTGAAATGAAAAGCCAAGTGTGCGACATTGTAAAAAATGTATTGACTTTATATAACTTGTTTTTTGGTTAACATGAAAAATTTTAATATCGGAGGAGAGGATTTAAAATGAATATTCTTCTCTCCTGAAATAAAATAGAGAGTTGTAAAGGGAAACAAATTCTTCATATCTAATTCATTTTAGAAATGAAATGTTTACATACCATTGTAAAAAGTTTTGTTGGTTAAAAATAAAATTTACATAAATATTTCGATTATCAAGCGTTTTTTTTAAATAATTCAAGTTTCAATTGTTAGAATCTAAAAGTCTTATATATATGCACACAAATTATTTAAAAATTTCCAAGTGTTATAATTCAATTTATTTGATATTCCATTAGTCCAGGTTTCAGTACTTTGTTATATTAAATAATAGATTTTGTTCAATTTCTTGTCACAAATTTTTTTCGTAATTACCGTTCGATTGATGTAATGGACCGAAATATGAGAAAAAAAAACGATAAGAAGATAACACTAGCAAATAAGAAAAATATAAAAAAGAGAGCGAGAAAATATCAAACAAATAATGGGACAATCATTTCAAATAGAAAAGGCATAACAGATTAACTTTCTTTCCTACCTCACCGTATGTGTCATGCGCACTACGCACACCGCTATTCAAAACACTAAAGAAAAACTGGGTTTTTTTAAATCATATATACGTATAAATAATTAAAATATAACATATAAACAAATAATCGATATATATATATATTTCGAATTCAATATATTATAAGATAGAAGGTAAAAATTTGGAAATAGAATGGGAGTTGTTCTTATTACTGGCGGCAGATATTATATATTCTGGGCATGGTAATTCATTTTACTGTTATTATTGTTTTTTTTCATTGCTGCTGTCTCTCTCAACTTATAACTTTTTCCACCGCCATCTACTTTTCTTGTCATAGAAATGGAAAAAATAGAAAAAAAATTATAACCATATTTTAATGAAAATGGCTGCAACAGTTTAACAGATCAAGGTACTTATATATAAATATTTATATTATATATGAAGTGAGTGACAGAGATAGAGGTTTTTTTTTAATATAGGAATATATTGTATAAATGGGCAACCAGTATATCTTGTCTTTGTGGTTTTCCTCTCATAGTTACCTCAGATTCTAGTATTACAATTTTCCCTACTTATCCTTTGTCACCTTGTCTGATTTAAATCTTGTTTTCTCTCCCAAGAAAATCTTGTCTGTGAACTCAAAGAGGCAAGAAAAAGAAGAAGACATGACAGCCGAGGAGACGATCTCTAATGGAGTTCTTCAGAGCTCACCATCAACACTTGATCATGAATCCATTAATCCTCCTGTTCTCAAGAAGAAGAGAAACCTCCCTGGTAATCCAGGTACGATTTAAGTATCACAAAAAGAAACCCTAATTTTTTTTTTTGAAAGAACAAAAACATTTCGTCCTCTATTTGAAAACGTTATTTTTTTTTCTGGATCTTGATCTATAACACTATACGAGAAGTTAATTTCGTCTGCATGAAAGATAAAACGATCGATCCAGAAGAATCTGTAGATTATTTATTAACCTCTTCTTTTTCTTCTTCTTCTTTTGTTGTTCAATGTGATTTGTACTGGTATGTATGAGAGTACTTACATGGCCATTATGTGGAGAAAATGATCATGACTCTTTTTCTCTTCCATTTTTTTAGAAAAAGGTTGACTAGTACAAGCCCAATCCTTCTCCCAGTTCAACAGTACATCTTCATGCATAAAGACAAAACCTTTAACTAATAGTATTACCAGTCTTTTTAGTGTTTCAGATCTTTTGATTTGGCATATCAAAACCAACTTCCACTCTTTGTAGATCCTGAAGCTGAGGTCATAGCCTTATCACCAAAAACGTTAATGGCGACAAACCGCTTCCTATGCGAAATATGTGGAAAAGGTTTCCAGAGGGACCAGAACTTGCAACTGCACCGTCGCGGCCACAACCTCCCGTGGAAGCTGAAGCAGCGGACGACCAAAGAGGTGAGAAAACGCGTTTACGTTTGCCCAGAGAAGAGTTGCGTTCACCACCACCCGTCGCGGGCTCTAGGAGACTTGACCGGTATCAAGAAGCACTTTTGTCGGAAACATGGAGAGAAGAAGTGGAAGTGCGAGAAGTGCTCCAAGAGGTACGCGGTTCAGTCTGATTGGAAGGCTCATTCCAAGACCTGTGGGACTAGAGAGTACAGATGCGACTGCGGCACGATATTTTCCAGGTATGTTTAATTTATATATATATATATATATGCATTTTAGTCGTCTGATCCGTTTTATATATATATGTAAATACGTTGATTGATATGATTTTGGTTGTTCTCCAAGTTAGGTAGATTTTATAGCTTTATAGTGTCTTTCTATGCCTATTTGTTTTTGTTTTCTTGATGTTGGGTTGCTTTTTATTAAAAAGAAATTCCTTTTTGGGACGAGTGTGTGATTGGAGCACAAAATTTTCAAGTGATAATATTCATATATATCTCATGTAACTTTAGAATGCACATATATTTGTGTAGATATATGAACAGTTTATTATAAAGCGTCCATTTTGTTGTAATTTTGTTCGGGTTTCATGAAAGTGTTGGTCAGTGGATGAATGGGGCATGCTCTTGAAAGCGAAATTATGTACTGGTGGTGTGGTAGAAGCGATATGTACACATTACACATGCATGTATCATAAATATGAATTATGGATATATGTATAATTTGTTAAGCTGTGTGCATCTATGTGCATGTCGGAACTTGACTCTGTTTAATACTCTGTCTTTGGTCGAGACAGAAGAGACAGCTTCATCACCCACAGAGCCTTTTGCGATGCCTTGGCCGAAGAAACAGCGCGTCTAAACGCAGCCTCTCATCTCAATAGGCTAACCGCGGCAGCCGCTGGAAATCTCAACCTCCAATACCTAATGGGCACACTTCTTCCCCCTCAGCCGCCGCCTCCGCCACAGCCGTTCGGACCGCCGCATCCGACAAATACAACCTCTATGTCTCAGCACCACTTCCCGGCGTCACTCTCCCTGTGGATGGGAACCCATCACCAAGAAATCCGAGACCGTAACCAGATGCCACCACCACCTCCACCCCCGGCCCAGTCAGACTACGACTGGGTTTTCGGCGCCGCAAACGCGAAACCGTCTGCGTGTACAGATCACGACGAGTTTACAACTACAAATGGCAACATCGCGAGTAGTAATGAACATAAAAACGCGAGTCTTTTGGTTCCATCCTTGTTTAGTAACCAAACCCAAGCCCCGAACGGAGCAGTCTCGGCCGCTAATATGTCGGCGACAGCGTTACTTCAGAAAGCGGCTCAGATCGGCGCGACATCGACAGACCCATCGACGTTTCTCCACAGCTTCACTTTAAAATCTTCCGACCAGGCTACGAATCATCAAATGGGAGAAGATGGTAGCGGAAAGTTCTTCGCTTTGTTCGGATCTAACGACTTGGGGATGGGAAATAACGTCGGAAGTGGTCATGAAGTTGGAAACCCTAGAGATGGGGGTGTTACAGTTTCTGCGTTGGAGGAATTACATGTATACCCTTGGAAACGCAGGAGAGTGCATAACGGGGAGAACGCAGGAGGAGGACAAACCCGGGATTTCTTGGGGGTTGGTGTTCAATCGATGTGTCATCCATCCTCTACCAATGGATGGATATAATGATATAAGGCCAATTTTTTGGCAAAGAATAAAAAGAACAAGTAATCAATCTGGTTTTTTTGTTAAAATATAAATCGAACTTTTTTTCTTTTACGTGGATCTTGTAAATATTTGATATTTGTTATATGAATGTTTACCTTTAATTATTTTATAAGAAACTTTTAGAATTTAGTAAAAGTATATTAGGTTTAGGATTTGATTTCCATCCAATACAAAAATAATGAAATTTTTTAAACAATATAATATTCATGGGCCATGATATGAAATTTGTATAGTATATGTGGAATGAATGTTTCATACGAATTTCATGAATTAATTATAATTTTGTTATAGATAATGAGAGCTTTGCGTGATTAATAAAAAAGCAGCTATAGATTGGCGAAGAAAGTATGTATGGGGAAAAAAATTAATGAGAGAAAGTGGAGATCCATGCATATTCTCTTGTAATATACAGTAGAAAGGTCCTTCCTCTTCACAAAGAAAACATACACGTGTATTTGTATGTATATGTGTGTATATATAGATATGTGGGTGTATGTATGTATATCGGATGAAGAAGTGGTGGGGACAAGGAAAGGTAGTGGTTTTGGAGCTGAATAATTAAAATCCTATATAGAAGACGTGCTTAAAGCGGAGGAAAAGAAGAGAAGAGGGAGAAAAAGTAATGATATTCTTAGCATAGGCTTTTTTCCCTTTTATTTCCCAAAAGAAAAAATAACAATTGATTCATATCTTCGTTAGTTGTTGAATTCATTTGGATGGTATACACGTATAAAATATATGGTAAAGACATCATAAAAATGGTCATAGAATCTATGAATCTTTTCGAATCATTTGTTGTCAAATTTTCACTCTTTTAAATGATTAAAAGTTAATTTAGTATATTATAAAATAACAATACAAACTATAACCCCTTTATTTGATATGTTATTTGAATACTAATTCTATATAACGGAAAATCAAGAACATAGATTTACAATCCTCCACGATGGAAAGACAACTCCAAAGAAACAATTGTAAATGGAAAAGATATGAAAATAGTAAAAGGGGAAAAAAAGGAAGAAACCATTTTGTGAAATCTGTCACCTTTAGCATGTTAGGATGACTCTTCTGTGTGGCATTGTCTCTCTTGGAGCCTAAATCAACAACTATCAAACACTCAGACACAATCACACACACATATATATATACTGATTATACATGCGTGGCAAATAATTTCGTCGTCCATTCGAGACAAAAGATAAACACCAAAGACCAAACTTTAGCTTTTGTCAATACTATTGTCCTTAAATATATATATATATATATATATATGCATAGGTCATGAATCATATGATCATCGAAATAGTGTTACTTTTGCATGGTTCGATTGCTGAGAATTGTCAATTCAATTGGTGAGTAGTTGACACAAAACATAAATTTATTTTATATTCACGTTTCATATTGGGAGGATATTCACAAGCGTTTGAATAAGAAAATGATTTAGTGTAGACCTAGAATATTTGACGTGATCCCGGGATTTTATATTCAAATTAGCGTGTGGAATTTCTTTCATCACTAATCAAATAGAAAAAAAAATAGGCGTATACAATCAACAACAACGAAGAGATGAATTAAAATGAGTTGTTGGATTGTGAACCAATTCTAACTCATCATTTCAAACGAGCTAACATGAGTAATTTTCATTTTATTTAGAAAACAAGTTGATGAGTCACTACAAAAAAACAAACGAATATCAACTGGCGGGTCAACGAATCTGTCCGTTATAATATTTGCAGCGGATTGTAACAGAAATTGCGAAATTATCAACGATCAGAAATCCGTTACAATGCATTGGAAATTCCGATGGATGTTCAACGGATAATATCCGTTTCCAATTTGCTCGTGCATCCCTTGGATGCCCGTTGGAAAGTTTAGAAATTCGAGGTTACCGTTGGATTATCAACGCATAATATCCGTTTCCAATTTGCTTATGTATACGTTGGAAACCCGTTGAAAACATTTGAAACGGGCATCCGTTGATATTTCAACAGATGTTCGTTGTTAAGTTTAGAATTTCGAGGTTACCGCTGGATTATAATTCAAATGAAATTTGCGGACGGGCTAATCCGTACGAAAATTTTCGAACGACATACCGACGCTAAAATAATTCCGTCCATAATATGTCTGCAAATTTTCGGACGGAAGAGTAGTCCACAAGTCGTCCGTATTTGCGGACGTATTGGAGACGGAAAGCGACGTCGCGGATTACGGACGAAAGCTGTGTCCGTCTGCAAATGAGGTATTGTTTGGATTTAGGGATTTTTTTAGGACGGTTCGTCGGCAAATATTAGTCCTAGTCTGTATAATCCGTCCTTGATCGGTCCAAAAATTATCTATTTAACCCCTCATACTTTCATCCATTTCACACAATTCTCATATATTTCACTACATACCTTCTTATTAAACCTGATTATAATGGCATTATCGTTGAGATCGAATATTTTCGTTTCTAGATAATGGATATACAGAAGAATTGATATAGAAACTCAAGGTGTATCGAAGGAGTTTATATAAGGCATTACACAGTTAATGACAATGATGACAAATCAACAAGTTTACAAAGAAACCAGTAAGTTGGTTTGTCCATGCGTCAAATGCAAAAATGAAAAATTTGTTAATGAGAGAACTGTTTGGAATCATCTTTATATAAGAGGTTTTTCCCCGAATTATTTCAAATGATTATCTCATGGAGAGAATTTTGCACCATGACCTAGTAATGTTGTGGAAGATTTTAGTAAGGGTATTGTGCATCATGAAGTGTTTGAGGGTTTTCAAGATGTACAAATGAACCCTTATGTGGAAATGGCGAAAAATGTATTTCGTGAAAGAAACAAAGAAATATTGAACAAGATCCGAATGAAGAAGCGAATTTTTTTTTGAAATGTTAGAAAGTTCTAGGCATCCACTTTATGATTGTTTTAGAATGAGTCTTTCACAGTTGTCTCTATCTCCGTGTTTGATGAATTTGAGGACTGAAAATAATCTTTCTAAGAATTGTATGGATTCTATATCACAATTAGAAAGAGATTATTTGCCTGAAGATAATAATGTAGTAGATTCATAGTATGAGACAAAGAAGATGATATATGAGACAAAGAAGATGATGAGATCATTGGGTTTATTGTCATATCAAAAGATTGATGTTTGTCAAGATAATTGCATGATTTTTTGGAAAGAGATATTAGATTTGAGTAATTATCGATTTTGTGGAAAATATCGGTTTTATTTGACAAGGAATGGAAAATCGGTTCTGTATCATCGTACGTGGTATTTACCAACTATAAACAAAATTAAAAGATTGTATTAATCTGAAAAGACCGCAAGCGATATGAGCTGTCATGTTGAACATTCAAGTCGTGAAAGAGAAATGTGTCATCTCTCATAATGGAGAGGCATGGAAACACTTTAACAAGGAATATCCTGATTTTGCAGTTGAGAGTCGAAATATTTGTTTAGGCCTTTGCACTCTGGGAGAAATTATTCGGTGTGGCCAATTATTATGACACCGTACAATTTACCACTTGATATGTGCATGAAAATGAAGTTTTTATTCTTAACAATAATAATTTATGGGCCTAATCATCCGAAAAGAAGTGTGGATATTTTTCTTCAACCACTGATTGAAGAATTTAAAGAATTATGGAAGGGAGTTCTAGCGTACGATGTCTCAAGAAGATACAATTTTATATTACAATGTGCTCTTATGTGAACAATAAGTGATTTTCCAGCTTACTGTATGTTATCTAGATGGACAACGCATGATCAATTGGCTTATCCTTATTGCATGGGCAAAACAGATGCTTTTTAGTTGAAATATGGACGAAAGACGAGTGGGTTTGATTGTCATTGTCTTTTTCTTCCTACTAATGATACATTACGGTGCAACAAGAGAAATTTTGAAATGAATATAGTTGTGCGAAAATCTCCACCTCTAGTTTTGACCCGTGAAGAGATTTTGTATTAGCGACTTCTTGCTTTGGATGTTCGTAGGAGTATATATTGCAAAGGAAACGATCATTTGAGAATTGGTGGTTATGGAATTACTCATAATTGGTACAAAAAAAAACATATTATGGGACATGTCGTATTGGAAAAATCTGAAGCTTCGACACAATCTTGATATGTCATGTATATAGAGAATTTTTTTCGATGATATCATCAACACGATTCTAAATATCACATGAAAAATGAAAGATAACATTGGTCACGCAAGGATCTAGAAGAGTATTGCTCACAGAAGGAATTACATATAAGTGATGACGGTAAAACTCCAGTTGCGATATTCAGATTGTCGAATGATGAGAAATATAAATTGTTGAAATGGTTGAAGGAAGACGTGAAATTTCCTGATGGTTATGTGTCTAACATCAAAAGATGCATCGATATTCATGGATGAAAGTTATCAGGGATGAAATATCACGATTGTCATGTTTTCATGCAAAGACTAATTCCCATATGTTTATTTCGAATTGATGGACAAACATGCATACAAAACAATTGGAGGTATGGTTATTTTGTTAATAGTATAATGATTAATAATTTAAATATACTAATTTTTAAATAGACTTTCATGTTTCAGGTATTGACATATTTTTTTTTTCAGATTTATATGCGAAAAATTTGAGAGTAATTGTGGTTCGTAGAGTGGAAAATAACATAGTACTATACTATGTAACTTGGAGAAGATTTTTCCACCATCATTCTCCGATGTTGTGGAATATCTGACAGTTCATCTACCACACAAAACCACATTAGGAGGTCCAGTTCAATTTCATTGGACGTATCCATTCGAGAGATTTATATTTTATCTGAAGAAAAAAAACAAACAAAAAGTTCGTTGGAAGGGTTCAATGGTGGAACAATACGTGAATGAGAAAATATCGTTCTTCACTCCTTAATACTTCGACCCACATGTTTAAACGCGAAGTAGAAATACAGACAGATATTTTGATAGTGGTGTGGCATTTTCATATCGGGTACCAGATATTCCAGATATATTTTACAAAATTGGTCGAACGGCTGGTAATACGAAAGATCTATGGCTATCACAATGGGATCTCCATATCGCACATATGTATGTTTTATTCAACTATGAATATCTACGACCATTTGAAAGGTAACATACTATAACTATGGATTCAATTATGTATATGTATTCTATTTGTAATATTTATAAAATTTTGTAACATTCTACAAGATTTTTGATGATATACTGAAGAATACATATGTGAACATTGATGAATCTCAATTCCAGGAACTTAAAGAAAGAGATTTTTCCATATGGATCAGACAATATGTAAGTAAATGATATTTTAGATATAAATAAATTACTTTTATATAATATTATGACGCTTTGTCGATGATTTTTTCCTCCATAACGCAGATTGAGATGAGAAATCACCCATTGTGGCTACGAGATATTATTAAAGGACCGAATGTAAAAGTTACAAGTTGGTGAATGTATTTTACACGTGGTTAAAACTTCCACACTTACGAACATAGAAAAATGAAGACAAATATGAACTATGGTGTTTGTGTGAAAGGTGAGAGCTATTGTGAATCGACCAACATACCCGATTTTTATGGGATTTGAAGGAAATTTTTCAATTGTAACATCCATGTTTCATTACTACTCTAAAACAACGTTATCCATGCCACGTATGATATTTTGGATTATATTGACTTATATTTGATATGTTTTGTAGGTTACATCGACTTAAGATTTATATTATTTCGATGTGATTGGTTCGATCAAATAATTGGTCATGGAATATGATAACACGTAATCCGTTGTAGTATTTATATCATTATTAGGTTTAGTTTTGATTAGATTTCTTAGATTTCACCGATTTATCGAGTTTTTTCGAGGATTTCATCTACATTTCGTGTTTTGTATAGGAACGAAGACATTGAAGCGAAACACGAGAGATTATGGCAATTCAACCCTAAAAACGTGATTTAATAACAAGGTACAACTTGTGCAAGGCCATGGAAGCAAATCAAACATTCAAGCATCGAGCGAAAGGAGCGGAAACAGCATTTGATGGTGTACATGCTCGGGCATGAAGTGTGCCCGCTCGGGCTGTGTTTGTGCACCCGATCGGGCTGCTCTTGGGCCCGCTCGGGTCCACCTTTTTCTTAACAAACTCCTTGATTTTTGAATGGCCAGTTAATGAGAAAACAGACCTTTTAGAGCTAGGATTCGAACCAGACTTGTCGGGTCCACCTTTTTCTCAACAAACTCCTTGATTTTAGAACGGCCAATTCAGGAGAAAAGAGACCTTTTAAAGCTAGGATTCGTACTAGACTTAAAGGGGGACCAAAGGAGACATTAGAGGATACACTTGGAGACATAGAGAATGAGGGAGAAGGACGGAACAAGGGATCCGAAGCATGGAGGAGCTATTGAAGACGTCGGTATATGAATAGGGAGGAATCTCTTTCTTTATCAATGTTGAATATAGTTATCTTTTGTGTTTTGTTTTCTAAGTTCATGTCCAAGTAGATCTACAGCCATGGGTTAGAGAGTATTGCCAATATGTAACAAAGTCTTGTT
>CM071867.1:28171735-28200110 GCA_036759665.1 Gynandropsis gynandra
CGACTTCTCTTCTATCCCAATCTCTCGCCCCTCCTCCCGTCTCGTCGTCGCCCCTCCTCCCGTCTCGTCGTCGCCCTTCATCGGCGCACAATCAGAACGGAGGTAATCTATGTTCTGTAAATTGTTCTGTAAATTAGGGTTTCGAATTCGATCGATTGGGGTTTCTGTAAATTGTTCTGTAAATTATGTTTTCGAATTCGATCGAACGAACCCGAACGAATCCAAAGAACCCGAGGAACCCGAAGAACCCGAACGAACCCGAATACAATTCGGGTTTTTATGGATTCAATATTTCAGAACCCGAACAACCTGAACCCAACCCGAAACCCGAGGAACCCGTCTCGAAAACCAAATGGGTTTTTATGGATTCAATTTTTTAGAACCCGAAGAACCCGAACCCGACCCGAACCCGAAAAACCCGTCCCGAAACCCGAAACGCCCACCCCTAGCTTTGACCTATCCTTTTCCTATTGAGCGTTGAATATTCTCGACCATCTATATATTTCAAGTTATTTTGTCCTAACTCTCATAATTGGTTCTGATAATGTCAGGTTGTCCAATTCATTATGTTTTGTTAGCATATATATTTTTTTTATCAAACATTATGAAATAAGTGAAAAATGTTCTTTTAATATTTTAAATAGGAGGAATGAATTTGAGAGAATTATTTTATATTTTCTATTCATTATTTGAACCAAATATATTTTAGAAAATGTTGATTTACATTAAAGTCGAAAGTTTTACCTAGCATATTTTAAACTTTTTGGGATAATTTGTTATGGGTGAATTTGAGTTCACATAAATACTGAGTTAAGTAAAAGTTGTAAGTTTTGCCAATATTTTTACACGATATACAAAAATTTGAATATTGAAATTTAATAGAATAATAACTATATATACAATTGAAATAATGATGGTCTAAATCAGTAGCATCCAAGTC
The DNA here is from genome assembly GCA_036759665.1 of Gynandropsis gynandra. Lineage (NCBI taxonomy): Eukaryota > Viridiplantae > Streptophyta > Magnoliopsida > Brassicales > Cleomaceae > Gynandropsis > Gynandropsis gynandra. The sequence continues at coordinate 28,172,676 of CM071867.1, forward strand.
ACTTAACTTTAAAGCCCATACATGAAGCCCATCAGTCTCATAAAAACCCAATATCCATCCAAAACATACGTAGTAGAGAGAGAGAGAGAGGAGTGAGAGATGAAATTCACGGACTCGCCGGTGATCGAGCTCTCGGTGAATGGCACCAGCCTCTCCCTCCAGCAGGACAACGGATCGATGCACGTCGGAACCTCCGTGTGGCCTTGCTCCCTTGTCCTCGCCAAGTTCGCTGAGCGATGGTCCTCCCCGACGCCAGGCCCGAATCCATACTACGAGCTCCTCGATTTTCGGACCACGAGCCGCCGACGCGCCGTCGAGCTCGGCACCGGGTGTGGAGCTGCTGGGATGGCCTTCCAGCTCCTTGGCTTGACGGAGATCGTTCTCACAGACATAGCTCCAGTGATGCCGGCGCTCAAGCACAACCTGAAGCGGAACAAGGCGGCGCTTGGGAAAACCCTAAAAACCGCGATCGTGTACTGGAATAATAAGGATCAAATTGCTGCACTGAAACCGCCGTTCGATCTGGTGATTGCGGCGGACGTGGTGTACATCGAGGAGTCGGTGGGGCAATTGGTGGGGGCAATGGAGGCGCTGGTGGCGGACGACGGCGCAGTGCTTCTTGGGTACCAGGTAAGATCGCCGGAGGCCGATAAACGATTCTGGGAGCTGTGCGAGGTGGTATTTGCGATCGAGAAGGTTCCTCACGAGCATCTTCATCCTGATTACGCGTACGAAGAGACTGATGTGTATATCTTGAAGAAGAAGAAGAAGACGATTCAGATGGAAACAGAGTGAACCTAATTTGTAATGTTCTATATATATTACTGTTCTTGAGATATTTCAAATGTATGTGACAAGTATTTCAGTTTTATTCAAGCATTATTGATAATCACGTTTAAATTTTTATCAATTTTCAATATAGAACTAAAATTTAAAAATATAAAAACTAATGAGGTAATAATCAATGATAATGATATATTTTACATATTATTTTACAAAAAATAATTAATATTCTTTATTTGTATTAAAAACAGTTAGAAAATATTTTTTTTTTCATAAATGTTAGTGTAAAAACAAATAGATAGATTATAGAAGTTAAAATTATTTCATAGAATTGTTTTAGTAACTATCTATTCGGTATTGTAAAAATTCTAATACTTTTTAGCTGCGATTAGACACAAAATGTTATAACTCGTTTCGTTTTTTGGCAACTGGGTTAGCATCAAAAGAGATGAAGCATCGCTGACGCCATTCCAATCTGATTACGTTGCCAAGGAACAAAAGAGCTCCATGTTAAAAGACGTGACACGAAGCAAGTTTGATAGTTTGGAGAGTATGGTGAGGATTAAGGAGATGGAATCGATGGTGTCGGAGGATAAAGCGAAAAAGCAAGGAGAGTTTGGAGAGGATGATAGAGATGAAGACAAAGAAGATAGTATTGGAAAAACCAAAGAAAGAACTCAAGAGGAAGAAGAGGACAAAGAGCCACGTAAGATTTTCTGAAAATTTCTTCTTGTCTTTAGCCAAACAATTTGCACGATTACATTTATTTCTAGGATTGAAGATAGATCCATTCAACCAAAAATATTAGATCCTAAAAAATTGCAGAAAGGAAAAAGCGCAAATTGATTCTATCCTCCTTCAAATTCAAATTAGGAACATGGTAAAGAATGTGAGAAAGATTAAGTACTAAAACTAACTTTGAACAATATTTCAACTCTTTCCTACGAGTCGTAGACTCCAAACTTGCTCTTGAAATACTCAAACTTGTCTCTTGATAATGCCTTGATTAGAATATTTACTATTTGCTCATTTGTGTTGTAGTATTTCAAAAGGCGGAATATCAGAAACACCCTCAAAGGGCTAAATCACTTCAAAAATACCCTTCCCCAAAATAATTATTAAATCCGAAAAATAAAAACTGAGGAAAAGACAAATTTGCCCTTAACGTTCGAACGTGGAAAAATGGAAGTTCGGCAGTTTTTCGACGTGAAAAACTGCCGAAAACGAGAAAGCCGAACAGTTTTTCGCTGTGAAACCTGTTTAAAAGTTGATAGCAAGAAAGAAATAAGTGATTTCGAACTTGAGAGGGAACGATTTGAAGTTGGCGAACGATTTGAACTTGTCGAGAAGGAAACTGCCGAAGAGAGCACGAAGAGAGCACGAGTCAATCTTCAATGGCGTCAATAAGTGTAAGTAGTTCGATTTCTAGGGTTTTGCAAGCTTTCGAGTCACAAAATGGTTTATTGATTTGAAATGGGTGTCAGTGTCAGTGAGTCGGTTAGGTCGCAAGGGTCGCAAGGGTCGCAGGAGTTGCATGAACATCTTCGACTCCGTGAGTCGGTTGAGTAGCAAGGGTCGCAGTAGTTTCATGACCATCTTAGACTCAGTTTATTGATTTGAAACGGGTGAGTGTCAGTGAGTCGGTTAGGTCGCAAGGGTCGCAGGAGTTGCATGAACATCTTCGACTCCGTGAGTCGGTTGAGTAGCAAGGGTCGCAGTAGTTTCATGACCATCTTAGACTCAGTTTATTGATTTGAAACGGGTGAGTGTCAGTGTCAGTGAGTCGGTTAGGTCGCAATGGTCGTTTGAGTGTCGCGGAGTGTCTGAGGGTCGTTTGAGTCGCATGGGTCGCACACGGCGGTTGAGGGTCGCACGGGTCGGTTGAGTCGCATGGGTCGGTTGAGTCGCATGAGTCGCTTAGGTCGGTAGAAGTATAATGTATTCGTAATTGGTCATTTTGCAGGAAAAAGGGACTAAGAGGAAGGAGTGCGTGAGTGATGCTGATGCTGATGCTGCAGTCCCTCTGACACTGGAGAAGAAATTAATAGGGGAAATAAGGAAGTCGGAGAAGAGAATCATCAACGCCGTAAGAGACCTTCTAAGGGATGTCGAGATTCATGTGCCTAATCCAAAATCAAAGGCTGCCGAGAAAGTTGCGATCACCGAAACCCAATCTTCCGACACTGTTGGTGATTTTGCTTTTGAATTCCTTCGACGTCCAAATCCAGTGTCAAGAAACCTTGCTCCTGATGGAGTTCCACCAAGTAAGTAATATTTAGTGAAAAGGTCATTGGAGTGTCAATTTCCATCGAGACATATAAGTCGTAGGGTCGCATAAGCCGTAGGGTCGTTAGAGTCGTAGGGTCGCATAAGCCGCAGGGTCGTTAGAGTCGCATGGGTTTCATATGTCGCATGTGTCACTGGGTCGCTAAAGTCAAATGGTCGCATGGGTCGCATAGGTCGCATTGGTCCCATTGGTCGCATTGGGATAATAGGTCGCATGGGTCGCATGGGTCGCATAGGTCGCATTGGTCCCATTGGTCGCCATATGTTTAATGAGGTAAATTTTATGCAGGTGCTGGACCTTTATCGAAGGAGTCTGCGCCATATGTTGAACCTCCGCCGGCGAAAAGAGCAAGAACAATTCAAGAACCCGAAAAAACGGTGGTTCAAGAACCTGAGGAGTTTGTGTGGAATCCCAGAGGATTAGTAAAGGGCTTGATAACCCGATTTCCTTCGTTCACTGATGCTAGCGGTGAAAAGTTGACTAAGCTATATTGGTTCCTGAAGGCACCTCGACATGAGCGGTGGTGGATATCTGAGCTAGATATTCCCCGGGGGCCAAAGTTTTGGGAGATTATATTAAAGGCCAACGCATGGCTTGAAGATGAAGTAAGTTTTTTTAAACCCTTAGTCTCACGGAGTTTTGTGTCATATGCATTCCTGTGTGTTAATTTTTTTTTGCAGCAATTGGATGAGGCGTTGATGGAGCTGTCTTCTCGCTTGGCATCGGATCCCAGCGCGTATCAGAATTATTACGTTTGTCCTGTTGCTTTCATGCAGACGCTCTCGATGTGGACGTACGAGGATATGGAAACTTTGCCGGAAAAGCTTAGTCAGTTTTTGAACGCCAACCCACCAATTAGTGATTATGAAGGTTTTGTCTCGGTTCTAAACATTCCATCGATAAATAATCGATGGGTAGGATGTCATTGGGTAGCCATCAAAGCGGATTTCAAAACCCGATGCATCACGGTATACGACTGCAGGATGAGCCTTAAGGAAACACATATCGATCCGGTGATTGAGAGGATAAGAAAAGCTGTCCCCAAGATGCTCATTCTCGGAGGGTTTCCTTCTTTGGCTTCTGGAGAAGATGAATGGAGGTATGTGTATTATGATGGTCTGCCACAGAACCAAAGCGGGAATGACTGTGGTGTTTTCTCCTATAAATTCGTAGAAGCCTCGTTATCAAAGGATATGGATATGTTTCTTCGTATTTGCGACGACAAGGTTACTTCCATGCGTGAGAAGATGGCGGCTGATATATATAGTAATGGAGAACGTATCTATGAACCCGAAGATGACTAAATTGATATATGGTACATTGTTTTTTTTGGACTGGTAGATGTGAACATTTGGTACATTTTTTTTAATATTTGGTACATTCTTTTTTCTATTATTTGGTACATTGTTTTTTTTATAATATTTGGTACATTGTTTTTTTTCTAATATTTGGTACAAGGGTCACAGAGCCTCATACGACCCTTGCGACCCATGCGACCCATTTGACCCTTGCGATCCATGCGACCCTTGCGACCCATGCGACCCATTTGACCCTTGCGATCCATGCGACCCTTGCGATCAATACATTCATTCATTCAAGACCTATATTAAAAGGTTCTTTAATGTGGTCAATGCATGCACCTTGGTTAAAACGGAGTTCATTTATTTTTCGTTGAATATGAGTTTATAAATAGAGGAGGAAAAACCGAAAAGCTACAACAATTTGTAGCACCAAATCATCTCTTGTGTTGTCATTAAGGTCCAATACACTGGTAGGTAGGGGACGTAAGGTGAATAGAGTTGAACATTGGAATAAACTTTTCAATAAACCTTCGATCGATTCCACATAATAGACGAAAGTTGTATGAAGCCAACACGACGAATTTTAACTCATGCTCAGGTAAATCACTTGAATTTGTTCGAAAGATTAAATTTTTATTATCTTAAGACGAGTTTTTTTTACTTAGTTTCTCTTGTTCAGGTTTATCATCTATTACGTAGAATCGATCGAAGGTTTATTGAAAAGTTTATTCCAATGTTCAACTCTCTTCACCTTACGTCTTTCCCCGTTACACCAAATGGTTACCGAGTGACGGAACTTGTTCAAGCATTCACGGGGAGTCGATTAGTATTCGTAAGAAAGTTTTACTCTTGATCATTTACATGAAAGATGCTTCATTTACTTTGATTTTACTTTGATTTTTCTCATCTCTTGTGTTGTAGCATTAAGGTCACATACAGTGGGATGGTAGGAGACGCAAGAAGGTCCAATACACTGGACCTTCTTGCGACTCCAACTATCCCAGTGTATTGGACCTTCATACGACCCTTGCGACCTATTATCCCCATGCGACCCTTGCGATCCATGCGGACCCTTGAACATTCTAGAATCAGTCAAACCAACTTAAATGCACGGGTAGTTTGAAGGTTATCTCGTTATTAGAAGTATCTTTATTATCTTTAAATGCACGGGTAGTTTGAAGGTTATCTCGTTATTAGAAGTATCTTTATTATCTTTAAATGCACGGGTAGTTTGAAGGTTATCTCGTTATTAGAAGTATCTTTATTATCTTTAAATGCACGGGTAGTTTGAAGGTTATCTCGTTATTAGAAGTATCTTTATTATCTTTAAATGCACGGGTAGTTTGAAGGTTATCTCGTTATTAGAAGTATCTTTATTATCTTTAAATGCACAGGTAGTTTGAAGGTTATCTCATTATTAGAAGTATCTTTATTATCTTTAAATGCACGGGTTGTTTGTATTTTTTACTCCTATAAATAGTGTATGAATAAACCAAAAGCAAACACAACCTTTTCCATCAACTACAATCTCTTCTAATTTTTTCTATCCTATAGAATTCTCTAACATAAATAGAGGAGGAAAAACCGAAAAGCTACAACAATTTGTAGCACCAAATCATCTCTTGTTTCATCACGAAGGTCACATGGTCGACCCAGGTCTTGGTAATCGGCGGACTCAGGGTCTATATACATAAAATAGTAGTTTAGTACATCCTAAAGTCGGGTGATTTCTCTTTGGGTTGATGAGGAAGAAGAAACCAATAGATTGGAGCTCAGGTTCCAAGTTTTATTTAGAGGATAGTAATGGAAATAAGATGACGCAAACGATTAAATTTGCTTGTTCCTCTTCTTTCTGGCCTTTTTTTACTCTTCATCTTCATGTTCTTCTTCTTAAACCTCTTTCTGACGTTTTGTAACTCTTGTGACCTTTGAGACCTTATGTAATCAATATTTAAACGTTGAAAATGTCTTATTTTGCATCTATTGTTCGTAAGATTATGAAAGAAGTCGAAAATATTATACGGAAAAGGAAATATAATATCGCATAATATTATACAATCTTCGAAAATAATTCTGATTTAAATAAGATATCAGAAAATATCCAGAATATCTCATAGAATATCATCAGAATAACTTTTGTGACCTTTGTAACCCATGGACGACTCATGCGACCACATAATACCCTTGTTCGACTCATGCGACCTATGCGACTCGTGCGACTTGTCGTTTTGCTGTCAGACTCCTGTCTTGCCACCAATGTGACCCATGCGACCCATGTGACCCTTCCTACCCATGGACTTGTCGTTTTGCAGTCAGAATCTTTTCTTCCGACCCATGTGACTCCTGTCTGCCGACCCATGTGACCCTTCCGACCCATGTGACCCGTCCGACCCATGTATATAAGTTAACGTCTACGTCTCTTCTCTTAGTATGCGTATCTAACCCATATTTCTATGAAAAATCTTTTTTACCTTTAGAGGGACAAGGGTCGCAGGGGTCCAAGGGTCGCAGAGGAACAAGGGTCGCAGAGGGACAAGGGTCGCAGGGTCAAACTGGGTCGCTGGGTCGAACTGGGTCGTAAAGTCGCAGGGGTATTTTGGGAATATCAACATTTATACGGGTACTTTTCAAGTTAGAAATATTTTCTTTTTCGGGAAGGGTATTTTTGAAGTGTTTTAGCCCTACGAGGGTATTTTTGAAGTTACCCCATTTCAAAATAACATATTCTTTATTAACCAAATCTCTCATAAAATAAACTTTGATTCAATGTGTTTTGTTCTTCTGTGATAGGGTGGATTCTTGGTCATTACTATTGTTGCCTTGTGTCACGGAAAATTATTGTTGCCATCTCTTGCTCTAGCTGATTTCTGATAAAAGTTTGCGTAACCATACCACTTGACACACCGATGAAGTAGCCGTTGTATACTCAACTTCTGAGGAATATAAAGCTGTCAAATCTTGTTTTTTTGAGCTCCAACATACTGCTTATGTTCCAAGAAAAAAAAACATACCCGTATGTGCTTTTCTTGTCTTATAAATAGTCTGTCCAATCGCTGCTTGTGAAACCAACCAACTTGAATTTCGAACCAAAACCATACCATATGCTAAAGTTACACGTTGCAACAATATATCTCAATAATCTCTTTGATGCACCATAATGTTGCTTCGTAGGATTGTGCATAAACTTGGAAATCACACCCACAACAAAAAAGATATTTGTTCTTATGTGAGTTAGATAAATCAAACCTCCAACTAGGCTTATGAAATGAGTTGCATAAGCTTTTTCTGTTCCATCCTCTATATGTAATTTTTTTCATTAGCATTCATAGGAGAACATTGCAATTATACATATTGAATCTCTCAAGAAGATTTGATGCGTACTTATTTTGAAAAACAAATACTCCTTCCACGTGTTCAAATTCAATTCCAAGAAAGAAACACATCAACCTAAGATTTGACATTTCAAATTTTTTCATCATACTAGTCCCGAATTCAGCTATGTGTGAGTCATTAGAGTCCATATAGATCATATCATCAACATACAAGCAAACAATGAGAATATCACCTTGATTTTGTTTCTTTGTGTAGATATTTGGCCCACTTTTGCTTTTCTCAAAACCTAACTCGATAAAGTAAGAGTCAATCTTGTTGTACCAAGCTCTCAGAACTTGTCTTAGTCCATACAATGCTTTATGCAACTTGTAAACACACTCTTCTTTGCTGTCAATGATAAAACCTTTAGGTTGATCAACATTAACTTCTTCCAACAACTCTCCATTTAAAAAGGGTGACTAGATATCAAATTGATATATTGGCCGAAACAAATGAGCTACTAAGGCAAGTAAGATTCTTATAATTTCAAACCTTGCCACTAGTGAAAATGTATATTAGTAGTCTACGCCATATTTCCGAGCATATCCTTTAACTACGAGCCTCACCTTATGCTTCTGTATGCTGCCATCTGCCAAATATTTAGTTTTAAACACACACTTCACACCAATTGAGTGTTTACCTTTAGAAAATTCAACTAGTTTTCAGGTTTGATTATTCTCAATGGTCGCAATCTCATGTTTCATTGAATTACACCATTCTTTCTTTTCATTGGCCTCATCAATTGTCTTTGTATCAACAACAAAAAGTGCTTGTTGTGTGTCATAGATCTCTTGCAAACTTCTGAATTTTCTTGGAGGAGTTGAGCTTGGAATCCCTTCCTCATTTTTATTTATACGAATAGTACTTGCTGAATTAGAGTTGCTTGTTGCCTAACATTATCTTCTGCATTGTTGCCCAAATAAACTTCCATAAGTTCACTCTGTGTCCTTCACGCCAACTCCATATCGCATTCTCATCAAAGATAATATTTATGCTTTCAAAAATATTTTTATTCACAAGGTTATACAATATATATCCTTTAGATTGTGAACAATAACCAATGAATATGCACATTTCAGATTTCTCATCCAACTTCCTTTTGTTCTGTGCGTCAATAAAAGAGTAGGCAACACATCAAAAAACTCTTAAATGACTTACCCCAGGTTTGATCCCACGCCAAACTTCTTATAGGGTTTTATTCAACACAACTTTTGTAGGAGAAATATTCAGCAGGTACACTTCTATCCTCACACTTTTTGCCAAAAATGATTTGGTAGATTTTTCTCTTTGTGCATACTTCTAGCCATCTCCAATATTGTTCTATTTTTCCTCTCCGTGACACCGTTTAATCGGGTGTGTACGACATCGTAAGCTCATGATGAATTCCTTTTTTTCTCACAGAATGCTTCGAGGTTGTTTGAAGAAACTCTTTACCTCTATTACTCCGCAACACCTTGATTTTCTGTCCACTTTATTTCTCGACTACTGTCTTGAACTTCTTAAACATTTCAAATATTTATTCTTTGGATTGCAGAAAGTATATCCAATTATATTGCTAAAATCATCTGTAAACAACAAAAAAATATCCGCTGCCTCCAAGAGAAGCTGTTTTCATAGGACCGCACAAATCAACATGAACAATCTCAACACTTTGTGTTGCTTTCCTAGATTTTCCAGCGGGACATGACTTGTGAGTTTGTTTGCTATAGATACAATCTTTACATAGAAATAGAAAGAGTTCTAAGTTAGAATTAGAAGTATCATAAATTAGGAAATTTTACTTAAGTGTGAAGTTACACAGATGTAGCGCCAAGATTTAAGTGTCGAGAAACACTTCGAGTTTATTCTTCAATTATGAACTAAAAGACATGCATATGAATGTGAGAAACTGAGAGAAATATTTTTATGAAATATTGTTAGGTTCGTTCATCTTCTTTTTATTTTAACTTTTATGTTTTAAACTTTTGAATATTTACTTATGCTCTAACTATCTACCTGAAGCAAATCGATTCGATAAACTGGACATGGGATCCAAGACGAAGTAGAAGGTAGAGATTTCACACCCTAAACCAACAGCTCCTACCGAGACACCTCTACGAGTGACACTCACTGTTTCAAGTGTCAAGGTTGGGGACACTTTGCTCGAGACTGCCCAAATAGAAAGGTCATGATTATACAAGTTGATGCATTGTACGAGGCCATATCCAAAGATGAAATGCAACCCGAATCAAAGGAATATCTCTAATTTAGATGAAAAGTTTGAGAAGTACGAGACATTCAAGGGTGAGAGTGTTGAATCTACAAGCTAAAGAGGAAGCCATCTTACAAAGATAAAACATCTTCTAACCTTGCCACTAGTGAAAATGTATATTTAGAAAAAAAAAGCCTTCTGTGCCGGGGGGGGGGGGGGGGCTTGTGCAAAACAAGGTGTGTAGTATCATGGTGGAACGGAGCAGGTGCACGAATGTAGCAAGCACATCGCTTGTGGAAAACTTTTCTACAAGTAGCAATGGCTGAACGACAACGACAAAACCAAGGTTCATCGTCAGGTGAAGGTTAAATTTAGCATTGGAAAGTACAAGGATGAAGTGTTGTGTGACGTTGTTTCAATGCAAGTGGATCAATCATGTTGGGACGACCATGGCAGTTCGATACTTGAGCGCTACACGAAGGATTCAGCAACAAATATTCCTTTTATTTCAATGGAAAACACGTTAGACTAGCTCCACTCACACCTAAGGAGGTATTCGAGGACCAAGTATGGGTACTGAAAAGGGAAATTCAAGTGAGTGACTATGAAGTAGTTCACAAAAAAAATAGTAAAGTGTCGAGAAAAACCAAGAAATAGGCCTTTGAGAGATAACCCGTGAACATAACCTTTCTTTGGATGAGAGTGAATGACTTCAAAAAAGCTTGGTAATCGAACCAACCTATTCTTATACTCTTTTTTAAAGCGTTGTATTTCACTAATGAATCCACCTCCTCTTAACCTAGTATTCTTAACGAGTTATTGTAGGCCTTTGAGGATGTGTTTCCCGATGAAACACCCAATGAATTACCTCTAGTTTGTGAGATTAAGCACCAAATCGGCTTTGTACTTGGCACAAGCATTCCTAATTGGCCAGCTTATCGAACCAATTTCGAGGAGATCAGGAAGCTCGAGAGGCAGATCCACGAGCTCATAGAGAAGGGAAACGTGCGAGAAAGTATGTCATCGTGCATTGTACCAGTAATACTCATGTCCAAGAAGGATGACACATGATGTATCTGCATTGATTGTCGCGCCATCAACAATATTACAATAAAGTATAATCACCCATACCTACATTAGAAGACGAATTGTATGGATATTCAGTATTTTTTCTGAGATAGATTTGAAGAGCGAATACCGTCAAATAAGCTTGAAGGAAGGTGATCAATGGAAGAAAATATTTAAGAAAATGCTAGGGCTGTATGAATGGTTAGCCAAACCTTCCGGGTTAACTAATGCACTAATCGTCTCGTTTTAATACGTATTTCTCGCATGATTTTAGAGATGTTTACGATATATTAGCGATATTTACGTATGATTTTGTATCCGTTTTACTCGTTTTTGTGTTTTCGTGTTCTTACATATTTTAATGCAAATTTGGCTCATTTCGAAGCTAAGGAATGTCCACGGGACAAAGTGCTATCATCAAGGATTGTAGAGCAAACCGGACGAGAAACGGGGCAAGACAACAAAGTGCACAGGCAACACAATGAATAGCACGACAGGGCTGAGCAAACAAACACATGCCCGACCGTGCATTAACTCCAGCACGATCGTGCTTAGCATTTGACATGCATGCTCGACCGATCAGCACTCAATTGCACGATCGAGCTCATCACCCACAGCCCCTGCACGACCGAGCACCCCTTCTTGCACGACCGAGCTACTCAACCAGCAACCTAGTGCACGACCGTGCACCCATTCCTGCACGACTGGGCGTTTGAAACAGAAACTTCCCCGAACCTCATGCACGACCCGGGCTCCTAAGGTGCACAACTGGGCACTCTTCAAAGGATATGCCCGATCGGGCTCACCATCTTGCACGGCCGGGCACAGAGTCACACGGACCTAAAACATAGAAAAGGAAACGTTCAGCCGTGGAGAAGAAAAGGAAGAAGACGAGATAAGAATTGAAAAGCATGGAAAAAAGGGGAAAGAAGAAGAAAATGAAAAAGAATAGAAGAGGAAAGAAGACATATTCAATCGTTTTATAGAGAATTACACACATTAAAGACGGGGACACATATAGAGACATGGAGGAAGAAGACAGAGACTTGCAGGAGACATTCAAGGGGCATCGAACATGGACTTCGATTTCTTTTGGTTTTCATGTTCCTTAAACTATCTATTTCGATTATGTTTGTTTACGGACGCATGAGTGAGTAGTCGTTTTATTCTAGGAGATGGCATTAGCCCTTGGCTATCCCGGAACCACTTTATATTTGAATGCAATTTCCCGTTTTCGTTTATCTATTCTTTGTCTGAGTGCTTCATTTACATGTATTTGTGAAGGGCCACGTAGATGCATGTTTTAGGAACTTAGGAGAAGGACCAAAAGGAGAATCCTAATTCCGGATAATCAGGTTTAGAACAACTGAGGTTAGGCCACGAAAGTAGGGTAACATCGGTTGAGGATAAAACGGATGAATCACATAACTTATGGGTTTAGCTTAAGGTGTCAGCCACGAAAGTAGGGGATAACTTGACTAGATCACGTATCTATGCCTTGAGAGAGGGTAGATATCATATTAGGATCATCTGTCTTAGATAACTTGATCAGGATTGCATGATTAGATAGGTTGATTGTTGGTTTTGGTAGTCTTGTGGTGAAACCGAATTCCTAGAATGTTTGTCTCACTCTTAAGAACTTGTAGCTTATTTGTTTTTAGTATTTCAATTTTAAATCCAATATTCGTTTGCAAGTTTGATTCGTAGTTTGAGTTTAGGTTGTGTTGCGTAGTCTCTGTGGGATCAACACCTAGAGTACTACACACGTGCCGTGTACTTGCGGGTAGTTTAGGTTAATAATTGTTTAACTTTGAATCGCATCATGCACCTAGCACGTTTATGTGATTAATGAATCATGTTCTTAGGAAGTTTATTGGTTATTCATGGTCATATACTTCAATGACATCCCAATATACATCATAACCTTTAAAGAACATGTAGGGCACCTACGATTGGTTCTCCATGTGTTGCAAAACGAGAAATTGTATGGTAATATTAATGAAAGCATAGTTTGTACTAACAAACTTGTGTTCTTAGGATTCGTAGTAAGTGATCAATGATTTCTCGTCGATGAGGAAACCATAGAGGCCATACACAATTGGTCGAATCCTAAGGCAGGTGGAGAGGTTCAAAGCTTTCAGGGATGGGTTGGTTTTTATCAACATTTTTTAAAGATTTCAGCACCTTGGCTATATCCTTGACTGAAGTAATCAAGAAGTTAGTCACGTTCTAGTGGGGTGAAGGACAAGACAAGTCTTTCCAAAAATTGAAAAATAAATTGACACAAGCTCCCTTATTGGAATTACACGATTTCACCGAAACGTTGGAAACTGAATGTGATGCATTAAGTGTAGGAACTGGAGCGGTGTTGATGCAAGAACATAGACCCACAATGTACTTCAGTGAGAAGCTCAACGAAGCACAGTTAGGCTATCCAACTTATGATAAAATGTTGTATGCATTGGTGCGAGCACTCCAAACATGGCAATACTACATGTGGCCCAAGTAATTCATGATTCATACTGACCATGAATTACTCAAGCATCTTAAAGGGCAACAAAAGCTGAATTGTAGACACGACAATTATGTGGAGATCATAGAGACCTTCTTATACGTCATGAAAAACAAGCAAGGTAAGGAAACCGTTGTTGCTGAGGCATCATCTCGACATTTTACTTTTCTTTCTAGAGTAGATGCAAGGGTGCTCGGTTTTGAGATCCTGCAGAACACATCCACAAGTAGGTACTTTCGTTTTGATGTATATTTATTTCATGAAAGAAAGTTGTGTGTACCCAAAAGTTATGTTCGATATTTATTGGTTCGTGAGGCACACGTGGGAGGACTAATGGGACACTTTTGCCAAGGAGGATCTCTTGACTTGTCTAAGGGCACTCTTCAAGAAATTCGTCTGTTGACTGTGGATGGAGCTGGTTGATGGTGGAGGATATCTTGACTAGCGTAAGGGCTCTCTTTAAGATTTGTCCGGCAATATTGGAAGATGGAGGTTGATGGTGGTTAACGAGGTGTTTAAGATGGATCAAAGGACACCACAAGAGGTGCATACGCCTATTAAATAGTCGATATGACTTCAATTGTTCCCGAAACTAGTTGAAGACACCGTGTTCTTGAACACAATCAAGAGGAAAGTAGATGATTCGATGAGATAAGATTGGTTGGACGATTTTCTAGCCATTGGAGGGGATTTTTTGGCCATTGAGAAGGATGATGGAAGATCTTTGTCTTTCGTCTTTCCTTATTCGTATTACCGAGCCGTCATTCTAGGTTGACAGGTTTAGGCCCGTGTCAATGTAGAAGACCGTCATAACGTTTCCTTGAATTGGGCTTGAATCCTCTTTTTAATCAAGAGTCTGCACTTGTCTCCCTTAAAGGCTTTTAGAGATTGAGCACGAATAGAGATAGATCGATAGATTAAAGTAGAGATTAAGAGAAGAATATATTGTAAGAATAGAGAATAATACTTCTCTATTTAGTGTAATTTGATTACAAAGATATTGACATCTATATATACACAATTCAAAACGTCTAGAACAAAAAAAGGAAAAAAAATCAAATCGACATAATTTAGTACAAATTAAGGAGTAGAATCTAGTTGATTCCTTCCTTGCTCGCAACGATATATGACTTGATTCTGAACTATCTTTTTTCCTAATTAGGAGATTGCACACGCTCCCTATCTCCTAAAATTGCTTTAGATCAATATGTAATCGTTGCACAATCTTCTTTCTTTAATTGGTAGATTGTACACGCTCCATATCTCCTACTGATAGCTCATAAGATAGCTTATCATATAGCTTATCCACTATTTCCGACATTCCCCCTCAGCTTTATCTGGTCGGATGAACCATTTACGCGTGCCTCGGTAAATGTTTTCCCAATAAAACCCAATGGGGACAAAACTTGGATGAGGAAAAAGTGTGCACTTTTATAATCCATTGATGCGATCATCAAAACTTGTTTTACACATGGGTTGATGAATATCTAATAGTATGATTCGACTTTGGAGCTTCTTGCATATTGATGCGATTCAAGTTAAACAAGTGAACCTAAATTACCCGCAAATGCACGACACGTGTGTAGTACTCTAGGTGTCGATCCCACAAGGACTACGCAACACGAACTAAGATCAACTTAGAATAAATACTTGCTATGATGAAATATTTGGTTGTGAAATGCAATAATGAATATACAGTAAACTAATGAGTTTCTAACGATGAGGCAAACATTCTAGGATACGGTTTCACCGCATAGCTTCCGAAACCAACTATCATCTATCTAAGCATATGTTCCCTATCAAGATATCTAAGGCGGACGATCCTAATGTAATTCCTGCCCTCTCTCAAGGCATAGAAACATGATTCAATTGAGTTATCCCCTTCTTTCGTGGCTGATACCCCAAACTAAACCCATACGATTTATGATTCATCCAATTAAAGATAAAATAAAGAGAAACGGTTCGATGAAAAGGGGCACTACTGATCATTTCATTTTCATACGTATTTCTTGCATGATTTTAGAGTTGTTTACGATATAGATGCGATGTTTATGTATGATTTTGTATCCGTTTCACTCGTTTTCATGTTTTCGTGTTCTTACAGGTTTTAATGCGTATTTAGTTCATTTTGGAGCTAAAGGACGTACACGAGACAAAGTACTAACATCGAGGATCATAATGGAGCAAACGGGATGAGTATCAGCGAGGACTAACACAGCCCACGCGGGGTATTCACCTAGCCCGCGCGGGCTATAACCTCCAGCAAACTTAGCACGGCTTGGGGAGTTCCTCAGCACACACGGGTCTTCATGACAAACATCAGCCCGACGAGGCACTCCTCAGCCCGCGTGGGGCACTTGGTCCAGCAGAACGAGAACGGGTCGGGCAAGCCTCAACACGCGCGAATGCGCCCTTCCAAGTTAGCCCGTGCGGGGCACTCACTTAGTCCGCGTGGGGCCTAGCTTCCAGTGACCACAGCACAGCTCGGG
Source organism: Gynandropsis gynandra (assembly GCA_036759665.1). NCBI lineage: Eukaryota > Viridiplantae > Streptophyta > Magnoliopsida > Brassicales > Cleomaceae > Gynandropsis > Gynandropsis gynandra. Next base: position 28,188,679 of record CM071867.1, read on the forward strand.
CTGTGCATCAGCCGAGCGGATCCAGCACAAGCAAGGGAGCCCGAGCGGGGCACACACTCCAGCCTGCGCGGGTTGCATCCGTCACCTGCAGAAACAAGAAAAGGAAACTCGGCCAAACAAGAAAAGGAAGTGGTTAGTTGCCTACCCAAAAAGGAAACATGGTTAGAGAAGAGGAATGAGAGTTGTATGGCTGGAAAATAGAAAGGAAACGTGCTCACTTACTTAAGAATAGAAATCAATGCAAATAAGAATGGAAAATTCACAAAACAACATGCTGCAACAAAGAGTAAAGAAGAGAAAAGGAAGTGAACGACCAAAGAGGAAAAAGAGGAGAAAAGGAAAGAAAGAAAAGAGGAAAGACAAGGAGGAGAGATATGGCCGAATTGACTTGAGTTTTGGGAGGAAGAACACACACGTTAGAGAGAGAGAGAGAGTTGCAGAGAGAGAGCAGAGAGAGGAGCTGTTCGTGAGTTCTTGCGGAGGAGACATTCAAAGGGCATTGGAGATCAAATCAAGACTTCGATTTCATATGGTTTTTATGTTCTTTAGATTTTCTGCTTCGATTATGTTGTTTGCATTTGAACGCATGAGCGGATAGTCGTTTTGTTCTAGGAAAAGGGATTATCCCATGGCTATCTCGAAACCACTTTGATTTATCTTTGAATGCAATTTCCCGTTTTTTGTTTATCTATTCTTGGTCTGAGTGCTTGATTGACTTGTGTTTACGAAGGCCAAGTAGATGCATGTTTTAGGAACTTAGGAGAAGGACCGAAAGGAGAATTCTAATTCCGGATAATCAGGTTTAGAACAACCGAGGTTAGGCCACGAAAGTACGGTAGCAACGGTTGAGGGTAAAGCGAATGAACCACAAAACTTATGGGTTTAGCTTAAGGTGTCAGCCACAAAAGTAGGGGATAACTTGACCGAATCACGTGTCTATGCCTTCAGAGATGGTAGATATCATATTAGGATCGTTTGCCTTAGATAACGTAATTGGAATTGCATGATTAGCTAGGTTGATTGTTGGTTTCGGTCGTCTTGTGGTGAAACTGGATTTCTAGAACGTTTGTCTCACTGTTAAGAACTTTTTAGATTATTTGTTGATATGATCATGAACAACGTCGAGGACGCAAACCGAGTCATGGCTAATGAAGAGGACATGATCCGTGATGAGGAAGACGTGACCCGTGCTGAAGAGGACACGAACCGTGCTGAGGAGGATGCGACTCAAGCTGAGAAAAACACGACCCACGCTGAGGAGGACGCGACCCATGCTGAGGAGGACACGACCTATGTTGCCAAGGACGCGCCCCGTGTTGCCAAAAATGCGTCACAAAGGATACGACCTGCGCTGCAGAAGAGGCGACCTGAGCTAAACCAAAAGGACAGAAGATGTACGCGACCGAAAGAAGGACGTTGGTCTCGTGACCCGTGCTAGGGCTATAGAGGAGGAAGCCTTGATCATACAAGCAGGTCCCGTGACCGGAGCTAAAGCTAGGAAGTTCTAGGAGGCCGTCGTCGTGATTTCTCACGGTCGTTCAAGTTCAAGACAAGTGCTCGAGTCCACAAAGAAGTTCCAACATCCACATCAGACTACACACGAAACACAACTTGTAACGGTTAATAATTAGGTAAAGTGACTCGCGTGTACTCTTTTTCCTTCGTTGGTTTTGTCCCACGGGGTTTTCCAAAGACGAGTTTTTAACGAGGTCGCAAATCACTTTCTCGTGACCTAATTATTAACCCGAGGGTTTCAAGACAAGTTCGCAACCCAACGGCACATCTTACAACTTGTCATTAATGTTTTAGTTATTTTCTAGACTATTAAATTGTTGCCTTGCATGGTGACTAGCATTTAATGCTACATTTATGTGTTTCTTGGCTTTCTTGCTTATTATGGCCGTCCATGGTGTAAGGTTGAAGACAACTTCGAATTTGAAACTTTATCTTTGATTTTCCTTTGTGAAATCATCATTTGTTGGTGCGTAATATCAAGCAACCCGTTGGTGTGTAATATCCAACGTCTTGTTCGTTCTTCGTTGGTGCGTAACATCCTTCGGAGACGAACCGGTGAATCGAGAGCCTTCCGCAACTCTCGTGTGACCATCCATTCCACAACCCTTGTGCAACTCGTTGTAGCAAGGCCTATCCATTCCTAACCTAGTCTAGAGCGTTGTTCTAGTCGGGATCGCGTCATTTGTTTTTAGTATTTCATTCTCAAAACCCATATTTCGTTCGCTTGCAAATTTGATTCGTAGTTTGAGTTTAGGTTGTGTTTTGTAGTCCCTATAGGATCGACACCTAGAGTACTACACACGTGCCGTGCACTTGCGAATAGTTTAGGTTAATATTTGTTTAACTTTGAATCGCATCAAGTTTTTGGCATTGTTGCTGAGGACTATTGTCAACACGTCTTAGATGCTATCCTAGAGTCATTCTTGTTTTGTTTTTCTTTTTGTTTTCTTTTCTTTCGATCTTTCTACCTAAATCGTTTTTATTTTTCCTTCGCAGAGCCGTCAGATTAACAAGAGATGGATAATCAAAATGGCCATGGACATATGCAGCAACAGCAACTCGCTCCGCGAGAACCACATGCTCCTCCACCACGTTGCCTCAGAGATTAAGTGGTGCCGAATATGAACAACGTGCAAACATCCATACGGATGCCTGCTGTTGCTAGAGAACAGTTTGAGATTAAGCCGACAATGATCAAAATGCTTTATCAGAAGCAATTCATGGGTGAAAATCACGAGGATCCCCATCAGCACCTCAAAGACTGCCTAGAGCTTTCCGGTATGTTCAAAATACACGGAGTCTCAGAGGACACGATCTTACTGCGCCTCTTCCCTGGGACGAGCGAAAATGGCTAGAAAATCGATTCCCGCTGGTTCTATCACTACTTGGGACCAGCTCTACACACTGTTCTTATCACGCTTTTTTCCTCCGAGCAAGACGATTCAAATGGGGGGGAGGGAATCACAACGTTTAGATGCAGAGATGGAGAAACGTTGTTTGAAGCGTGGGGAAGATTTAAGGATCTCCTATAGATGCGTTCACACCATGGTCTCGAGCAGTGGTATGTTATCCTAACTTTTTATAACGGAATTTGAGACCAACACCGAACGACATTGGATAACGCTGCTGGAGGATCGTTTGTGGATCTGAGTGTGGAGGAGGCATATGAGCTGATCAATAACCTCTCCATGAACCAAACCATTTGGTCCACACCGAGAGGTATGCTTAACAGAACTCGAGGTCTATATGAGCTGAATCAAGGAAGAGCAACGTGTAATGCAGCAAATGCTATGTACTGCATGAATTGCGGAGATACATAACACATGGCTTATCATTGCACGCTGCAAGAGAACATGGAACATATGAATTATGCCCAGCAGCAAGGAAACACACAATTCAAGAATACCTAAAACCTGAATTGGAGGAACCGCCTGAATCTTTCATATCAACGATTCAACCAACAAAGTATTCGGGATTTCAACAAAGACAACAAATGTACCAGCAAGATAATCAGCAATTTCAGCATGCTTAGCAAGTTCCGCAAGCTCCTCAGCCTCCTCAAGCCCCTTCATCAAACCTTGAGGCAGTAATGCTCGAATTTATCAAAGAGCAAAGGCAACAACCATCGACTCAAACCAAATTCAATGCGGATGTTGGGACATTGCTTAGAGAGCTCAAAACTCAGATGGAATCCTTGAGCAAGCATGTGAAGATCATAGAGAACTCCGTAGCACAGCAAGCTGCCTCATCCTCTCGAAATCTCGGACAGCTTCCTGGTATACCCGACTTAAACCCGAGAGAGTACGTGAATTCTATTACCATGTGTAGCACTGATACGATCGAGCATTCGCCCTCCAAAGAGCAAGACCAAATTGCTGTAACGTCCATGAAGAAATGAAAAGGTACCGGCGCAATTATGGATAGTCGAACCAGATTTGGATAAACCATACGTTGCTTCGATGGCGTACCAACCTCCAATACCATTTCCTCAATGGTTGGTGAGCAACAAGAATGAAGAACGAGTGGGCAGATTTATGGAGGGCCTCAAGAAGCTTGGCATCAACGTCCCATTCGTTGAAGCCCTCCAAAAGATGCCTTATCACGCCAAACTACTCAAGGAGGTTCTTTCCAAGGATAGGCGTATTGAAGAGAGTGAGATTGTAGTACTCACCGAGGAATGCAACACCATTCTTCAAAACACGCTGCCCCCGAAGTTGAAGGACCCCAGAAGCTTCTCCATTCCATGCATCATAGGTAATATTGAAATTGACAATGCTTTGTGTGATTTAGGAGCAAGCGTGAGCATCATGCCACACTCGGTCTTTAAGCGGATGAACTTCAGAGATCTCAAACCTACAAAGATGTCTCTACGCCTCGCGGATTGTTCGGTAAGATATCCGGTGGAAATTGTTGAAAACGTTTCCACCAAGAAAGGTAATCTTTTCATTCCCGCTGATTTTGTTGTACTTGACATAAAGGAAGACGCTAGGATACCTATTTTTCTTGGTAGACCGTTCTTAGCTACTACAGGTGCTATGATAGACGTATAACAAGGAAAGCTTTCTTTACGTGTCGGAGATGAGACGATAGAGTTTAACCTTTCCAGCACTATGAACGAACCTTCCTTCACGGGGTCTTTCCTTACAGTCAATTCGCTGGATGAGTTAGCAAAAGACACACTTGATCAAGTAAGTATTTCCGATCCTCTTGTGCGATGCTTAACATGAGTTTGCGAAGATGCAGGATTTACGGACGCAGGAGCTGAGCTGTACACGAAATTCATGAGTGCTATTAAAGCACTAGGAGATGCCCCATGTGAGGAGATACCACACGAAACACACGCTGATTTCACAGTGGAGAAGACGCCCGAACTTGAGCACAAACCTCCTCCATCTTTTTTTCGGTATGATACGTTGAATGACATAAAACATATGCTATGAACACTAATTTGAGTCCAGATGAGATGAGGAAACAACCCACTCGCGTAAAGAAGCGTAGGAGAGTCAGCTCTTCAATATGTACACATGGAAATTCTACGGAAGACAGCCACGAATCTTCCATCGAAACTCAAAGGAGGCTGCACCCGCACTTACAAGAGGTAATGGAAAAAGAAACCATAAAACATTTTGATGCAGCTATCATTTATCCAACCTCGGGCAGCGAATGAGTGAATCCCATGCATGATGTTCCAAAGAAAGAAGCAGTGACTAAGATCTGGCACGAAAAAAAGACCCTACCTCATGACTTCCAACTAGGTGATTTAGTTCTACTTTTAAATTCTTATCCTAAGCTTTACTCGGGCAACCTACGTCCTCCTTGGTCTGGTCCTTTTCAGGTACGAGAAGTCTTCACACATGGAGAAGTGGAACTATGGAGCGATTCGAGTGGAACATTCAAAGCTAATGGGTAGCGACTAAAGCTCTTCCAAGCCGCTCCACCCATCGAAAGTGGAAACTCATTTTCCCTTCCCGATCCATCTGTCGCGCATACATGAGGAATGGAGATGTCAAAGCTTAAAGACGTTAAATAAGCACTTCTGGGAGGCAACCCAGCTGTTTTTTTCTATTTTTCTTAGTTATTTAGTTTAAGACTCGGTTAATTTAAAAAAAAAAAGACCACCACCACAAATAAGACTTCACTTCTCTTACCCTCCATCGGAGCTTCACGTCGAGGACGACATTCAATTCAAGTTTGGGGGAGCTCACGTTTGTCAGGTGACTTTGTTTCATTTTCTCTTATTTTCTCTTTGATTTCGTAGTTTTTAGGTTGTTTTTGCTTTCTGATTCAGAGTCGTCCCAGGCACTTGTCCAGTGCTACATTTTGAGATGAACCCTAAACCTAGGATACTTAAGAAGTTGGCCTTTTCCGTGAGATTTTGCATGTTTGAGCTAGGTTTTTCCTAAGCGTTAGAGCTTATTAGTCGGCTGAAAAACAATAGAATGTAATTCTTTGGGATTCCTAGTGTTGCTTGTGGGAGGTTTAGACGAGGTCGCTAGGCTAGTTTATCATTTTTCTCTCTATCTAGATGATCATACTTCGTATAGACGATGCTTTACTTCTTTTGATGAGGATTATTAGATTGCATGAAATCGAGATTGTTTTGCAAAATATAGGCCGCTGTCTAAAACCCATATGAGTGCATCAAAACCTTGACACATTTTTGATGGTTCGGGTCTAAGTGGTAGGTTGGCGATCATCTTTCTACGTCTTAAGGGCATGACATAATAAAAAGGCCGTCTACTCCGCTGCACTATTGAACGAGATGCATGAGTATACCGTCATCGGTAGTCTGGGTCTAAGTAGAGGCTGGATCCCTTCAAATCCAACGTCCTAGAAGCCTAGTGTATCTGAATAATAAAAAAATTGACATAAAAAGAAGAACAATGAAAAAAAAAACAAAAGAAAAGAGAAGAAAAAAATATAATTATAAAGAAAGCTAGAAGCTCGGAATTGAAACAACTATCCTTAATTGTTCTAGGTTTAGCATTTGTCTGAAGTCTTGTTTGGTGAGAGGGTTACGGTGGCTTGTTTAGTTTGCCTTCGATTTACTTTCTCGTAGGTAGCCTTGGTGAACCTAGGATGGAGACTAAAAATTTAATTAGGGGGAATTTGCTCTCGACTTGCTAGTTGATCGGTTAGATTCACTTTAGCGGTATTTCTAAGAGAAAGGGGAATTCTCGGTTTTTGTATACCCCAAGTGTTCTATGTTTACGTTTGCTTTGGGACAAGCAAACATTCAAGTCTTGGGGATTTTGATCGTTTCATTTTCATATGTATTTCTTGCACGATTTTAGAGATGTTTACAATATAGATGTTATGTTTACGTATGATTTTGTATCCATTTTACTCGTTTTTGTGTTTTCGTGTTCTTACAAATTTTAATACGTATTTAGTTCATTTTGGAGCGAAAGAACGTACACGGGAAAAAGTACTAACATCGAGGATCATAACGGAGCAAACATGATGAGTATCGGCGAGGACTAACACTACCCACGCGGGACGTTCACCTAGCCGCGTGGGCTACAACCTCCACCAAACTCAGCACGGCTCGGGGATGTCCTCAGCACACACGGGTCTTCGTGAGAAACATCAGCCCGTGCGGGGCACTTGGTCCAGCAGAATGAGCACGGGTCGGGCAAGGCTCAACACGTGCGAATGCAACCCCTCCAAGTGAGCCCGCACGTGGCACTCACTTAGCCCACGTGGGGCCTAGCTTCCAGCGACCACAGCACAGCTCGGGCTGTGCATCAGCCCGAGCGGATCCAGCACAGCAAGGGAGCCCGAGCGGGGCACACACTCCAGCCCGTGCGGGTCGCTTCCGTCACCTGCAGAAACAAGAAAAGGAAACTCAGCCAAACAAGAAAAGGAAGTAGTTAGTTGCATACACAAAAAGGAAACATGGTTAGAGAAGATAAATGAGAGTTATATGGATGGAAAATAGGAAGGAAACGTACCCACTTACTCAACAATAGGAATCGATGCAAATAAGAATGGAAAACTCACAAAACAACATGCTGCAACAAAGAAGAAAGAAGAGAAAAGGAAGTGAACGGCCAAAGAGGAAAAAGGGGAGAAAAGGAAAGAAAGAAAAGAGGAAAGACAAGGAGGAGAGCTAGGGCCGAATTGACTTGAGTTTTGGGAGGAAGAACACACACGTTAGAGAGAGAGAGAGATGTAGAGAGAGAGTAGAGAGAGGAGCTGTTCGTGAGTTCTTGCGGAGGAGACATTCAAAGGGCATTGGAGATCAATTCAGGACTTCGGTTTCGGGTGGTTTTGATGTTCTTTAGACTTTCTACTTCGATTATGTTGTTTGCTTTTGAATGCATGAGCGGGTAGTCGTTTTGTCCTAGGAGAAGGGATTAGCCCATGGCTATCCCGGAACCACTTTGATTTATCTTTGAATGCAATTTCCCGTTTTTGTTTATCTATTCTTTGTCTGAGTGCTTGATTGACTTGTGTTTACGAAGGCCACATAGATGCATATTTTAGGAATTTAAGAGAAGGACCGAAAGGAGAATTCTAATTCCGGATAATCAGGTTTAGAACAATCGAGGTTAGGCCACAAAAGTAGGGTAGCAACGGTTGAGGGTAAAACGAATGAATCACAGAACTTATTGGTTTAGCTTAAGGTGTCAGCCAAGAAAGTAGAGGATAACTTGATTGAATCACGTGTCTATGCCTTGAGAGAGGGTAGATATCATATAAGGATCGTTTGCCTTAGATAACTTAATTGGAATTGCATGGTTAGCTAGGTTGATTGTTGATTTCGGTAGTCTTGTGGTGAAACCGGATTCATAGAACGTTTGTCTCACTGTTAAGAACTCGTTAGTTTATTTGTTTTTAGTATTTCATTCTCAAAACCCATATTTCGTTCGCTTTCAAGTTTGATTTGTAGTTTGAGTTTAGGTTGTGTTGCATAGTCCCTGTGGGATCGACACCTAGAGTACTACACACGTGCCATGCACTTGCGGGTAGTTTAGGTTAATATTTGTTAAACTTTAAATCGCATCAACTACCAACGAGTCAAGTTTATATTTAGATTGAGATAAAAATACACCATTAGAGAGATGTGTTATTTCCATTCCAAGAAAGTACTTAAGTTCACCTAAGTCATTGATGTCGAATGTGTTTTTGAGAAACAACTTCGTGTTTTCAATTCCTTTTACATCAGTATCTGAGATGATAATATCATCAACTTGGCTCTTATACCATAAAGACGTTTAGAGATTGAACACAATTAGATATAGATTGATAGATTAAAGTAGAGATTAAGTGAAGAATAAATTGTAAGAATAAAAAACAAGTAGATCAGAGAATAATACTTCTCTATAATTTTCGATTACAAAGGTATGAACATCTATTTATACAAAATTCAAAACTTATAGAAAAAGAATAAAGGAAAGAATCAAATCGACATAATTCTGTACAAATTAAGGAGTAGAATCTTGTTGTTTCCTTCTTTACTTGCAACGGTAAATGGCTTGATTCTGAATTACCTGCTTTCCTTAATTAGGATATTGCACATGCTCTGTATCTCCTAAAATGGATTTAGATCAATATGTAATTTGTAGCACCATCTTCTTTCCTTAACTAGAAGATTGCGCAGGATCCATATCTCTTATTGATAGCTCATTAGATAGCTTATCATATAGCTTATCCACTATTTCTGACATCCTTCACTATCTTTGTTGCCTTATTCTGCAAAATCCTTGCTTGTCCATGTGCGAGTAGGCCATGGGAAGGTTATGTCTACTCAGCTCCTCGTGTTAGGTCCTCATTTTCATGACCCTCCTTTGGTTCCATTTTTCTTTTGATATCCTCATCATTCCATCCCCCTTGCGATAATTTCGTCATCAAAATGTGTCACCTACATTGAAAGGGGATAGGTCAACAACATTAAATGCGTAGATACGTTATACTCACTTGGTAGTTCAAGGCGGTAGGTGTTTTCGTTGATCTGCTCTATAACGCAAAATAGGTCATCTATTCTTGGTGCTAGCTTTGAACTCCTCTTATCACGGAAACTTTCTTTCCAAATATGTTACCACACTCAATATCCTTCTTCGAACGACATTCTATCCTTTACCTTTTTCCCAAACTTCTCGTGTAGCTTCTTGATCAGTTTTACTTTCTTCTCGCCATCCAAGTTGGGGACCTCTTTGCTTCTTAGAGCCGAGATGTCCAAGGGAGTGATGGGAGTGAACCCATAGATGACCTTAAATGTTGAGTACTTTGTGAAATCCTCGTAGGTTTCATGTAACCCATATCCAATTTCTCACAAATTGACAATGGTAGGAGGCTAACACTAGCCCCTAAATCAGAAAGGGCAGTTTCAATAGCAACATTTCACAGCTTACAAGAGATGACGAAGATACCTGGGTCGGGTAACTTCTCAGGCAGATCATGTTCGATAACGACATGTGTCGCAGTAGTGACCATCACTATTTCCTCTTCCACACTACGCTTCTTGGTGAGAATATCATTGAGGAATTTAGCATAGGAGGGTATCTGCATGATTGTTTCATGAAAGGGCATTCCATCTTCTTCAATATCGCTGCGAACTTAGCAAATTGCGTGTGGCCAGCTCGTTTCTTCTGACGATTGGGAAATGTAAGCGGGGGAGGTCTTGGTGGCAGTGGCACATAGATTGATTGCACTTCCTCCTCATCTTGTGTTTCCTTAGGAACCTTGGGTTTACTAGGCTTCTCTGCTGAAGGGTTTGAGCATTCTCCCTTCTCAAGATCTTGAGGTACAACGTCTGCAAGTTTTGTCCCACTCCTCAGCACGATTCCATTGCAGTGCTCACGAGCATTCAGCTCAGGTTTTTCTGGTAGAATTCCTTGTGGGTTAGAATAACTCGTAGCAAACTGTGCACCTTGGGTGTCTATGATCTTCAAGTGCGTCTAAATTTCCTCAACTTGCTTCTTTATGTCATCCTGATTTGTTCTCATGCCTCTTAGCTCACTGTGGTGATTTTTCTACTGTTGCAAAATCTGAGCGCGCATGGATGTAATATCAACATTTGCCTCTTGTTGTGGAGGTGGTGTCGGTACACCTCTCTGTTGATTTCCTTGATAGCCTTGGTTCTGCACTTGTGCTATAGGCTATAAATTCTGAATCTGAGGTTATCTCTGAAGCGACTTAGGCTAATAGTTTCCTTACAATGGATTTAGGATGTTGTCGGTGTTCTTGTAGGAAACATTGGGATAGTTCCTCCAACCCGGATTGTAAAGGTATGTGTTGTTGGAAACATAATTCACATCCGTTATCTCCTGGAATCTGTGGCTTGATTCTATAGCACCATGAGAATCGGAGGATACTTGGTGCATGGTTGCCATTTGCAGTTTAATCTCAGCAAGTTTAGCATGCGAAGCAAGTACCTCATTGTTTGTTTCCCTAGTTAGTAGCCGATGACTATACTCACTCGATGAGGTATTTCTTCCCTCGACCATCTTCTCAATCTTGGCCTCAATGGTGGTGAATGGGAGGTCATGTAAAGAACCACCACATACAGCGTTCAACAAATCTCTTATGTCATCACAAAGTTCCTCAATAAATGTAGCTATGAGGTACCTCTTGTCCATCCCATGGTGAGGGCATTGATGTGGTTAATCTCAAATAATAAATACCTAGACTAATGTTTCCGTAAGAATACGAATTGAGTAGTACTAGGGTCGAACACTAGGGAATCAATGCAACTATAAAGCTAGTAAACTAATGAATAGGATGGTTAACAAATTAATGATTGAATTCAAAGTAAAGAATAACTGATATAAATGGTTGTAAATTCAATAAACTAAACACTACAGGTTTTGAGAGATACACGATAATGCAATGAAGTGCTAACAAGGATCATGGTTATATATATCATCACGTAATCGGGGAATTCAAGCTCTTTCTTAGGGAATCACTCTTCC
>CM071867.1:28200409-28212199 GCA_036759665.1 Gynandropsis gynandra
TAGATATCGTTACGTATTCGGGGAATTCAAGCTCTTTTCTAGGGAATGACTCTCCCGATGCCTAAACCCACTATCTAGCATGCGTACTACAATTCTTCCAATTGTGTAATCTCACACATTAAATGCATTATGATTGCTATCATAATTCCCGAGTTCAATCGGCTGACCGGTCAAGGTTCTGAATCGATTAAGACCTCAAATCATGGCTATGTTAAAAAATATAATTCATATTCCAATGCTATCAGACTTTTCTAATCATTCATTCAAGCGGCCAACAAGAACAAAAGCATTCAGAACAGTCAATCAATCTGTAAACGATAAAATATCATAACCAAGCATTAAGCATAAGACTCCATTACATATCGGCAAAACTCTAACCCGTAGCTCCTAAACTACTCGAACATGGGTTCTGAAAACAAAACACGAAAGAAAACTATTGTAAACATAGATACAAAATGAGATTCCTCCCTATCCTAATATCGTAGTCTTCAACAGCTCCTCCGTGTTCCGAGTTCGTCCCCCCCATCTCCAGCCTTCCGACGTGTTGTTCTCTCTTGCTCTCTCCGTGCGTGTGTTGTGTGTTGCAGAGAGAATTGCAGAGAGAGAGTAGAGGGGAGAGATGTATGTGAGATCTTGCGGAGGAGACATTCAAAGGGCATTGGAAATCAATTCAGGACTTCGGTTTCGTTTGGTTTTTATGTTCTTTAAACTTTCTACTACGATTGTTAGCTTTTGAACGCATAAGTGAGTAGTCGTTTTGTTCTAGGAGAAGGGATTAGCCCATGGCTATCCCGGAACCACTTTGATTTATCTTTGAATGCAATTTCCCGTTTTTCGTTTATCTATTCTTTGCCCGAGTGCTTGATTGACCTATGTTTACGAAGGCCAAGTAGATGCATGTTTTAGGAACATAGGAGAAGGACTGAAAGGAGATTTCTAATGCCGGATAATCAGGTTTAGAACAACCGAGTTTAGGCCACAAAAGTAGGGTAGCAATGGTTGACGATAAAGCGGATGAATCACAGAACTTATGGGTTTAGCTTAAGGTGTCAACCACGAAAGTAGGGGATAACTTGACTAGATCACGTGTCTATGTCTTGAGAGAGGGTAGATATCATATTAGGATTTTACGCCTTAGATAACTTGATTGGGATTGCATGATTAGATAGGTTGATTGTTGGTTTCGGTATTCATGTGGTGAAACTGGATTCCTAGAACATTTGTCTCACTGTTAAGAACTCGTTAGTTTATTTGTTTTTAGTATTTCATTCATAAAACCAATATTTTGTTCGTTAGCAAGTTTCATTCGTAGTTTGAGTTTATTTTGTGTTGCGTAGTCACTGTGGGATCGACACCTAGAGTACTACACACGTGCCATGCACTTGTGGGTATTTAAGGTTAATAATTGTTTAACTTTGAATCACATCAAGTTTTTGGCATCGTTGTCGGGGACTATTGTCAACACGTCTTAGATTCGAGCCTAAAGTCATTCTTGTTTTGTTTTTCTTTTTGTTTTCTTTTCTGTTGTTCTTTCTACCTATTTTATTTGTCCTTCGCAAAGCCGTCAGATCAACGAAAGATGGATAATCAGAATGGCCATGGACATATGCAGCAATAGCAACTCGCACCGCGGGAACCACAGGCTCCTCCACCACGTCGCCTTAGAGATTACGTGGTGCCAAATATGAACAATGTGCAAACAACCATACGGATGCCCGCTGTTGCTAGAGAAAAGTTTGAAATTGAGCCAGTGATGCTCAACATGCTTTATCAGAAGCATTTCATGGGTGGAAATCACGAGGATCCCCATAAGCACCTCAGAGACTTCCTAGAGCTTTCAAGTACATTCAAGATAAACGGAGTCTCGGAGGATGATGTGCGACTAGGTCGTGCATTTCACTCGGTTGTGCGGATGGATGCCTTTGAACATGTAGACGGATACGTGCTGTAGAACTTTGGGCCAAATCTCAGTGAGACCATCCAAAACTCTTGAGCATATGCACCTCTAGAACTCTTAGGACGATAGAAGACGCCACAAGCAACCATGGTTCGTTACTTGATAAGTCGAATCGAGCAAGTCTAGGACTTGAACGATTTGTGTGAGATGAATCTCTCAATCTCACGAACAATGAGCTAAGCTCCTTTGGTCTGTAATTGGTTCGAAAATGACTTATTTTTATTATTCATGCGTGCCTCCTTAAAAAGAAAGAAGGCCAAAACAAACTTCCCACATTACACTCCTATTCAAAAGTCTAAGACTCTTATTGACCACTAATCTTCCTAGATTTTATTCCTATTGATAATGCACGAAATAAGCCCTAAATTATAGGTGTTCTTGGTACAATTTGAATTCAAATTTGAATTTGAATGACACAAATGTAAGACAGTTCCTCTTGATGTGTCTTTGTGTGGTCCATGGGCTTGTCAGGCTTTAAACTTTTCAAATGATGTTTCTGTTCAATCTCTTGGGCTCCTAAGATGTCTTGAATCTTCTCTTGTAGCCTTCTGACCTTTGATCTAGTCCAAGGCCCCTTCAACATGCTTGAAACCTCGGAATTTGGCTCTGAGTGTGCACTAGAGGTCTCGTCGGAAACATCGCCGGAATGTCGCCGGAAAAATTGACATTCCGGTAGTGATCCGGTACTCATCTAAAAGCTCTTTGAGTGCGGGTTCCAATGGTCTTTGTTTCATCAAATTTGGACTTCGGGAAGGCCTCCATTTAGGTGTTTTCATACAAAGTCTCATCTCCGAGTTAGCCGGCCTGCGAATATCGGATGCGACCGTTGGTCCGCAAGTCTCGTCAACGGTCCGCATATCCGTGTCCTCGTAAGCTTCAGGCGCATCCTCGTTAGTGTCCCGCACGTCCTCATCAGCATCCCATGCGTCCACGTGATTGTCTTTCCCGTTCGACCCATCCGTTCCGTCCGTTCGTTCGAGACTTGCTTTCTTTGTGATATCCTCATCAGAGGACGCGATCTTACTGCGTCTCTTCCCCTTCTCAATTGGGGGATGAGCGAAAACATGGCTGCAATAGCTTCCTGCTGGTTTCATCACTACTTGGGATCAGCTCTGCACACTGTTCTTATCACGGTTCTTTCCTTCGAGCAAGACGATTCAGATGAGAGGGAAAATCATGAAGTTTAGATGCAGAGATGGAGAAATGTTGTTTGAAGCGTGGGGTAGATTTGAGGATCTTCTAAAGATGTGTCCACACTATGGTCTCAAGTATTGGTATGTTATCCAAACTTTTTACATTTCAGACGAACACCGAACGACCATGGATACCTGCTAGAGGATCATTTATGGATCTCAGCGTCGAGGAGGCATACGAGCTGATCGATAACCTCGCTATGTACTGTGTGAATTGCGGAGATACGAAGCATGTAGCATATCAATGCACGATAGATGAAGACTTCGAACAGATGAACTATGCCCAGCAGCAAGGAAATGCACAATTTGGGAATACCTATAACCCGAATTGCAGGAACCACCCAAATCTTTCATACCGAACAACTCAACCGATAAAGTATTCGAGATTTCAGAAAAGACAGGAAACGTACCAGCAAGATAACCAGCAATTTCAGCATGCTCAGCAAGTTCCGCAAGCTCCTCAACCTCCTCAAGCCCCTTCGTCAAACCTTGAGGCGGTAATGCTCGAGTTTATCAAAGAGCAAAGATAGCAACAATTGACTCAAGCCAAATTCAATGCGGATGTGGGGGCAGCGATTAACGAGCTCAAAACTCATATGGAATCCTTGAGCACACATGTAAAGATGTTAGAAAACTCCATAGCACAGCAAGCTGCCTCATCCTCTCAGAATCCCAGACAGCTTCCCAGTAAACCCGACTTAAATCCGAGAGAGTACGTGAACGCTATTTCCGTGTGCAACACTGATATGATAAAGCATTTGCCCTTCAAAGAGCAAGAGTAAGCTGCTGGAACGTCCATGAAAAAAGGCAAAGGTATCATCGCATTTATGGAAGGCGTTGAACCACATTTAGACAAGCCATATGTTGCTCCACCGGCGTACAAACCTCCTATATCGTTTCCTCAACGGTTGAAGTAGCAAGGATGAAGAACGAGTGGGAAGATTTATAGAGGGTCTCAAGAAGCTTGACATCAACATCCCATTCGTGGAAGCCCTTCAACAGATGCCTCATCATGCCAAACTTCTCAAGGAAGTTCTTTCCAAGGATAGGCGTATCGAAGAGAGTGAGACAGTGGCACTTACCGAGGAATGCAGTGCCATTCTTCAAAACACACTGCCCCTGTAGTTGAAGGACCCCAGAAGCTTCTCCATTCCATGCACAATAGCTAATCTTGATATTGAAAATGCTTTGTGTGATTTATGGGCAAGCGTGAGCATCTTGCCACACTCGGTCTTCAAGCATATGAACTTCGGGAATCTCAAAACAAACAAAGATGTCTTTACGCCTCGCGGATCGTTCGGTAAAATATCCAGTGGGAATTGTTGAAAAAGTTCCCACCAAGGTAGGTAATCTTTGCATTCCCACTGATATTTTCATACTTGACATAAAGGAAGATGCTAGGGTGCCCATTATTCTTGGTAGACTATTCTTAGCTATTGCAGGTGCCATGATAGACGTACAACAAGGAAAGCTTTCTTTACGTGTCACAGATGAGACGATAGAGTTGAACTTGTCCCCCTCCATGAACGGAACCATATTCAAGGAGTCTTGCTTTAGAGTTGATTCGCTAGACGAGTTAGCGAAAGACACGTTTGATCAAGTAAGTATTTCCAATCCCCTTATGAGATGCTTAACACTAGTTTGCGAAGATGCAGGATTTACTGACGAAGGAGCCGAGCTGTACATGAAATTCAGGAATGCTATTTCAGCACTAGGAGATGCCCCATGTGAGGAGATACCACATAAAACACACGCTGATTTCGCAGTGGAGAAGGCGCTCAAACTTGAGCTCGAACCTCTTCCTACTTCTTTTCGGTATGAGTACGTTGAATACTATAAAACATATCCTGCTAATATGAATGGTAACATAAACGCAGATGAGATGCGAAAGTCACCCACTCGCATAAAGAAACGTAGGCGAGTCAACTCTTCAATATGTATGCGCGGAACATATATGGAAGACAGCCACGAACCTTCCCCCGAAACTCAGAGGAGGCTGCACTCGCACTTGCAAGAGGTAATGGAAAAAGAAACAATAAAACTTTTAGACGCAGATATCATTTATCCAACTTCGGGCAGCGAACAAGTGAATCCCGTGCGTGACGTGTCAAAGAAAGAAGCAGTGACTATTGGATGGCACGACGAAAACATCTTACCTCATGACTTCCAACTAAGTGACTTAGTTTTACTTTTCAATTCTCATCCTATGCTTTTCTCGGGCAACCGGTCTCGTTGGTTTAGTCCTTTTCAGGTACGACATGTCTTCAAACATGGAAAGTGGAACTATGGAACGATTCGAGCGGAACATTCAAATCTAATGGACAGCGACTAAAGCTCTACCAAGCCGCTCAACCGATCGAAAGTGGAAATTCCATTTCCCTTTCCAATCCACCCATTGCACACGCATGAGGAATGGAGATGTCAAAGCTTAAAGACGTTAACTAAGCGCTTCCGGGGAGGCAACCCAGCTTTTTGTTTTCTATTTTTCTTGGTTGTTTTATTTAAGACTCGAGTAATTAAAAAAACAAAAAACACAACCAAATACCACCACAAACGTGACTTCACTTCTCTTACCCTCCATCGGAGTTTCACGTCGAGGACGCCATTCGATTCAAGTCTGGGGGAGCAGCTCACGTTTTTCGGGTGACTTCGTTTCATTTTATTTTATTTTCTTTTTGATTCCATAGTTTTTAGTTTGTTTTTGCTTTCGTGAGTCAGAGTCGTCCCAAGCACTTGTCCGGTGCCACATTTTGAGATGAACCCTGAACCTAGGATACTTAAGAAGTTCGCATTTTCCGTGAGATTTTGCATGTTTGGGCTAGGTTTTTTCTAAGTGTTAGAGCTTATTAGTCGGTTGAAAAAAATAGGTCGTAATTCTTTGGGAATCCTAGTGTTGCTTGTGGGAGGTTTAGACGAGGTCGCTAGGCTAGTTTATCATTTATTCTCTCTATCCAGATGCTCATTCTTCGTATAGACGATGATTTACTTCTTTTGATGAGGATTATTAGATCGAATGAAATCGAGTTTGTTTTGCAGAATAAAGAGCACACACTAACACTCCGTTGTTAAGCTCTATGAGAGTTAGATAATAACGGGATACTAGCACAATCATTTCAAAAAATCAGCCATCATGCGCAACAATGCGTCACACGAACATAGACCTAAGCGTGCCTAGTTCAGACCTCTATCCACTAAAAGCCACTAGTCGTGCAATCCTACGCATATCCTAAGTTCATTTCACTAATCCCTAGATGACATCCAAGCAATCTCCGTACCTATTTTCTTATGCTCACGTGAGATATCATCCTTAAGACAAGTAATTTTTCCTTTTCTGTTTCTCTTTTTCTTCTTTTTTCGTTTTACACATGATTTTTTTCATAGAAAATTCCTAGTCAATTTCTATGATGTCAGAGGAAAGAAGCGTGATAAGAACAATGTGCACAGCTGGTCCCAGGTCGTGATTGAACCAACGGGGAGCGATTGCAGCCAAGTTTTCGCTCGTCCCCCAATTGAGAAGGGGAGGAGACACATCAAGATCGCGTCCTCTGAGACTCCGTGTATCTTGAATGTACCGGAAAGTTCTAGGAAGTCTCTGAGATACTGATGGGGATCCTCGTGATTTCCACCCATGAATTGCTTCTGATAGAGCATGTTGATCATTGAAGGGTTAATCTCAAACTGTTCTCTCGCAACAGCAGGCATCCTTATGGCTGTTTGCACATTGTTCATGTTCGGCACCACGTAATCGCTGAGGCGGCATGGTGGAGGAGCCTGTGGTTATCGCGGTTGAGGCACGAGTTGCTGTTGCTGCATATGCCCCAAAGTACCGATAGGTAATTAAGATTGTCCATGGCCGTTCTGATTATCCATCTCTCGTTGATCTGACGGCTCTGCGAGGGACAAATAAAGACGAATTACGTAGAAAGAACGAAAGAAAAGAAAACAAAAACAAAAAACAAAACAAGAAAGACTCTAGGCTCGAATCTAAGACGTGTTGACAATACTCCCCCGCAACGGCGCCAAAAACTTGATGTGTTATCAAAGTTAAACAAATATTTAACCTAAATGACCCACAAGTGCACGACATGTGTGTAGTACTTGAGGTGTCGATCCAACAGGGACTACGCAACACAACCTAAACCCTAAATGACCCACAACCTTCTGGACGTTCAGTTATTCCTTATATGTTGCAGCAGCCACCAATTGTTGTCTTTTCATGAGTTTCCATTCTTAAATAAGTTGGGTGACGTTTCCATTAGTTCTTCCAGCGAAATATCACTTATTCCTCTTCTCTAAAGTCATTTTCCTTATTGTATAAGTCCCCAACAAACTCCCATTTGTTTTAAGTCAAATTAACTTATTTGGAGTTGCAGGTGACGGACGCGACCCGCGCGGGCAGGGTAAGTGACCTGCTCGGGTAAGGCACGGAAGGTCGTTTGGGATCGAGATGAGAAAAGAGGCAGCCCGCTGGGACTGAGGTGGTGCCCGCTCGGGCTCAAGTGCTGCCCGCTCAGGCTCAAGTTCTGCCTGCTCGGGCTGAGGCCCCGGGCGTCGTATTTTCTCGCCCGACTCGTGTTCAATTCGCTGGACAAAATCACCGTAACAAATTCCCACTCAGGCTAGAGAGTTACCCGCCCGGGTAGTGGCTATTCCTTGCTGATTCTCGTCCCGTTTGTCCCGTGATGATCCTAGATGTTGGTACTTTGTCTCGTACACGTCCTTTACGTCCAAAATCAACCGAATACGCATAAAAACCTGTAAGAACATGAAAACACGAAAACAAGTAAACGGATACGGAATCATACGTAAAGCATCGCATCTATATCATAAACATCTCTAAAATCGTGCAAGAAATACGTATGAAAACGAGATGATCAGTGGAATAACACTATAGGGTATGGATTGATGCACAACTAATAGACTAATCGTTATCTAAATGTATTTTTCAGCAAGCCTAGAGATTTGTTCCCGATTTGACAAAGTTGCACAAATTTGGCTAAAGTTCAAAATTTTTGTAATAGATATCCGTCCGTCTAATCCTAATGAAAATCACATAAATGCTAAAAAAATGAAGATCTCAGCATCTAATCCTTATCACAATCATAACACTCGAAGAGTACCCCCCCAAACTTGAACGAAACACAGCCCCGATGTTCAAAATCTATGAAAGGAACTCGCATGCCAAAACTCGAGGGAAAATAAAGAGGGTAGGAACGTGTGCACTCGGTGTGATCTTTCTGTCCCGAGTTGATGCAGCTGGATATATCCGTCTCTCCTTTGTTGTGGATGATGTCGAAGTAGAAAACCTGTAACAAAAAGTCACACAATCTGAAATAGAGAGTATGATACATCGAGGCTGCTAGTATAGTACATGCATGTGAAAAGAGAGAGAGTTGAGTTCTGAAAAATAAAAGGAAATAAATTAAAGGATACGAGACACGGGTTGCCTCCCGAGAAGCTTTGTTTAAGGTCACAAGCCTGACCAAGATGCGCTACTCCTCATCGTTGTCGTATGCTTAGCGTCTCATGTGCATAGAATGCTCATTCAAGTGTAGCATAGAGATTGGTTAGGCTCCTTGCACAATCAGTCATATCCTCCTTAAGCTCGATCGTGTTGTTCCTTAAGTTGGGGGCCCGATCGTGCAGTCCAAATAGCCTTGTCGTGTTGTCCATAAGTCCGTTTTGAACTCTATGAAACCATTTGGACGTTCATCTCTCGTTTCTTTCAAAGTTCTCAGAATTTGTTGGTGTGTGAGCCCTTGTGGTGAAGGCTTCATCTTCACCTTGGGTTCCTTATCGATGCTCCAATTGGGTGCTGGGCGTTTTGTGTGGTTTCCCGGTGTCTCGGGAGTGTTTTTGTACTGATCCACACTATGCGCAACTCGGATCGCACTAGAATCTGCTCGGGTCGTGTTGGAGTTCATGGATTGTTCTGCAGCGTTTTCTTGGTCCAAATTCAAGTCCACTTGAGCCAACATCACGTGTGTGTGATCTGAACAATACTTTTGGAGTAAGTGGTCCGAATCTCCTCCATTAGTTTGATTTCGTATCATTGTGTTCGGGACGCGATGTGCTGCACACGGGCGGCGCGGAATTCTGCTCGCGTCTCGTTCAATTTGTCATCCAAGACTTCTTCCTCCTCTACTTCGTCCAGCAGCTTCATATAGCATATTACATCGTTTGGGTCTTAAAATACCCCTTCTCTAGCTGCTAAGAGAGACATCTCAAGGGAATCCATATTCTTGACCTCTTCAAGAACCTCCTCGGCTAGTTTCTCTAGGACGTCGATGTAAAAGACCGAATAGACCATAAACGACTGCTTGAGTGTGTCATTTAGATTGAACTCCACTTCTTTTTCGCCAAGAAACGGTCTCTCGAGGATGATTGAAATCTTCTTATCTTCTTCCATATCTAAGACGACGAAATCAACTGGAACAAAGAACTTCCTGACACTTAATGGTACGTCTTCCAGCAAGCCCTCCGGAATTCTCACACTTTGATCAGCCATGGTAAGCGCCATTCGTGTAGGTTTCAAATCCTCCTGCCCCTAAGATCAAATTTTTCGTAAAACAATAATGGTAGCACGCTTACGCTTGCTCCGACATCGATTAGTGCATGGTTAATTTGATAATCATCTATTTTTCAAGGGATCACCAAATACCTTGATAGGGCATCTTCTTTGGTAGATTTGGTTGCAGCATTGAGTTTGTTACCATTACGGTTTCCACCTCCAGGTCTCGTTTGATTGCAAGCAACTCTTTCAAGAACTTAGCGTGTGATGGTATCTTCTTCAACGCTTCATGGAATGGAATGGTGATGTGCATCTTCTTCAACATCTCAGCAAACTTAGAGAATTGAGCATCCTTGTTCTTTGTGCGTTCAAATTGGGAAAACGACAAAGAAGGCAGTCTTGGATCGGGTTTTACGTATTTCGGCTCCTCTTCCTCCTCATGTTTCTTCTTGTGATCTTCAACATTATTACCCTTTTCCACTGTTGTACTAGATGTTTCACCCTTTTCAAATGTTGAAGGATTGGGCTAATCTACAATTTTATTGCGTTGATGTTGTGGAAATGACAAAGGAGGTAGCCTCGGGGCTGGTTTTACATACTTTGGCTCCTCTTCCTCCTAGGGTTTATCCTTAAGCTTGTTATAGCCTTTTCCGCTGTTGTGATGGATAATTCACCTTCTTCGAAGGTTGTGGGGATAGGATGATCCAGCATCCTACCGCTCCTTAAATGGATTGTGTTGATTTGCTCACGGGGATGCGATTCGGATCTCCCCGATTGAACTCTTTGTGGATGTGATGTATCTTTTGTTAGTTGTGGAACTTGCTTCTCCAAGTGTCTAAGGTGAGTTTGAAAGCCCTCTATCTGTTTCATGGTGCTCTCTTGATCCACTTTCACTTTCCTCAACAAGTTTCTTTGATTTTGTTGGACTTGGAGGAAACAGGCGAACATGGCGTTGATGTCGGGGGCTACTTCAGGTTGGTTCGGCGGTGGTGCATATGGTTTATACCCTTGATTTTGAGGCTGCATTCTCGGTTGGAAGTTCAGATTTCGTTGCATCAGCCTAGGCTGAAAAGTTCTCAATAGATGTTACGCATTCAACACACCGTCGGAGTTCCTATACGGGAAGTTCTGGTGATCTCTCCATCAGGGGTTGTAGGTGTTCCCCAAAGGCTGATTGTAACTCACATAGTTCACTTCCTCATACTGCAGAACTTCTTGTTTCCATGATTGCTCCAAGTACACTATAAAAACACATGAATATCAACGGACGGATTAACGGATCTGTCCATTGATGCACTTTTCCAAAGGATTGCAACTGATGGCCAATAATGTTCAATGGGTTGTAATCCATTGCAATCCGTTGTAATTGTCAACGGATGAGCAACAAATCATGTTCGTTGCTACGATCCGTTGACACGCCATTAGAAAACAAAAAATAGGCCAACGGATATCCATTGGCAATTGTAACGGATGTCCATTGGCATTGTCAACTGATGCCCGCTGACATTGTTATTTTTTAGGATTTCCGTTGGAATATTTTCACTTATTTTTGCAACGGGCATCCATTAAGGATTCTAATAACATGTTATCCGTCGTAGTATTTATATCATTTTTAGGTTTAGATTAGATTAGATTTCTTGGACTTTACCGATTATTTGAGTTTATTCGAGGCTTTATCTACTATTTCGTGTTTTGTGTAGGAAATGAAAACATGAAGGAAAACACGAATGATTACGGCAATTCCACCCCGAAAACATGTTTGAATGACAAGATGCCTCATGTGCACGGCCATGGAAGCAAACGGAACACTCAAACCTCGAGCGAAAGGAGCAGAAAGAGCAATTGCATGTGTGCCCGCTCGGGCTGTGTATGTGTGTCCGATCGGGCACCAATTTGGACCAGAACAATGCCTAGAATCAGCCCGAATCGGGCTGGTAATGAACCCGCACGGGCATGGGAGCCCGACCAGGCTGGAAGTGTGCACGAGCGGGCTTGAGGTCTACCCGAGCGGGTGGTGGTTGTGCCCGAGCGGGTCCACCTTTTTCTCAACAAACTCCTTGATTTTTGAACGGCCAATTAATGAGAAAAGAGACCTTCTAAGGCTAGGATTCGTACAAGACATTAAAAGG
>CM071867.1:28223917-28260805 GCA_036759665.1 Gynandropsis gynandra
TGAGGGAGGAGCTGATTCAGAATTGGAAAAACCGTACGTAGCTCCACCGGCGTACAAGCCTCCGATACCGTTCCCGCAGCGATTGGTGAGCAGCAAAAACGAGCCAAGGTACGCACGATTCGTAGAAATACTTAAGAGACTTCAGATTAACTTACCTTTTGTAGAAGCTCTCCAACAAATGCCCATGTACGCCAAATTTCTCAAAGAAATTCTGTCCAACAAACGGCGTATCGAAGAGAGTGAGACGGTAGCACTCACCGAGGAATGCAGTGCCATTCTTCAAAACAAGCTGCCCCCGAAGTTGAAGGACCCCGGAAGCTTCTCCATTCCATGCACAATAGGTAATCTTGATATTGATAAAGCATTGTGTGATTTAGGAGCAAGCGTGAGCCTCATGCCACACTCGGTCTTCAAGCGGATGAACTTTCTCAAACTCAAACCTACCAAGATGTCTCTCCAACTCGCTGATCGTTCGGTAAGATATCCGGTGGGGATTGTTGAGAACATTCCCACAGGTAATTTAAATTTATGTATTCCCGCTGATTTTGTTGTACTTGACATAGAAGAGGATGCTAGGATACCTATTATACTTGGTAGGCCTTTCTTAGCTACTGCAGGTGCGATGATAGATGTACAACAAGGGAAACTTTCCTTACGTGTCGGAGACGAAACGATTGAATTCAACTTGTCCAAAACCATGAACGGACCCTCCATGAAGGAGTCTTGCTTTCGAATCGACTTGCTGGACGAGCTAACGAACGACACGTTTGATCAAGTAAGTATTTCCGATCCTCTCGTTAGATGTTTGACTCAAGTTTGCAAAGATGCAGGTGTTACCGACGAAGAAGCTGAGGCGTACGCGGAATTCATGAGTGCTGTTCAAACACTAAGCAACGTTCCACATGAGAAGATAACTCACGAAGTACAAACTGACTTCGCAGTGGAGAAGGCGCCCAAACTCGAGTTGAAGCCGCTGCCCTCTTCTCTTCGGTATGAGTATCTCGGACTTAATGATACATACCCCGTTATTGTTAATGCTGACTTGAGTGTAGATGAGACGCAAAGGCTGCTTGAATGCTTGAGAAAGCATAGGAAAGTGATCGGATATACCATCGAGGACATCAAGGGTCTAAGCCCTTCATTATGCATGCATCGAATTCTCATGGAGGGCGGGCATAAACCGTCAATTGAAGCGCAAAGGCGACTGAACCCCAACTTAAAAGAGGTTGTGAAAAAGGAGATACTTAAACTTTTGGATGCAGGTATCATATATCCTATCTCGGACAGCGAATGGGTGAGCCCCGTGCATGTCGTGCCCAAGAAAGGAGGGATGACGGTAGTGCGCAACGATAACAACGAGCTGATTCCAACAAGGACCGTCACGGGATGGAGGATGTGCATAGACTACCGCAAGCTCAACAAGGCAACAAGGAAAGATCACTTCCCTCTTCCATTCATCGATCAAATGTTAGAACGGTTAGCGAATCATGCCTACTTTTGTTATTTGGATGGATATTCTGGTTTCTTTCAGATTCCCATTCACCCTCAAGACCAAGAGAAGACAACTTTCACGTGTCCTTATGGGACATTCGCCTACCGACGTATGCCTTTTGGCCTCTGCAACGCTCCGGCTACTTTCCAGCGTTGTATGATGGCAATCTTTTCGGATTTGATCGAACATATCATGGAAGTATTTATGGATGATTTCTCGGTTTATGGTTCTACATTCGATGATTGTCTTGTTAACCTTTCTAGAGTGTTACAGCGATGTGAGGAAGCGAACCTTGTTCTAAATTGGGAAAAGTGTCATTTCATGGTGAAGGAAGGTATCGTGCTCGGACACATGATCTCCTCACGGGGCATAGAAGTCGACAAAGCCAAGATTGAGGTAATCGAGAAACTTCCTCCACCTACTTCGGTTAAGCAAATTCGTAGCTTCCTAGGGCATGCAGGTTTTTATCGGAGGTTCATCAAAGACTTCTCAAAGATCACAAAACCATTGACGGAGCTGCTGGCCAAAGACGCCACATTTGAATTCTCTCGAGAGTGCCACGACGCCTTCAACACCATCAAGAAAGCACTGGTTTCGGCACCCATCATTCAGCCACCTGATTGGAGCCTTCCATTCGAGATTATGTGTGACGCTAGCGACTACGCTGTAGGCGCTGTCCTAGGGCAGCGAAGGGACAAGGTCTCTCACGTCATCTCCTACGCTAGCAAGACATTGGATGACGCCCAAATCAACTATGCCACAACCGAGAAGGAGCTCCTTGCCGTCGTCTTCGCCTTTGACAAGTTCAAATCCTATCTCGTCGGGTCAAAGGTAATCGTTTATACTGACCATGCAGCACTTAAGTATCTTCTAGGGAAGAAGGACGCGAAACCACGCCTCATCCGATGGATCCTTCTCCTACAAGAGTTCGATCTCGAAATCAAAGATAGGAAGGGGTCAGAGAACGTCGTTGCAGATCATCTCTCTCGCATTGTTGTAGAGGATGAGAGACCTATCAACGACTCCTTGAAAGACGATAGCATATGCACAATAGACTCAGGTAGACCCGTTCCTTGGTATGCTGATTTTGTTAATTTTCTTGCGAGCGGTATACTACGCCCCGATCTTTCTTTTCATGCGCGCAGGAAGTTCTTTTCGGATGTCAAATACTACTATTGGGACGATCCAATTCTGTACAAAAGATGTGGGGACGGAGTCATTAGGAGATGCGTCCCCGAGGAAGAGGTAGAGAGCATCCTATTCCATTGCCATGGATCGGATTATGGAGGCCACTTCAGCAAGTCCAAAACCGCATCAAAGGTGCTTCAAGCAGGTTTTTATTGGCCAAACCTCTTCAAAGACACCCATAGGTACGTTTCCTCTTGTGATAGATGTCAAAGAACGGGAAATATAGGTAGGAGGAACGAGATGCCACAGAACTACATCCTCGAGGTAGAATTGTTCGATGTTTGGGGTGTAGATTTCATGGGACCTTTCCCATCATCATGTGGCAACCAATACATATTGGTAGGTGTAGATTATGTGTCTAAGTGGGTAGAAGCCATAGCAACGCCAACTAATGATGCTAGGGTAGTAATGAAGTTCTTTAAGAAGATCATATTCCCTCGTTTTGGAGTTCCTAGGCTAGTCATTAGTGACGGAGGTTCACACTTCATTGCACGACAATTTGAGTCCATCCTTAAGCAAGCCACACGTGAGGAGATACCACACGAAATGCACACTGGTTTCGCAGTGGAGAAGACATCCAAACTTGAGTCCGAGCCTTCTCCGTCTTCTTTTCGGTGTGAGTAAATTGAATTCGATAAACATATCCTGCTTTTATTAATGCTAACTTGATTGCAGATGAGATGAGAAAACAACCCACACGCGTAAAGAAACGTAGGAAAGTCAGCTCTTCAATATGTACGCACGGAAATTATACGGAAGACAGCCACGAACCTTCCACCGAAACTTAAAGGAGGCTTCATCCGCACTTGAATGAGGTAATGGAAAAAGACATCATAAAACATTTTGATGCAGATACCATTTATCCAACCTTGGGTAGCGAACGAGTGAAATTCGTGCATGACGTGCCAAAGAAAGAAGCAGTGACTAAGGGTTGGCATGACAAAAAAAGACCCTAGCTCATGACTTACAACTAGGTGATCTAGTTCTACTCTTCAATTCTCATCCTAAGCTTTTCTCGGGCAACCTACGGTTGTGTTGGTCTGGTCCTTTTCAGGTACGAGAAGTATTCCCACATGGAGCAGTAGAACTTTGGAGCGAGACGAGTGGTGCATTCAAAGCAAATGGACAGCGGCTTAAGCTCTACAAGCCGCTCAACCGATCGAAAGTGGAAACTCCATTTTCCTTTCTGATCCACCCGTCGCGCATATTTCCCTTTCCGATCCACCCGTCGCGCACGCATGAGGAATGGAGACGTCAAAGCTTAATGACGTTAAATAAGCGCTTTCTGGGAGGCAACCCAGCTGTTTGCTTTTAATTTTTTTTTAGTATTTAGGTTAAAGACTCGGTTATCTTTTTTTCACAAAAAAAAAACAGAAAAACACAAAAAACTAACACCACAAACGTGCTTCACTTCCTTCATCCTCCATCGGGGCTTCACGTCGAGGACGCCGTTCAATTCAAGTCTGGGGGAGCAGCTCACGTTTGTCAGGTGATTTCGTTTCATTTTCCTTTGACTTTTTAGTTTTTAGGTTATTTTTGCGATTTTTAGTTTGTTTTTGTTTTCATTGAGTCAGAGTCGTCCCAAGGCACTTGTCCGGTGCCACGTTTTGAGATGAACCCCGAACTTAGGAATGCTTAAGAGGTTGACCTTTTCCGTTAGACCTTGCATGATTGAGCTAGGTTTTCCTATGCGCTAGAGCTCATTAGTCGGCTGAAAAACAATAGGTCGTAGTTCTTGGGAATCCTAGTGTTACTTGTGGGGATGTTTAGACGAGGTTGCTAGGCTGGTCTGTCGTTTATTTTCTCTACCCAGATGGTCATACTTCGTGTAGACGACACTTTACTTTGGTTACATTGAGGATCATTGGATCATATAGAATCGAGCTTATTTTGCAGATTAAAAAGCGCATACTAACACTCCGCTGTCGATAGAAATAGTGCTTAATAAGCATGATCAAAAATCGATATGAGTGCCTCGACCTTGTTACTCCTTCGGTGGCTCGGGTATAAGTGGTGGGTTGGCGATCATCATAGAGGCTGGATCCCTTCAAATCCGACGTCCTAGAAGCCTAGTGTGTATGCAAAGAAAAAGAAAAAAATGGAAAAAATGGAAAAGAAAAATAAAAAGGAAAAAAAATATAATAAGAAAAAGTCATAAAAAGAAAATAAAAAGAAGAAAAAGAAAAAGAAAGAAAGAAGCTCGGAAAGAAAGAAACAAGTATCCTCGGTTGACCTAGGTTTAGCATAGTCTGAAGTCTTGTCTGGTGGAGAGAGTTACGGTAGCGTGTCTAGTCTCCTTTGATTTACTTTCTCATGGGTAACCGTGGTGGACCTAGGATTAAGGCTGAAAACTCGATTAGGCCGAATTTGCTCTCGACGTGCTAGTTGATCGGTTAGGTTCGCTTTAGCGGTATTTCTAGGAGAAGGAGGATTCTCGTATTTTTTTATACCCCATGTATTCCACGTCTACGTTTGCTTAGGGACAAGAAAACATTCAAGTCTAGGGGATTTTGATCATCTCATTTTCATACGTATTTCTTGTACGATTTAGGATACGTTTTCGACACATATGTGATGTTTTACGTATGATTCCGATTTCGTTTTACTTGCTTTCGTGCTTTTCATGTTCTTGCAGCTTTTTACGCGTATTTGGACCATTTCGGAGCTAAACGAACATGCACGGAGCTAAGGAGCAACGTCGGGGATCATCACGGGACAAACGGGACAAGATTGAGCATGGAAAAGCCTCACCCGGTCGGGCAAAACCCTTGCACGATCGGGCAAAACCTACGGCCAATTGTGTGGACCATTTAGCACGACTCGGGCAAGCATTTAGGACCATTTTGCCCTGTGCCCGAGCGGGCACACATGCCATGCCCGATCGGGCACCATTCCAGCACCACAGGACGCGCACGAACTGCCCTAGCCTCACTCGAGCGGGTACACTCGCTACCCGAGCGGGTAGCGGCCCGAAACCTCTAAAAACTTAAGTAAACTTAACTTAAAACATAAGGGAACTCGTGGGGCAATTAGGGCAACAATTGGACCGACTTAGGAGGCTTAAAAGGAGGCAAAAAGACGCCGTTACAATAAGCATACAGAGGAGAACAATTCAGCGAAGATAGAGAAGATTCTTGCGAGGAGATAAGCGAGGAGCATGGGAGATCAAGCACCACCACTTCGGTTTTGTTTGGTTTTTATGTTCCTTAGACTCTCTACTATGTTTATGTTTCTTTACAGACGCATGAGCGAGTAGTTTGTTTGTTCTAGGAGAAGGGATTAGCCCTTGGCTATCCCGAGACCGCTTTTGATCTATTTTGAATGCATCTTCCCGTTTTAGTTCATCTATTCTTTATCTGAGTGCTTGAATTTACTTGTGTTTGCGATGGCCACGTAGATGCATGTGTTAGGGATTAGGAGAAGGACCGAAAGGAGAATTCTAATCCTAGAAAGTCAGGTTTAGAACAACCGAGGTTAGGCCACGAAAGTAGGGTAACAACGGTTGAGGGTGAACGGGCGAATCACAGAGTTTATGGGTTTAGTTCAAGGTGTCAGCCACGAAAGTAGGGGGCAACTTGTCTAGATCACGTGTCTATGCCTTGAGAGAGGGTAGATATCATCTTAGGATCGTCCGCCTTAGATAGCTTTAACAGGGATTGCATGATAGATAGGTTGATCGCCGGTTTCGGTAGTCTTGTGGTGAAACCGGATTCCTAGGACGTTTGTCTCATCGTTAGAACCCAAGTAGTTTAGTTTACTTTCAGTATTTTATTCTTCATCACCACTCTTTCGTTAGCAAGTTTGATTCATAGTTCGGGTTTAGGTAGCGTTGCATAGTCTCTGTGGGATCGACACCTAAAATACTACACACGTGCCGTGCACTTGCGGGTAGATTAGGTTATATTTAACTCTGATACGCATCAAGTTTTTGGCGCCGTTGCCGGGGACTATTGTCAACGCGTCTTAGATTCGAACCTAGAGTCCTTCTTGCTTTGTTTTTATTTTTGTTTTCTTTTCTTTCGTTCCTTCTACGTAAATTGTTCTTTGTTTGTCCTTTGCAGAACTTTCAGGTCGACAAAAGATGGATAACCAGAACGGCAATGGACAGATGCAATTACAGGCTCCTCCACCACGTCGTCTAAGGGATTACGTGGTGCCGAACATGAACAACGTGCAAACAGCCATAAGGATGCCTGCTGTTGCAAGAGAACAATTCGAGATTAAGCCAGCGATGATCAACATGCTTTATCAGAAGCAATTCATGGGTGGAAACCATGAGGATCCACATCAGCACCTCAGAGATTTCCTCGAACTTTCAGGTACGTTCAAAATTCATGGAGTCTCTGAGGATGCAATCTTGCTGCGTCTTTTCCCTTTTTCAATTGGGGGAAAAGCGAAAGCTTGGCTGCAATCACTCCCCGCCGGATCTATCACCACTTGGGATCAGCTCTGCACACTGTTCCTATCACGCTTCTTTCCTCCGAGCAAGACAATTCAGATGAGGGGGGAAATCACAACATTCAGATGCAGAGATGGAGAGACTATGTTTGAGGCGTGGGGTAGATTCAAGGATCTTCTACAGTCATGCCCACACCATGGACTTGAGCAGTGGTACGTTATCCAAACTTTTTATAACGGAATTTCAGATGAGCACCGCATGAGGTTGGATAACGCTGCCAGAGGATCATTCATGGATCTGAGCGTCGAGGAGGCATTCGAGCTAATTGATAACCTCGCCATGAACCACACCATGTGGTCAACCCCAAGAGGTATGCCTACTAGCACTCGTCGTTTATATGAGCCTAACCAGAATAGAGCCATGGGTAATGCAGCGAATGCTATGTACTGTGCGAATTGCGGAGATACGGACCATGTAGCGTATCAATGCACAGTACATGAGGATTACGAACAGATGTATTATGCCCAGCAGCAAGGCAACACACAATTCGGGAACACCTACAACCCGAATTGGAGGAATCACCCGAACTTGTCATATCGAACAACTCAACCGGTGAAGTATTCGGGGTTTCCACAAAGGCAGAATAATTTCCAGCAAAAAAACCAGCAATTCCAGCAAGCTCAGCAAGCTCCTCAAGCTCCTCAACCTCCTCAAGCATCTTCATCAAACCTTGAGGCGGTATTGCTCGAATTCATGAAGGAGCAGAAGCAGCAACAATCGATTCGAACCAAATTCGACGCGGATGTTGGGACAGCGATTAGTGAGCTTAAAACTCAAATGGAGTCTCTGAGCACTCATGTGAAGATGTTGGAAAACTCCATAGCACAACAGGCCGCCTCATCCTCTCGGAATCCCGAACAGCTTCCCGGTAAGCCCGATCTTAACCCGAGAGAGCATGTGAATGCTATTTCTGTGTGCAGCGATGATGAGGATGAGAATCCGCCCTCAAAAGAGCAAGGGGATGCTGCTGGTACGTCTTTGGATAGAGGAAAAGGTAAGGTTGCGATTATGGAAGGAGTCGAACCAGATTTAGATAAGCCATACGTTGCTCCTCCGGCGTACATACCTCCAATACCGTATCCTCAACGATTGGTAAGCAGTAAGAACCAAGAGAAAGTGGGCAGATCTATAGAAGGTCTCAAGAAGCTAGACATCAACATGCCATACGTGGAAGCAGTCCTAAAGATGTCTAATCGTGCCAAATTCATCAGAGAGGTAATGTCCAAAGAGAAGCACACCGAAGAGAACGAGACAGTAGCACTCACCGAGGAATGCAGTGCAATTCTTCAGAACAAGCTGCCACCTAAGCTAAAGGACCCCGGAAGCTTCTCCATCCCATGCAAAATAGGTAATCTCGATATTGAAAATGCTTTGTGTGATTTAGGAGCAAGCGTGAGTATCATGCCACACTCAGTTTTCAAGCGGATGGAGTTCGAGAACCTTAAACCGACGAAAATGTCTCTACGTCTCGCGGATCGTACGGTAAGACATCCGGTGGGAATCATTGAAAACGTTCCCACCATGGTAGGTAAGCTTTGCATTCCCACTGATTTTGTTGTACTTGAGATAACGGAAGACACTAGGACACCTATTATTCTTGGTAGGCCGTTCTTAGCTACTGCAGGTGCGATGATAGACGTACAATTCTAGCATTAGGGGTAGAGTTCCCTACTGTTCTTCATGCA
Organism: Gynandropsis gynandra; assembly: GCA_036759665.1. Lineage (NCBI taxonomy): Eukaryota > Viridiplantae > Streptophyta > Magnoliopsida > Brassicales > Cleomaceae > Gynandropsis > Gynandropsis gynandra. Next base: position 28,232,742 of record CM071867.1, read on the forward strand.
TCTAGACGTTCCGCACTACATCGAGAGATGAGTGACGTTGATTTCCTAGGTAGAGGATTAGATATTAGTTCCCCATCGATTGATACAGACCGAATTTCATGATCCTTAGAAACATCCATTGCATGTTCCGGTATTGCCGACACCCATGATACTTCTCATTGCTTAGTCTAGCTTCATCATACTTATTTATCTTTACTTTCTAGATTCATTACTCGTCCATTGATCGATCTTCTTCTCGAGATATCTTAGTTCTAAAGCTGCACTTAGTCCCCAGAGTTCGACCCTTGTACTAAACGAACCGTATACTTGCGGTAAAGTGATCTTGGAAATAAATAAAACTGTGATCCACACATCAGATTCCAACGGATGTTCATTAAAAACACTATTTAATGATTGATATAAATGTTTTAGCATCAAACCATCAACAACAAATATATTTTCAACACAATGTCTTCTTCTTCAAATAGCTATATATGTATATATATATATAGATCGAGAGAGTGGATGTATAGAAGAAAATATCCTATAACCGAAGAAGTTACGCAAGAATTCTTACACGGATTGGAGCAGTTCATGAGTTTTGCGTTGATGCAACCTTTATGTCAAGAACACGGGACCATGTCATGTCCATACAAAAGATGCAAAAACATGAAGTATCGAAGTCAAGAAATTGTTTGCAAACATCTTTATACGGTGGATTTTGTAGAGAATTACAAAATTTGGTTATTTCACGGAGAAAATTGTGATGCTAGAGATATTTTGCAAGAAGCACAAGTGGAAAAAAATGAATAAGTTATCTATGAAGTATCAACGACCAATCTATATGTTGAAATGGTGTCAGATGCTTTTCCTAGAATTTTTGAACAAACACATGAAGAGATGCCGAACAATGAGGCACACTGATTTTTTAACCTGTTAGATTCAGGGAAACAACCTATATATGAAGGTAGTTGTGAAGGTCACTCCCACTTTTATTTATCTTCAAGATTGATGAGTATAAACAGACTACAATGTTGCTGAAAATTGCATGGATTCATTTTACAAAACCATGCGTGAATATTTACCGGAAAATAATCAAGCTCCCGAGACAAACTATGAAACAAAAAAATGTTTTAAAAGATTTGGGAATCCCACATGAGAAAATTGATGTTTGTAAACACAGTTGCATGTATTTTTGGGGAAATGATAAAGACTTGTTGCAATGCAAATTATGCGATGAAAGCAGATTTCGGCAAAAAAAAAAACCATCTTCAAGCAAATATATACCATATAAAAAATTTTCTATATGCATGTAGTAAACATGTTGAGAAGGTTTGAACCGAAAAAAACCGCTGCGGCAATTAGATGACACGTAGAACACTCGATGGAAGAAGGGATAGTGCAATATTCATTGGATGGTAAGGCATGGAAAGATTTCAATGAAATATTTCCTGAGGTCACGTATGAATTGAAAAATGTTTATCTTTACCTGTGCACCAATGGTGTCCATATGGACAATCTAGAAGTTAATATTCTCTGTGGTCGGTGATTTTATCTCCGTATAATTTGCCTACCAATATGTGTTTGAAAAGAGAGGTAATGTTTCTGACGTTGCTGATTCTATGACCAAAATATCTGAAGAAAGTTTCGATGTCTTTTTTGTAGCTCTTAATTCATGAATTAAGACATTTGTAGAATGATGTAATTCTTGCTTATAACGTGAGTACGAAGCAAAATTTCACAATGAAAGCGATCTTGTTGTGGACAACTATTGACTTTCATGCCTATGGAATGTTATCTAGATGGAGCACGCACGAGAGATTAGCATGTCCATATTGTACGGAGGAAACAGATTCATTTCGACTAGTACATGGGAAGAAACCATGTTGGTTTGATTGTCATAGAAGATTTCTTCCATGTGGACATGCTTTTTGGAAAGATTAATAACATTTTCGAAAGAATGTGGTACAAAAAGAAGAGGCACCATGCATGCAAACTGGAATGAAAATTGATCATCTCGTTTTCGTACACGGTTCTCGCATGATTTTAGCGCTGTTTATGATGATAGTTGCGATGTTTACTTGTGATTTTCAATCCGTTTTACTTGCTTTTACGTTTTCATGTTCTTAAAGGCTTTAATGCATATTTGATTCGTTTCAGAGTTAAATAACATACACGGGACAAAGAAAGAGCATCAGAGATTATAATGGAGCAAACATGATGAGAAACAGACAAGGAATGGACTGGACATAGGCACACACGTCCCAAGCATGAACATAGCATGGTCGGGCGCTTGAAGAAGTTGTTCTACAAACAAGGGCATGACTTGGTAACCCTCCTACGTCCGTTTTGAATGGAGATAAACAAGGGAATGATTCAAATTTTGAATCACAAGATGCCAAGGGCACATAACAGAATTCATTTTATATTTTAGAAGGATTCATGTTTCATCAACCATCAACAATTCACCATAGGAGAGAGTCCTCTTGACAGGAGACACGAAAGGAGAAGGAAGATCAAATCGGGACAACACCTCGTTTTATTTTTATGCTCCTTAGACATCCTATTTCATGTATATTGTTTGATTCCAAACTTATGACTAGGTAGTTGTCTTGTTCTAGGAGAAGGGATTAGCCCATGGCTATCCCGGAACCTCTTTCGATTTATTCATGATGCATTTCCCGTTTAAATAATCTATTTCTTTGTCTGAGTGTTTAATGGTCTTGTATTTACGAATGCCAAGTAGTTGCATGTGTTAAGGATTGGGTGAAGGATTGAAAAGAGAATTCTAGTCCTAGATGATCAGGCTTAGAACAACCGAGACTAGGTAACGAAAGTAGAGTAGTAACGGTTGAGGGTTAATCGGATGAATAATAGATCGTGTGGGTTTAGTTTGAGGTATCAGCCATGAAAGTAGGCGATAACTCGATTGAATCACGTTCGTATGCCTTGAGAGAAGGCATGAATTACATTAAGATTGTATGCCTTAGATATCTTGATTGGGAACGCATGATTAGATAGATCGATTGTTTGTTTTAGAAGCTTTGTAGTGAAATTGTATCCTAGAACGTTTGTCTCATTGTTAAGAACTCATTAGTTTAATGCATTTTCATTATTTCATCATAGCAAGTCTGATCCTAATTTGAGTTTAGTTCGTGTTGCGTAGTCCTTGTGGGATCAACACCTAGAGTACTACACATGTGTCGTGCACTTGCAAATAGTTTAGGTTAATTTGTTTAACTTGAATCATATCAAGTTTTTGGCGCTGTTGTCGGGGACAACTTGTCAATACGCCTTAGATTCTGATTTAGAGTCATTCTTGTTTTTGTTTTCTTTTTTCTTCTTTTTTTTCTAATAATTCCGTTTCCTTGTCCTTTGTTGGTGTATGAGCAGATCTCAAGGAACTTTGAGCTTAGTTCGAATCGACCCGAGATCAAGAGAACTATTAGACAGCGGGAAAAGGGCAAGGAAGAAGAAGAGTAAACCCAACTGATCCATGAGCCATGGACAACAAAAACAATATGTTGGATGATCATGGACAACCTCAATTATCCGTTGGTAATATGGGACAATTATAGCAACAACCACTCGCGCCTCAACCGCGAGAACCATAGGCTCCTCCACCACGTCGACTTTGTGATTATGTGGTACCGAACATGACTAATGTCCAAACTGCCATAAGGATGCTCGTTGTTGCTAGAGAACAATTCGAGATTAAGCCAGCGATGATCAACATGCTTTATTAGAAGCAATTAATGGGTGGAAATCACAAAGACCCCCTTAACACCTTAGAGACATTCTAGAGCTTTCAAGCACATTCAAGATACATTGAGTTTTGGAGGATGCGATTTTTTTTGCGTCTTTTCCCTTTCTGAATTGGGGGACGAGCCAAGACGTGGATGTAATCTCTTCCCGCTAGTTTGATCATTACTTGGGACCAGCTCTGCACATCATTCCTATCACGGTTCTTTCCTCAAAGCAAGACGATTCAAATGAGGGGAGAAATCATGATGTTTAGATGCAGAGAGGGTGAAACTTTGTTTGAAGCATGGGAAAGATTTAAGGATCTTTGGCAGATTTGTCCACATCATGGTCTAGAGTAGTGGTACGTGATCCAAACCTTCTACAATGGGATCAAGGATGAGCATAGGACAACGTTAGATAACGCTGCAAGAGGATCATTCATGAACCTAAGCATAGAGGAGGTGATCATCTCGTTTTCATACGTATTTCTTGCACGATTTAGGAGACGTTTTTGATACATATGTGATGTTTTACGTATGATTCCGTATCCGTTTTACTTGCTTTCGTGCTTTTCATGTTCTTACAGGTCTTTACGCGTATTTGGATCATTTTGGAGCTAAAAGGACATGCACGGACTAAGGAGCAACTTCGAGGAGATAAGCGAGGAGCATTGGAGATCAAGCACCGCCACTTCGGTTTTGTTTGGTTTTTATGTTCCTTAGACTTTCTACTATGTTTATGTTTCTTTACAGACGCATGAGCGAGTAGTTTGTTTGTTCTAGGAGAAGGGATTAGCCCTTGGCTATCCCGAGACCGCTTTTGATCTATTTTGAATGCATCTTCCTGTTTTAGTTTATCTATTCTTTATCTGAGTACTTCAATTTACTTGTGTTTGCGCTGGCCACGTAGATGCATGTGTTAGGGGTTAGGAGAAGGACCGAAAGGAGAATTCTAGTCCTAGAAAGTCAGGTTTAGAACAACCGAGGTTAGGCCACGAAAGTAGGGTAGCAACGGTTGAGGGTGAACGGGCGAATCACAGAGTTTATGGGTTTAGTTCATGGTGTTAGCCACGAAAGTAGGGGGCAGCTTGTCTAGATCGCGTGTCTATGCCTTGAGAGAGGGTAGATATTATGTTAGGATCGTCCGCCTTAGATAGCTTTAATTGGGATTGCATGATAGATAGGTTGATCGTGTGTTTCGGTAGTCTTGTGGTGAAACCGGTTTCCTAGGACGTTTATCTCATCGTTAGAACCCAAGTAGTTTAGTTAATTTCAGTATTTCATTCCTTATCCACATTCTTTCGTTAGCAAGTTTGATTCATAGTTCGGGTTTAGGTAGCGTTGCATAGTCTCTGTGGGATCGACACCTAAAATACTACACACGTGCCGTGCACTTGCGGGTAGATTAGGTTATATTTAACCTGATACGCATCAGGAGGCGTACGAGTAATCATCTTGAATTTATACATATTTCTCGCATGATTTTAGAAATGTTTATAATGATAGATGCGATGTTTGCATGTGATTTGGTATCCAGTTTACTCGTTTTCGTATTTTCGTGTCCTTACAGGTTGTAATGCATATTTGGTTCATTTCAAAACTAAAGATCGTACACGGGACAAAGCACTAGAATTGAGGATCATAACGAAGCAAACGAGATGAGAAACGACACAGATCATATGCTCCAACACAGCCCGTGCAAGGTGGATCCCGTAGCCCGCGTGGGGTACAACCTCCAGCACATTCAGCATGCCTCGGGCTGATGCTCAGCCCGAGCAGATCAGCTTCTCCAAGCAAGCCGGCATGGGGCACATGATCCAGCAAATCCAGCATGGCTCGGGCTGCTTAGCCCGAGCGAATTCATCCTCACCAAGCCAGCCCGTGTAGGGCACTCACCCAGCCCGCGTGGGTAACGTGCGTCACCACCCAAGAATAGAAAAAAGGAAGTTCGGCTTGCACGAAAAGGAAGTGTTACCTACCTACACAGAAAGGAAACATGGTCAGAGAAGAGGAATGAGGACCACATGGCTGGAAAATAGAAAAGAAACGTTGCCCTCTTACTCAAGAATAGAAACTAATGCAAGGAAGAATGGAAAACACACGAAAAAGTAAAACTGCAGTTGCTGCAACAAAGAGGAAAGAAAAGTGAACAACCAAAGGGAAAAACACAGCAAAAGAGGAAAGAAGGAAAAAATAGGAAAGAGAGGAACAAGGAAAGGGCACGAAGGGGACCTGGAAGAGAGCTTCAGTGGGAGAGAATTCAGACAAAAAGTTAAAGGGGGAAAATAGAGCACATGAGAGACAGTGGCATAGAGTAGAGAGAGAAGGGCTGGTTCGTGAGCACTCTTGGCGGAGGAGACACTCAAGGAGCATTGAATATCGAATCAAGACTTATATTTCATTTGGTTTTCTATGTTCTTTAAACCATATATTTGTTTATGTTGTTTGATTTCGAACTCATGACCGAGTAATCGTTTTGTTCTAGGAGGAGGGATTAGCCCATGGCTATCTCGGAACCTCTTTGATTTATCTTTGAATGCAATTTCTTGTTTTCATTTCTCTTTTCTTTTTATGAGTGTTTGATTGACTTGTATTTATGAAGGCCAAGTAGGTGCATGTTTTAAGGACTTAGGAGAAGGAGCCAAAAGGAGAATTCTAATCCCGGATGATTAGGCTTAGAACAACTGAGACTAGGTCACGAAAGTAGGGTAGTAGCGGTTGAGGGTTAATCAGATTAAACATAGAAGTTATGGATTTAGTTCAAGGTGTCAGCCACAAAAGTGGGGGATAACTTGATTAGATCACGTATTTATGCCTTGAAAGAGGATAGATATTACTTTAGGATCGTCCGTCTTAGATAACTTGATTGGGAATGCATGATTAGATAGGTTGATTGTTGGTTTCAGAAGTCTTGTGGTGAAACCGTATCCTAGAACGTGTTTCTCATTGTTAAGAAATCTTTAGTTTATTGTTTTTAGTTAATTCATTCTTATAACCAATATTTTGTTGTTTGCAAGTTTGATTCTTTGTTTGAGTTTAGTTTGTGTTGCATAGTCCCTGTGGGATCGACTCCTAGAACACTACATATGTTCTGTGCACTTCCGGGTAGTTTAGGTTAATATTGTTTATCTTGGAACATATCAAGTTTTTGGCACCGTTGTCGGGGACTATTGGTCAACACGTCTTAGATTCAAACCTAGAGTCATTCTTGTTCTGTTTTCTCTTCTTTTGTTCTTTCTATCTAATTCGTTTTATTGTATCCTGTGTTGGTGAATGACCAGATCTCAAGGTACTTCGAGCCTATTCCAAATCGACCCCGAGATTGAGAGAACTTACAGACAACTGAAAAAAGGCAAAGAAGAAGGGAAAGCAGAGCCGCCAGATCAAAGAGAGATGGATAATCAGAATGATATGTTGAACGGTCATAGACAACCTCAATTACGCATCGATAGTTTGGGAAAGTTTAAGCAACAGCAACTCTCACCTCAACCGCGAGAACCACAGGCTCCTCCACCATGTCGGCTTAGAGACTACGTCGTACCGAACATGAAAACATTCAAACCGCCATATGGATGCCTGGTATTGCTAGAGAGCAGTTTGAGGTTAAGCATGTGATGATCAACATGCTTTATTATAAGCAATTCACGGGTGGAAATCACGAAGATCCCCATCAACACCTTAGAGACTTTCTAGATCTTTCTAGTATGTTCAAGATACATAGAGTCTCGGAGGATGCGATTTTGTTGTGTCTCTTCCCTTTATCAGTTGGGGACGAGCGAAAACTTGGCTGCAATCTCTTCTCGCTGGTTCAATCACTACTTGGGATCAGCTTTGCACATTATTCCTATCACGGTTTTTTCCTCCCAGCAAGACGATTCAGATGAGAGGAGAAATCACGACGTTTAGATGCAGAGATGGAAAAATGTTTTTTAGAGTGCGGGGAAGATTTAAGTATCTTTTACAGATGTGTCCACAACATGGTCTTGAGCAGTGGTATGTTATCCAAACCTTCTATAATGGCATCTCAGACGAGCACAGAACGACGTTGGATAACGCTGCTAGAGGATCATTTATGGATCTGAGTGTTGAGGAAGCATACGAGCTGATTGATAACCTTGCCATTAACCACACTATGTGGTCCACACCAAGAGGTATGTCGAACAGGTCTAGAGGTCTATATGAGCCAAATTAGAGCAGAGCAACGGGCAATGCAGCGAATGCTGATATGGAGCATACGGAGCATGTAGCATATTAGTGCACGGTGCAAGAACACATGAAACAAATGAACTACAACCAGTAGCAAGGAAACACGCAATTCAAGAACACCTACAACCCGATTGGAGGAACCACCCGAACTTGTCATACCAAACAACTTAACCTGTTAAGTATTTAGAATGTCAACAAAAACCACAGTAACCATACCAGCAAAGTAACCAGCAGTTCCAGCAAGCTCAGCAGGTGCCTCAACCTTCTCAAGCTCCTTCGTCAAGCCTTGAGGCGGTGATGCTTGAATTCATCAAGGAGCTGAACCAGATCTAGAAAAACCGTATGTTGCTCCCCGACGTACGTACCTCTTACACCGCTTCCTCGACGGTTGGTGAGCAGCAAAAATGATGAGGGATATGGGCGGTTTGTAGAGATCCTCAAGAAGCTTTACATCAACATACCGTTCGTGGAAGCCCTCCAACAAATGCCCACGTATGCCAAATTCCTTAAAGAGATCCTATCCAACAAGACATGTATCGAAGAGAGTGAGACGGTAGCATTCACCGAGAAATGCAACGCAATTCTTCAAAACAAGTTTTACCCGATGTTAAAAGACCCCGCAAGCTTCTCCATTCCATGCACCATAGCAAACATCGACATCGATAAATCCTTGTGCAATTTGGGAGCAAGCGTGAGCCTTATGCCACCTTCGGTCTTCAAGCGAATGAACTTCAGAGATCTCAAACCTACAAAGATGTCTTTACAACTCGTGGATCGTTTAGTAAGATACCCGGTGGGAATTGTCAAAAATATTCCCACCAATGTAGGTAATCTTTGTATACCCGCTGATTTTGTTGTACTCGATATTGAAAAAGATGCTAGGATTCCTATTATTCTTGGTAGACCTTTCTTAGGTACTGTAGGAGCCATGATAGACGTACAACAAGGAAAGCTCTCTCTACGTGTTGGAGATGAGAAGAGTGAATTCAACTTGTCCAGCTCCATGAACGGCCCTTCCTTCAAGGAGTCATGCTTTAGAGTTGATTTGCTGGATGAATTAGCGAATGACACGCTCTTAAGTGTTTCCGATCCTCTTAAGAGATGCCTAACACAAGTTTGCAAGGATGCAGGACTTACTGATGAAGAATCCGAAGTCTACGCTGAATTCATGAGTGCTATTGAAGCACTAAGGTAATCCCCACATGAGGAGATTCCACGCGAAACACATGCTAATTTTGCCGTGGAGAAGGCACCCAAACTCGAGCTAACTCAAGCTTAAACCTCTCCCTTCTTCTCTTCGGTATGAGTACCTTGGATGTAACAATACATATCCCATTATTGTGAATGCTAACTTGAGTGCAGATGAGACGAGGAACCTACTTGATTGTTTGAGGAATCATAGGAGAGTGATTGGATACACCATCGAGGATATCAAGGGACTGATCCCTTCATTGTGCAGGCACTGAATACTCATGGAGGACGTCCATAAGCCATCATCGAAGCGCAAAGATGGCTGAACCCCAACTTAAAAGAGGTAGTGAAAAAGGAGATACTAAAACTTTTGGATGCAGGTATCATATATCCTATCTTAGACATCGAATGAGTGAGCCCTGTGCATGTAGTGCCCATGGAAGTTGGATGACGGTGGTACGCAATGAGAACAACGAGCTGATTCCAACAAGAACGGTCACAAGCTGGAGGATGTGTATAGATTATCAGAAGCTCAACAAAGCCACAAGGAAGGATGACTTCCCTCTCCCGTTCATCGATGAAATGCTCGAACGCCTAGCGAACCACGCCTACTTTTGCTACTTAGACGGGTACTCGGGTTTCTTTCAGATTTTTATTCACCCTCAAGACCAATAGAAGACGGTTATCACATGTCCTTATGGAACATTCGCTTACCGTCGTATGCCTTTTGGCCTTTGCAATGCTCCTGCTACTTTCCAGTGTTGCATGATGGCAATCTTTTCTGATTTGATTAAGCACATCATGGAAGTTTTTATGGATGATTTTCAGTTTATGGGTCTACATTTGATGATTGCCTTGTTAACCTTTCTAGAGTGTTGCAGCGACGTGAGGAGGTCAATCTCGTTCTTAATTGGGAGAAGTGCCATTTCTTGGTGAAAGAAGGGATTGTTCTAGGACACATGATCTCTTCGAGAGGCATAGAAGTTGACAAGGCTAAGTTCGAGGTAATTAAAAAACTTCGTCCATCGGTTTCGGTTAAAGAGATTCATAGTTTTCTACAGCATGCCAGCTTCTATCAGAGGTTCATCAAGGACTTCTCAAAGATCACAAAACTATTGACGGAGTTGCTGGCCAAGGATGCTACGTTTGAATTCTCTAAGGAATGCCACAATGCCTTCAACACGATCAAGGGAGAATTGGTTTCAGCGCGTATCATTTAACTGCTGGATTGGAGTCTACCATTCGAGATCATGTGCGACGCTAGCGACTATGCGGTTGGAGCTATTTTGGAGAAACAAGGTTTCTCATGTCATCTCCTACGCTAGCAAAACCCTAGATGTCGCTCAAATCAACTATGCCACAATCGAGAAAGAGCTCCTTGTTGTTGTCTTTGCCTTTGACAAGTTCAAATCATATCTATTTGGTTCAAAGGTGATTGTCTACATGGACCATCCGGCACTCAAGAACCTCCTAGGGAAGAAGGACACTAGACCACGCCTTATCCGATGGATCCTTCTTTTGCAAGAGTTTGATCTTGAAATTCGAGATAGGAAAGGGTTAGAGAACATTGTTGCAGATCACCTTTCTCTCATCATTGTGGAGGATGAGAGACCTATCAACGATTCTTTAAGAGACGACCACATATGCCAAGTTACTTCAGGTAAACCTGATCCTTGGTATGCTGATTTTGTCAATTTTCTTGTGAGCTTTCTTTTTTATGTGCGCAGGAAATTCTTTGCAGATATCAAGCATTAATATTTCGATGATCTGATCCTCTACAGGAGATGCATCCAAAGAGTCATTAGGAGACGCATTCCCAAAGAGGAGGTAGAGAGCATCCTTTTCCGTTATCGTTGTCATGGATCGGACTACGGAGGCCACTTCAGCAAGTCTAAAACCGCTTCAAAGGTGCTACAAGCAGGTTTTTATTGGCAGACCCTTTTCAAAGATGCATATAGGTACGTTTCCTCTTGAGATAGATGTCAACGAACGAGAAATATAGGTAAGAGGAACGAGATTCCACAGAACTACATCCTCAAGAGAATTGTTTGATGTTTAGGGCGTAGATTTCATGGGACCGTTTCCCTTGTCATGTGGCAACCAATAGATTTTTGTAGGTGTAGATTACGTATCCAAATGGGTAGAAGCCATAGGTGGCCCAACTAATGACTCTAGGGTAGTAATGAAACTTTTCAAGAAAATCATCTTCCCTCGTTTTGGTGTCCCTAGAGTAGTCATTAGTGATGGGGTCTCACACTTTATTGCTAGACAATTTGAAGCCCTCCTTAGGAAGTATGGTGTGACACATAGGGTAGCTACACCGTACCAGCCCCAAACTAGCGGAAGTGGAGGTTTAGAATAGGGAGATCAAGTGTATACTTGAGAAGATTGTGTCCAGGTCTCGTTGAGATTAGTCGATGAAATTAGATGATGCGTTATGGGCCTATAGGACTGCTTTTAAGACTCCCATTGGCATGACTCCTTTTTAGCTTGTTTATGGCAAGTATTACCACCTCCCCGTTAAACTAGAGTACCGCACCTATTGGACGATAAAGTTCCTTAACTTTGATCTTAAGGGTGTAGGTGAGAAACGACTTTTGCAGGTGAATGAGGTAGACGAGTGATGTGGTTAATCTCAAGTAATAATGACCTAAACTAATGTTTCCGCAGAATACGGATCGTATAGTACCAGGGTCGAACACGAGGAATCGATGCAACTCTAAAGCTAGTAAACTAATGAATAGGACGTGTAAAATCAATAGTTGATTGGAAAACAAGATCATGGTTATTGATATCATTCAGTATTTGGGAAATTAAAGCTCTTTCCTAGGGAATGACTCTCACGATGCCTAAACCCACTATCTAACATGCGTACTACCAATCTCCCAATTGTGTAATCTCACCTACTAGATGCATTAAGATCGCTATCCTAATTCCTGAGTTCAATTAACTGACCGGCCAAGGTTCTAAGTCAATTTAGACTTCATATCATGGCTACATTCCAAAATCCAATCATCTCCCAGTCTATTCCAAATCGACCCCGAGATCGTGCGCACTTGCAGACAACTGAGAAAGGGCAAGGAAGAAGGTAACACAGAGCCGTCAAATCAATAAGATATTGATAATCAGAGCGGCCACGAACAACCACAATTACCTATCAGTAATTTTGGGAATATTCAGCAACAGCAACTCGCACCTCAACCGCGAGAACCACAGGCTCCTCCACCACGTCGCCTCAGAGATTACGTGGTGCCAAACATGAACAATGTGCAAACAGCCATACGGATAGAGATTATGTGGTGCCGAATATGAACAACGTGCAAACAACCATACGGATGCCTGCTGTTGCTAGAGAACAGTTTGAAATCAAGCTGGCGATGATCAACATGCTTTATCAGAAGCAATTCAAGGGTGGAAATCACGAGGATGCCCCATCAGCACCTCAGAGACTTCCTTAGAGCTTTCTCGTACATTCAAGATACACGAAGTCTCGGAGGATGCGATCTTATTGCGTCTCTTCCCCTTCTCAATTGGGGGACAAGCAAAAACATGGCTGTAATCGCTTCCCGCTGGTTCAATCACGACTTGGGACCAGCTCTGCACATTGTTCCTCTCACGATGTTTTCCTCTGAGCAAGACGATTCAGATGACGGGGGAAATCACAACTTTTAGATGCAGAGATGGAGAAACGTTGTTTGAAGCGTGGGGCAGATTTAAGGATCTCCTACAGATGTGTCCACACCATGGTCTCGAGCAGTGGTATGTTATCCAAACGTTTTACAACGGAATCTCAGATGAACACCGAACGACATTGGATAACGCTGCTAGAGGATCTTTTATGGATCTGAGTGTGGAGGAGGCATACGAGCTGATCGATAACCTCGCCATGAACCACACTATGTGGTCAACACCGAGAGGTATGCCTAACAGCACTCGTCGCCTATACGAGCCGAATCAGAGCAGAGCGACGGGTAATGCTGAAAACGCCATGTATTGTGTGAATTGCGAAGATACAGAGCATGTAGCGTATCAATGCACGGTACATGAAGACTTAGAACAGATGAACTATGCCCAGCAGCAAGGAAACACTCAATTCGGGAATACCTACAACCCCAATTGGAGGAATCACCCGAATCTTTTGTATCGAACGACTCAACCGGTAAAGTATTTGGGATTTCAGCAAAGACAGCATACGTACCAGCAAAATAACCCGCAATTTCAGAATGCTCAACAAGTTCCGCAAACTCCTCAACCTTCTCAATCCCCTTCGTCGAACCTTGAGGCGGTAATGCTCGAATTTATCAATGAGCAAAGGCAGCAATATTCAACTCAAACCAAATTCAATGCGGATGTGGGGACAGCGATCAACGAGCTCAAAACTCAGATGGAATCCTTGAGCAACCATGTGAAGAGCTTAGAGAACTCCATAGCATAGTAGGCTGCCTCATCCTCTCGGAATCCTGGACAGCTTCCCGGTAAACCCGAGTTAAACCGAGAGAGTACGTTAACGCTATTTCTGTGTGTTGCACTGATATGATCGAGCATTCGCCCTCCAAAGAGCAAGAGCAAGCTGCTGGTACGTCCATGAGAAAAGGAAAAGGTACCATCTCGATTATGGAAGGAGTCGAACCAGATTTGGACAAACCATACGTTGCTCCACCGGCTTACAAACCTCCTATACCGTTTTCTCAATGGTTGGTGAGCAGCAAGAATGAAGAACGAGCGGACAGATTTGTAGAGGGTCTCAAGAAGCTTGACATCAACGTCCCATTCATGGAAGCCCTCCAAAAGATGTCTAATCACACCAAACTCATCAAAGAGGTTCTTTCCAAAGAGAGGCATATCGAAGAGAACGAGACTGTAGCACTCAACGAGGAATGCAGTGCAATTCTTCAAAACACGCTGCCATCGAAGTTGAAGGACCCCGAAAGCTTCTCCATTCCATGCACAATAGGTAATCTTGATATTGATAATGCTTTGTGTGATTTGGGGGCAAGCGTGAGCATCATGCCATACTCGGTCTTCAAGCGGATGGACTTCGGGAATCTCAAACTTACAAAGATGTCTTTATGCCTCGCGGATCGTTCGGTAAGATATCCGGTGGGAATCGTTGAAAATGCTCCCACCAAGGTAGGTAATCTCTTCATTCTCATTGATTTTGGTGTACTTGAATTAAGGAAGATGCTAGGACACCTATTATTCTTGGTAGACTGTTCTTAGCTACTGTAGGTGCCATAATAGACGTATAACAAGGAAAGCTTTCCTTACGTGTCGGAGATGAGATGATCGAATTCAACCTGTCCAGCCCCATGAACAGATCCTCATTCAAGGAGTCTTGCTTTACAGTTGATTCGATGGATGAGTTAGTGAAAGACACGCATGATCAAGTAAGTGTTTCTGATCCTCTTGTATGATATTTAACATGAGTTTGCGATAATACAGGATTTACTGACGAAGGAGCCAAGCTGTACACGAAACTCATGAGTGCTATTGCAGCACTAGGAGACGCCCCATGTGAGGAGATATCACATGAAATGCACGCTGGTTTCGCAATGGAGAAGACGTTCAAACCTGAGCCTGAGCCACCTCTGTCTTCTTTTCGGTATGAGTACGTTGAATGCGATAAAATATATCTTGTTGTTATGAATGCTAACTTGAGTGCAGATTAGGTGAGGAAAAAAACCACACGCATAAAGAAGCGTGGGAGAGTCTGCTCTTCAATATATACGCACGTAAATTATACGTAAGGCACCCACAAACCTTCCACCGAAACTCAAAGGAGGCTGCACCCGCACTTGCAAGAGAAAGAAGCCATGACTCAGGGATGGCACGACAAAAAGACCCTACCTCATGACTTCCGACTAGGTGATAGTTCTACTCTTCAATTCTCGTCCTAAGCTTTTCTCGGGCAACCTATGGTCTCGTTGGTGTGGTCCTTTTCAGGTACGAGAAGTCTTCACACATGGAGAAGTGGAACTATGGAGCGATTCGATTGGAACGTTCAAAGCTAATGGACAGCGACTAAAGCTCTACCAGCCGCTCAACCGATCAAAAGTGGAAACTCCATTTCCCTTTCCGATCCACCCATCGCGCACGCATGAGGAATGGAGAAGTTAAAGCTTAAAGACGTTAAATAAGTGCTTTCTGGGAGGCAACCCAGCTGTTTGTTTTATATTTTTCTTAGTTTTTTTAGTTTAAGACTCGATTAATTAAAAAACAAAAAAAAAGAAAAACACAAAAAAATACCACCACAAACGTGACTTCACTTCCCTTACCCTCCATTGGAGCTTCACGTCGAGGACGCCGTTCAATTCAAGTGTGGGGGAGCAGCTCACGTTTGTTAGGTGATTTCTTTTCATTTTTTTTATTTTCTCTTTGATTTTGTAATTTTTAGTTTATTGTTGCTTTCGTGAGTCAGAGTCATCCCAGGCACTTGTCCAGTGCCACGTTTTGAGATGAACCTTGAACCTAGGATACTTAGAAGTTGGCCTTTTCCGTGAGATTTTGCATGATTGAGCTAGGTTTTTTCTAAGCGTTAGAGCTTATTAGTCGGGTGACAAACAATAGGTCGTAATTCTTTGGGAATCCTAGTGTTGCTTGTGGGAGGTTTAGACGAGGTTGCTAGGCTAGTTTATCATTTATTCTCTCTATCCAGATTGTCATACTTCGTATAGACGATGGTTTACTTCTTTTCTTATGAGGATTATTAGATCGTATGAAATCGAGCTTATTTTGCAAATTAAGAGCGCACACTAAAACTCCATTGTCGATAGAAATAATTCCTAAAAGCATGATCTAAAATCGATATGAATGCATCGACCTTGATACTCTTTTGATGGTTCGGGTCTAAGTGGTGGGTTGGTGATCATCTTTCTACGGGCACAACAAAAACGCCGCCTACTCTGCTGCACTCTTAAACGAGATGCATGAGTATAGTGTCATCGGTAGTCTGGGTCTAAGTAGAGGCTGGATCCCTTCAAATCTGACGTCCTAGAAACCTAGTTTGTATGCATAACGAAAAAAAAGAAAAAAAAGAAAAACGCAAAAAAAGGAGAAAAGAAAAGAAGAAGACATAAAAACAAAAGAAAAGAAAAAGAAAAAAAAGAAAGAAAGAATCTCGGAAAAGAAACAAGTATCCTTGATTGTTCTAGGTTTAGCATTTGTCTGAAGTCTTGTTTGATGGAGAGAGTTACGGTGGCTTGTTTAGTTTGCCTTCGATTTACTTTCTCGTGGGTAGCCTTGGTGAACCTAGGATGTAGACTGAAAATTTAATTAGGCCGAATTTTCTCTCGACTTGCTAGTTGATCGTTTAGGTTCACTTTAGCGGTATTTCTAGGAGAAAGGGGAATTCTCGGATTTTGTATACCCCACGTGTTCCACGTTTACGTTTGCTTAGGGACAAGCAAACATTCAAGTCTGGGGGATTTTGATCGTTTCATTTTCATACGTATTTCTTGCACGATTGTAGAGATGTTTACGATATAGATGTGATGTTTACTTATGATTTTGTATCCGTTTTACTCGTTTTCGTGTTTTCGTGTTCTTACAGGTTTTAAGGCGTATTCGGTTTATTTTTTAGCTAAAGGTCGTACACGAGACAAAGTACCAAAATTGAGGATCATCATGGAGCAACCATACTGAGAATCGGCGAGGAACAAGCTCAGCCCGCACGGGGCACTCCCTAGCCCGCGCGGGGCATTTAGTTCGGCAATTGGTCCAGCAAATAGAGCACGGGTTGGGCAAGGCATTAGCACGCTCGGGGCCCCAGCCTGCGTGGGGCACACCTCAGCCCACGTGGGGCACACCCTAGCCCGCGTGGGCACTCCCTAGCCCGTGCGGGGAGGCCTTATTTTCATCACGATCATGCGCGCCGCGCCCGCGCGGGGCACAAACTCAGCCCGCGCAGTTCGCGTCCGTCTCCTGCAACTACCAGATAAGTTAATTTATCTAAACACGAAAAGAAACTTGTTGGTGACTTATACAAAAAGGAAAACGACTTTAGAGAAGTGGAATAAGAGATATTTTGCTGGAGAAAGGAATGGAAACATTGTCAACTTGATCAAGAATGGAAAACTCATGAAAAGGCAAAGACGGTGGATGCTACAACAAAAGGAAAACAACTGAACGGCCAAAAGGGAAAACAAGGAGAAAAGGAAAGAAAAGAAGAAGGAAAAGGAAGAAGAGGAGCTAGGGGTCGAAGGAGTTCAGTCGGAGAGTTAGTTTTCGGTTGGATCGAAGAGAGAGAGTAGAGAGAGAATCGAAGAAGAAGGAGACTCTTGCGAAGGAGACATTCAAGGAGATTAGTATTTATACTAATCAAATGTGCCTAAACATCAGATCTTTTCCTTTTGTTAGAACGGTTTACTTGAGGAGTGGGTGGATCGTCTCCATCGTCATGATCTTCTATCGTTTGTTGAGCATGATCATCTATTGTTTGTTCATCAACCGTTTGCTCAGCATGATGAAAATCATCGTCCATTTGCAATCAGCAATAAAAATATAATCAAATCCTAATTTTACAGACCCTAAATCCTAATTTTACTAACACCATCATTTTACAGATTCAATACCTAATTTTCCTAACACAATCGACAAACGAGTGAAATGATTCAATGATTAATTTTCCTAACACAATCGACAAACGAGTGAAATGATTCAAAGATTAATTTTCTTAATCTGTACTAATTCCTAACAATTCCTAATTTTCCTATTCTGTAGGTAATTGTCTAACAATTACAAGCAGATACCAAGATACTCGTATGCGTGTGACCTCATAGGTTCATCACTAAACCTGTAGCTAATTAGTCTCCACTAATTAACTAATCGAGGTTGGCGTCTAGCAACACGCCCCAACGACCGGATAGCATGAAGCAATACTCTTACTCATTAGAGTAACAATCTTACTCAAAACGAACCAGGGTGAAGTTGACGTTAGTATTTCCTTCCATCTTTACAGCTCTGGATGCATCCTAGGCATGGTCATAACTGTCAACCTTACGAATCATCAACTATGTTTCATGTCAATCACAACTTACTGATGAATGAACCTCAAAAACACCTTTCTTCATTCATTCAATGTACTCTGGCCAGAGATTCCTATAGTCATTGTGATTACTGACAACATAGAGCTCAAACTCTTACCAAGAGTTGACGGATCCCATCTTGATCAGTCACTAACTACGCAAATATCTAATTATTCCCAATATCTATTCAACTAGTACACTAAGATACTAGGTGTCCAGAATCAAAGAATAATAAATGAGATGCTAGTTACTATGCTGATCTCAGGTCTAAGGAAAAACTAACTATCTAACTATCTAGAGAAATCTTAATGACAGCTCATTGGTTATTTAACCACTAAGCATTTCTCCCTTTAGGTCAGTTAAGAGATCACATCATTATGTGTATCACCCACATATGTGATATAGCAAAAGAGATCCACTAATTTCTATCAACAAAGAAACGTATTACATATATGTTGTTCTTTCCAGATCACTGTAGTCTGAGTAGTGATTCTACGAACAAGACCAATTCAGATTAAATCATACCAAAAACTTGACTCTCTTTATTATGATTTCTATCATAATGTCAAGTTTCAGATTTAATCTTGGAATCTATCATACAACTATGAAACTCATCATATGAAAAATGATGCCATATATTATAAAACTAAAATCGATGTCTAAAATAATATAGCTCGCTACTAGTCTATAAACTAATGCCAGTTAGTCATCTCTCTTAATCTGATCCTCAGCTTATGCTTGTCAAACTCCTTTGACCCAAGCGCCTTCGTGAAAGGATCTGCTGCGTTTTCCTTTCCATCCACCTTTTGGATTTGCACGTCCCCACGCGTTATGATCTCTCGTATCAGGTGATACTTCCGCAAAACATGTTTCGATTTCTGATGAGACCTTGGTTTCTTCGCCTGAGCAATAGCTCCGGTGTTATCACACAATAAAGGAACGACTTCCTTTATCGAAGGTACCACACCAAGTTCATCTATGAACTTTCTCATCCAAATCGCTTCATTAGCTGCTTCGTAAGCCGCTATATATTTTGCTTCAGTCATTGAATCGGTTATAGTAGCCTGCTTGGAAGTCTTCCAACTTATTGCGCCTCCATTCAGACAAAATACATAGCCTGAAATGGACCAATAGTCATCCTTGTCTGTCGAGAAACTCGCATCAGTAAATCCTTCTAACTCCAAGTTAGAACAACCATAGATGAAGAACTGGTCCTTAGTCCTTCGCAAGTACTGAAGGATGTTCTTAACAACCTTCCAATGTTCCTCACCAGGATCTGCCTGATATCTACTCACTACACTTAGTGTGTAGGCTACGTAAGGCCTAGTACATGTCATGGAGTACATGATGGCTCCCACTGCGCTAGCGTAAGGAAGCTGACTCATGCGTTCTCTTTCTTCCGGCGTCTTAGGACAATCCTCCCTAGAAAGAGAAATTCCAGTGCCTATCGGTAGATAACCTCCTTGGAACTTTCCATATTGTACTGGGATTGTGACAATCCAAGCAACCTCTTCGATCTATCCCTATAGATCTTTATTCCCAGAATATAGGCTGCTTCTCTTGGATCCTTCATGGAGAACTGATCAGACAACCATGACTTCGTCTCTTGCAATGTTGGAATGTCATTCCCTATGAGCAATATGTCATCCACATAAAGCATAAGGAAGACAACTGCGTTCCCACTAAACTTCTTGTACACACAAGGCTCTTCATCGCATCTAACAAAGTTGAACTCTTCAACTGCCTTGTTAAAGCGAATGTTCCAGGTTCGAGAAGCTTGCTTGAGTCCATAAATGGACCTCTGAAGCTTGCATACCATATGACATTGAGTTGGCGGCGTGAAACCCTCAGATTGAGTCATGAAAACCTCTTCTTGGAGCTCTCCGTTAAGGAAATCTGTTTTCACGTCCATTTTCCAAATCTCATAATCATAGTACCCCGCTATCGCAAGCAGAATCCGAATAGATTTGAGCATTGCCACAGGGGAGAACGTTTCTTCATAGTTAATCCCTTCTTGTTGACTATACCCCTTGGCAACTAGACGAGCTTTATAGGTCTCTACCTACCCGTCGGCTCTAATCTTTCTCTTGTAAACCCATTTACAACCGATCGGTCTGGAAGCCTGTGAAGGATGAACCAAATTCCATACTTTGTTGATCTTCATAGATTCCATCTCAGATTCCATGGCCTTGTATAGCTTCTTGGAAAGTCAACGGGTCGTCATCTCTATGACCGACCACGTCCTCTTGTACCATTAGATTAAGTCTTTTAGGTGCACGTCGAGAACGTGTTGACCTTCTCAAGAAAAAATGTGTAGCAGGTTCAACCTGCACTGGGATATCTTGTTGGGCTTGTTCCTGAACGGGCACTGTCACTTCAACATTTGAAGATGAAGTGCCGGAGCCTAACAACATATCTCCCAGCCAAGATCACTCATTTGACATCTCATTTCCATGAGCTTGTATTGGTTCGTCGGGTTCTTGAATCTCGTCAAGAACTACTTCCCCACCATGAATTCCTTCCTCAAGGAATTCCCTTTCAATAAAGGTTGTCGTTCTGGCCACAAACACTTTGTGCTCAGACGGATGGTAGAAATAATATCCCATAGTTTCCTTGGGATAACCTAAGAACCTACACCTGTCAGATCTAGCATCTAGTTTGTTTGGCTGAAGTCTCTTAACGAAGGTCGGACAACCCCAAACCTTGATGTGTCTCAGGTTTGGTTTCCGTCCCTTCCATATCTCATATGGGGTCTTAGAGACTGCTTTCTAAAGTATAACCCCACAGGTTTATTGGAAGATCCGTGAACCCCATCATGGATCGGACCATATCTAATAAAGTCTGATTTCTCCTTTCGGACACACCATTATGCTGTGGTGTTCCAGGAGAAGTCCACTGAGACAAAATCCCTTTTTCTCTTAGATAATCAACAAATCATGACTAAGATATTCACCACCCCGGTCAAAACTCAATACCTTGATACTCTTTCCGGTTTATTTCTCCACTTCACTGCAGAATCTCTTGAACCTTTCAAAAGATTCAGACTTGTGTTTCATCTAGAACACAAATCCATACATCGACATATCATCAGTGAGCGTAATGAAATATGAATATCCACCCCTGGCTTGAAATCTCATCGGTTCGCATACATCAGTATGTATGAGTCCTAGGAGTTCTGTAGCTCTCTCTCCAGTTCCACTAAACGGATATTTGGTCATCTTATCACGACAGGACTCACAAGTTGAATAAGATTCATAATCAAAATGGCCTAGAAGACCATCTTTATGCAGCCTGTTTATCCTCTTCTCACCGGTGTGACCAAGTCTACAATGCCAAAGGTACGTCTATCTTTGACGATCATCTACCTTTCTCTCATGGCCCGAAACATGCATGTTAATTGGTTCTACATTAACATCAGGTAAGATATAAAGTCCTTGTTGCAAGTAACCATTCACACATAAGTCATCACCATGATAAATATAGAAAATGTTGCTACTGATAATTGTTCGAAATCCACATCTATTAAGCATAGAAATGGAAATAATATTCGAGACAAATTTAGGAACATAATAATAGTCATCTAACAACAAGGTCTTGCCCGTAGGCATAACAAGGGAAATTGATCCTACAACTAGAGCAGCAACACTTGCGCCATTTCCAACCTTCAGACTGAACTCTCCCTTCCTGAACCTTCTAGTGATCCTCAGTCCCTACAATATATTGCAAACGTTAAACTGCTACCGGTATCCAATACCCATCTACATGAATCAATAGTAGTTAAGGATAACATGAAAACATTTTCCATGATTATCTTACCTTGTTTCTTGCCTTTGAGAGACTGTAGGTATTCCTCAGTTCCTCTTCCAATGTCCTTTCATCTTGCAGAAGAAACACTCAGCATCTGATAAGTCGACCTTAGTGGCGCTGCCCTTTGCCCTGGTCACACCAGTCTTAGGCGCGCTCTGCCTGGTCCTGCGCCTCTTCTTGCCCTTCCTCTTCTGATGAGAGGACTGCCCAACCATCAGCACAGATCTCGATACCCTCTTCCCTATGGACATCTGCTTCTCATACTCAGTGAGCATGTTGTGCATCTCATGCAACTCAATGTCCAGCTTGTTCATGTTGTAGTTGACCACGAACGAGGAGAAGGACTTCGGAAGTGAGTGCAAGATCATCTCGTGCTGCATCTCCTTACAGAAGGTACACCCCAGCTTCTCAAGCTATTCTATCAGACTGATCATCTGTAGAGCATGGGGTCCCATAGGAGAGCCCTCACTCAGAGTAGACTTGAACAAATTCCCTGACAACTTGGACCTTGTCGTCCGACTCTACTCACTGAACATCTTCTTAAGATGCTCCATGATCTGCTTGGCATCCATATGCTCGTGTTTTTTCTGGAGTTCGCCACTCATTGACGCCATGATGAGACACTTCACAGTGATGCACTTTTCCTCGTACTTGGTGTATTCACTGAAAGCTGAAAGCCTCATCATTCGCTGGGTCTGGCACTGAAGGAGCCTATTTGTCGATCAAATCGATCAGTTTCTAATGTGTTAGCACCATACGCAAATTGCGTTGCCATTCATCGAAGTTCTCACCAACCAGCTTGTTGGTCTCGAGGATTGGACGCAAATTGAACTCAGACATTCTCAGGAGATCTGGAAACAAAGGAAAAATTTAACAGCAGAGAGTTAAATATCGTAAATATCATAAAGATATGGACTTCATCTAAATTATATTTTTCGCTAATCAACATTACAATAACATTAGAAATCTTATTTTTCATTAGAATTAATCTATAACTATATGTCTGGGCCCCTTGGTAGTCAAGATGTTTTCCAAACATATCAAATAGATTCTTTACAAAATTTTATCCCTATAAAATTTGTAATGAATTAAAATGTCGCTCTATATCACATAGTCACTAGGTAATCAGGTCGTTCCTATCGATATAGTTGAGTTCATCCTTCAGCTCATGGTCGGATAACAATAAAGTTCGTGTCCCCCGGGTAGTCTAGACATTTACAAAAAACTAATTGTTCCCTCCCACTAGATATCTAATTTCATAGACGTATGAATCAAATTCTTGAACTACATGCCTCCTGGTAGTCAGGTCGTACCATGTAAACGAGAACCTATTAAAACGTCTACGATGAAGGAAAAGTCTAACAATAAACAATTTATCGTCTAAGAACTCAATTATTAATTTTTTTCAAAATTCTTTAATTTCAATTTTTTTTTTAATTTTTCCCGCACGAGCGGGTTACACGCGCCCGCTCGAGCTCATGCGTCGCGCTAGGGTAAGGGTTAGGGTTAGGGTTAGGGTTAGGGTGACTGCGAAACGCCACGCTTACTCATGCACCACTCAAGCACGCCCTCGCCCATCGCTCGTATGCCGTCCTCGCTGCTCACCGTGAGTTGTCGATCGTCGCTCATAGACCGTCGCAACTCTCGACCCTTGCAGCGCAGTGCTATGCCACCCTTCCTCTCCCCACACCCGTTTGAACCTTCCTCTCCCCTCGCTCGCTCGACCCTTCCCTCCCCTCACCTGCTCGACCCTTCCTCTCTCCTCGCTCGCTCGACTTTTGGCCATCGCGATGAGAGGCTGTGTCGCGTCGGTCCTGGACACGCCGACCGACCCTTTGCCCGCGACCGACGACCCTCGTTCGACCGGCTAGGGTTACAGCCAGACGCTCTGATACCACTGTTGGGTTGCTAATCGGGTGCGAAAGCGTGTTTTAACAATCCAGATGTTGAAGATCTAGTCAAGTTCAGATTAGTTTTTGGGGTTTCAACAAACTACGAATTTAGAAACAATTTCGATAATACCTGTTACGTTGAATGTGGTGATTGTGAGATGTAAGATTTGATAGCGCAAGTCATGTACTCGTATCCACACCAAGATCAAATCTGCAATCAACGGTTGGTGCGGAATTTTACGATGAACGAGACTTTTTTCGTTCTTCGTTTTCTTTCTGACGGCTATAGTTTTAGGGTTTAGATTTTAGATCATGAAATCTGATTAAAGAAAACATGTTTTTCGTTTCTTAAATAATTATTAAACCTTTTAATAATCACAACCTAAACCCGCGACTGATAAAATATTACATAAGAGGCATATTACTTTCAAAATATGTTAAATTGTGGTTTGAATAATTGGAAGACACAAATACACAGACTAATATTGTTGGGGTCCCGAAATAAATTTCTTAAATGCATGTCTCTTACGAAAAAATCATGTCTTCACCAGTTTTCTTTGTTGTAACTCTGCTTTACATATTATCTGCAAATTAACTCATGCTTTAATCTTGATCCAGTGTGCTTTGATGGTTGTTGATCTCAGTGAGATTTTGTTGTTTTTAAACGTGCGAATTCCTAGATAGATAAAGAAATACATTTTCGAAGGCATTTATATACCTTGAAACCATTTGTTTAGACAATATTACAATCACCATAGATGAAATTATATATATATATACATTTTATCAGCATATGGTGAGGGAGTTTATGTAGTTCCTGGTCCATATTGTCAAGCTTTCTCAAAAGCAAAGAAAACAAGCCACATTCATTTTGGGCAGGTTGTGTATGAGTCGTGATAAATATTTAAACAATTGATTAAAATAATTTGTCACAACATCAATTATTCGATAGGCGGAATATCTGATATACCCTCGTAGGGCTAAAGTGCTCCGAAGATACCCTCGTGAAAATAATTATTAAATAGGAGAAAAATTGAAGAAAAGACAAATTTGCCCTTAATTTTCGAACGTGAAAAAACACACATTCTGCAATTTTTCGATGTGAAAACTGTCAAATTGTGTCAAAAGCAAGAAAGACGAATAGTTTTTCGATGTGAAAACCTGTTTCAAAGTTTAGAGAAAGAAAGAAAAAGGGATTTCGAACTCTAGAGGGATCGATTTGAAGTTGGCAAGAAGGAAATGGCTAGAACCAACAGCAGTAGTGAAGAAGAGAGCACGAGTTAATCTTCAATGGCGTCAATAAGTGTAAGTAGATTCGTTTCTAGGGTTTTGCAAGCTGTCGAGTCACAAAATGGTTTATTGATTTTAAATGGGTGTGAGTGTCGGTGATCGATTGAGTCGCAAGGGTTGCAGGAGTTTAATGACCATCTTTGACTCAGTGATTCGGTTAGGTCGCAATGGTTGTTCGAGCGTCGCAGGCGGTCCAAGGGTCGTTTGAGTCGCATGGGTCGCTTGTGTCATTGAGTCGCAAGGATCGTTTGCGTCGCATGGGTCGCTTATGTCATTGAGTCACAAGGGTCATTTGAGTCACACGGGTCGTTTGATATTATGCGTCGTGGGTCGCTTGATATTATGCCCCGTAGATCGCTTGAGTCGCATGGTCAATTGAGTCGCATGGGTTGCTTGAGTCTCAATGAGTCAATTTGAGTGTCGTAAAGGGTCTGAGGGTCGTTTGAGTCGCATGGGTCGCAAGGTTTGGTTGAGTCGCATGGGTCGCTTAAGTTGGTAGAAGTATAATATATTCTTAATTGGTCATTTTGCAGGTGGCACCAAAGCCAAAGTTTGTGTATGAATTCAAGCACATGGACACCAACTATTATCCTCGTGAGACAATAATGAAGCTGAGAGGGATCTTAGATGAATATGAGTTGCATTACTTCGTGAAGGAGTCATAATTTAGGCATTTATTCCATTTGCAATGTGAGTCCACATTGATGAAGGTTCAAATGTCTATTCTACTAAATCACTGCGTGATTATACGGGACAAGAAGGAGTTGTGGTTTGTCTTAAACTGTATTACCATCCGGTACTCTATAGTGGAGAACGCACTCATTTCCCGATTGAAATGCGGACCATATCCCAAAGGATGGGAGTCCAAAAGGGGTGACACATTCAGGCTGAAGAATTTCGGACGTGGAAAGGTGACCCCCACACAAGTCAGTGAGAAGCTTGTGCAGGCGAAGAATTCCGACAACCGGAAGAGGTTGGCAACTTTGATGTTGTTGGTGCAAGTTATGGCTCACAAGCCTTCAGCAGAAAACTCTATCAGCCATGATCTCATTGACATGGTTGATGACTTGGAATTTTGTGAAGGCTTTCCATTGGGGCGTTACACATTCGAGAAGATTGTGGATACTTGTCGTAAGAAAGTTAGCGGGGAATCATCGAAACCAAAATGGTATTGTGACGGTTTCATGATCCCACTAATGGTAAGTTGTATATATGATTCGAATAACTTGAATGTTTTTGTACTTTTTGCATTCTTATCATTTTGTTTTAATGTTTCAGTTACTTCCATTTGAAACCATCCTTAGTTTGGGCGGAAAGGGATGGTATGTTGATGTTCTAGATGCGAATCCATCATGCCCAAGAATGTGCAAGAAGATGGTTAAATCCAGTTTTAATCCGAAGTATGTAGATGTGATAAGGCAGATCGGAGATTCTAAGGTAACAATTACACAAGGGTCACAAGGGAAACAAGGGTCACAGAGGGTAATAATGGTTATTTTTTGTTTTTCAGGATATTTGAAGTATTCTTCATATTGAACACGAAGAGGAAGCTTTACTTTCTGATCTGAAGGATTACGAAGGATGCCACGATCCCGATGTTCTGATATGGATGGAACATCTTTGTAGAAATCCGAAGGGTATTTGTTGGGAAGACATCTGTAAGCAAGAACTGTTGAGGAAGAAGAGTGTGAGCGAAAAAATAATAGAGGTTGAAGATGACGAAGACGAAGGATGGGTAGGTGTTGTTGAAGCTGATGAAAAAAGAAAAGGTGATGCTAAAGTCGAAAGAGAAGGAGAAAAGAATTATCAAGGTGATGCTGATGTTGCAGTCCCTCTGACACTGGAGCAGAAATTAATAGAGGAAATAAAGAAGTCGGTGAAAAGAATCATCAACGCCGTAAGAGACCTTCTAAAGGATATCGGGTTTTGCCTAATCCAAAATAAAAGGCTACCGAGAAAGATATGAGCACCGGACCAATCTTCCGGCATTGTTAGTAAGAAATTGTGTCCCCAAGATGCTCATTCTTGGAGGGTTTCCTTCTTTGACTTCTGGAGAAGATGAATGGAAAGATGAGTATTATGAAGGTCTGTCACAGAAAAAAACGGGAATGACTGTGGTTTTTTCGCCTATAAATTCGTAGAAGCCTCGTTAATGAAAATGCATAATACTTTTCCTTTCATTTGCGGCGACAATGTTCCTTCCATGCGTGAGAAGATGATGGCTGATATATTTAGTAATGGAAAATGTATCCCTCCACCCCAAGACTAACTTGATATTTTGGTACATCATTTTTTTGGAATGGAAGATGTAAATATTTGATACATTGTTATTTTTTAAATATTTGGTACATTGACGCAAGGTCAAAGGGTCGTAGGGGTACAAAGGGTCACAGGGGTACAACGGTCGCAGGGGTACAAGGGTCGCACGGTCACACTGGGTCACAGAGCCTCATGTTGACCCTTGCGACCCATGTCGCCATTGCGACCCTTGCGGCCATTGCGACCATTGCGAACCTTGCGACCCATTTGGCCATTGCGACCCTATCGACTAATCTTTTAAATGTTAGACTACTGGCTTTTCCAGTGCTAGCTATGCTTTTTATTTTACCCATGCCACACTCAAGATCATTGCGACATGTCTCTGTTACCCCTATACTAAAAGGTTCATTAAATTTTCTAAGTCTCACCATAACACCCATTTGAGATGAGAATGAATCGGGAGAATCCCATCTCTCTCCTCTCTTCGTCTAAGTCTCTAACCCTAAATTCTCTGAAAAAAATCCATGTTACCTATGTGACCGTTTTGACCTTCGTCACGAAGGTCACATGGTGGACGCATGGCATCGTGTTGTCTATTTGTTACTCAAGGTCTTGGTAATCGCCGGACTCGGTCTCTATGCAGATACACACAAGTACTTATAACGTGGATGGAG
>CM071867.1:28272735-28295823 GCA_036759665.1 Gynandropsis gynandra
TTTGTCCCGTGATGATCCTCGAAGTTGCTCCTTAGCTCCGTGCATGTCCTTTAGCTCCAAAATGATCCAAATACGCGTAAAAACTTGTAAGAACATGAAAACACGAAAACAAGTAAACCGGAAACGGAATCATACGTAAAACAACACATATATATATCAAAAACATCTCCTAAATCGTGCAAGAAATACGTATGAAAACGAGATGATTAATTGTTCCATTAACCAATTAATCAGCCAACAATATTTTCCCAGTCTTTCCTAATTTTGGCATGCAATTGCACCCAAATTAGCTTATATAATACATATTCATTACAATTAAATAGGCGCGAATAAAAAACATTGCAGACTCTTTCTATTTCTTCAACCAAGCACCAATAGCATCAAATAATGGTTAGGATTAAATTGGCAAAATGATCCTTTTCATCTTGTTCCCCATAATGCTCCATTAACCGACCAACGATATTTTCCTATTCCTTCCTCATTTTGTCATGGTTCTGCACCCAAATTAACTATTCTATGTTAAACATGATATTATAAATATGACAGCATGTAGATTTAGTTTAAATGTAACTAACCTCAAGTAACATGCATTGTTTGTCAGGTTGTAAATTGGTTAATTAGACAACGCAACTCTTATACTAAATTGCTTACGCTTTTTGAATCTGATTAAATATTTTCATTTTTTGTGGCAACATTTTGTATACCATTCATAATACTTGCACATAACTTTAAAAGATGCTCACGGAGTTCACACTTTTCAAATAAGGTCTTCACGGTTTCATCACTAGCTCTGAGTTAAAATAACATGATGTGCGTTATATCAAGTGATAAAACCTAGACTAACGCTTCCGCAAGAATACGGATCGTGTAGTAACTAGGGTCGAACACAAGGAATTGATGCGACTTATAAGCTATTAAACTAATGGAATAGACGGTAAGGTGACACCCGAGCGGGCATGTCCTCTACCCGCTCGTGCAGGCCACTTGCCCGACCGTGTGCTCTTCTTCCAGCCCGAGCGGGCACCATGCCCGATCGTGTGATTCTTGAGCCCGAGTCGTGCAAACCTACGGGGATTTCTTGGCATCAGCTGGCCCGAGCGGGCACTCCAATTTCACCCGAGCGGGCACTCCATCTTTGGTCGTGTACCTTGAGTGCCCGAGTCGTGTAAAGCTACGGGGGTAATTGACAGCAAATAGCCCGATCGTGCACTCCAATTCCACCCGAGCGGGCACTCCATCTTGGTCGTGTACCTTGAGTGCCCGAGTCGTGCAAAGCTACGGGGGTAATTGGTAGCAAATAGCCCGATCGTGTACACTTCCAATGCCCGAGCGGGCATGTCTTGAAATGTTGTTTCGTTCCCTTCGCTCGGTGTTTGAGTGTTCACTTTCAGTGCATGGCCTTGCACAAGTCGAATCTTGTTACTCAACTTCGTTTTCGGGGTTAGATTGCCATATTCACTCGTGTTTCTCCTCATGTCTTCGTTTCCTATTCAAAACACGAAATGTAGATAAAGTCTTCGAATATACTCAATAAGTGAATGAAATATAAATAATCTACTCTAAACTAGACCTAAGAATGATATAAAAACTACAACGGATTACGTGTTATCATAACACTTAAAACAAATGAATATAATAATAAAATTAAGATAAAGCTCCAAAGGTTTGGCCTTGTCCCCATATTTGCTTATCTCGACTTGAGTTTCATCGCTTTCAAATAGTTCACTTGGAAGGAAATAAGGATTAGCTTTAGTAATGGATATAGCACAATTCAGTTGCAAAAGCTTTGTATTGCTTACCTCCTTAGTTTGATAGGTTTGAGGTCCACGATATGATATTATCTCTAAGGATCTGCATCATAAGGTACTGTCTCTGTAATGAAGTTGTAGAACTCAGCAATGACCTCATCAAAAGCTTGCTCTGCCAAACGGAATGCTCAACAAATCCAAGGAATGAACAAAATTGTTCTAAGTCCAACATTTATTGCAAAACAAGACAATTTATAGAAAGATGGAAGCTATCATTTGGGCACATGAGTACCATTTTTGGAGTTCTAAACTTCTCAATAAAACACAAAATAGTTTTAAGCCAGGCCAAGTCTGATTGGATCAGTAGAAGGCATATCAAGGTTAGCTATAGTGGCTTTAGCTTGTTCAACCAAAGAGAAAGATCTGCATGCCATATCTATGTATAAAGGATCTACACCCAATAATAGAAAGAATCTTATTTCTTGTCTAAAACCACACTATAAACTTTTAAAACCTACTAAAAAACGAAAACAAAAAACAAAAGAGAGAAGGTAATCGATACCTTGAGAATGATAATACTGGTTAACAATGCCCCCTTACCATCGGTGCCACATCCCTTGCATTGTAGTCCACCTTAGGAGATTATGAACAAGTTCAGGAATTTGTTCAGGAATAAGTCCAACAAGATATCCCAGTGCAGGTTGAACCTGCTACACAATCTTTCTTGAGAAGGTCAACACGTTCTCGACGTGCACTTGACAGACTTAATCTGATGGTGCAAGAGGACATGGTCGGTAATAGAGATGACGACCCGTTGACTTTCCAAGAGGCTATACAAGGCCCAGATTCTGAGAAATGGTGGAAAGCCATGGAATCTATGAAGATCAACAAAGTATGGACTTTGGTTGATTCTTCACAGGCTTCCAGACCAATCGGTTGTAAACGGGTTTACAAGAAGAAGATTGGAGCAGACGGACAGGTAGAGACCTATAAAGCCCGTCTAGTTGCCAAGGGGTATAGTCAACAAGAAGGGATTGACTATGAAAAAACGTTATCCCCTGTGGCAATGCTCAAATCTATTCGGATTCTGCTTGCGCTAGCGGCGTACTGCGTCTCAAGTCTATCGTAGGTAAATTGCACACAGAACGATATGTAAAAGGAAAACCCATTTGGATGTCGGAATATATTTGGGATCAGATGTGCGCGCATTGGGATTCCCTAGAATTTAAGGCAAAGAGCGAGCGAGCAAGTAAATCCCGGCGTTCTGATAGAGCAGGATACGGGATAAGCGTACACACGGCAGGATCTCATTCTTTTGCGGAAGTATACGAAGATCTGGTAAGCTTTATTCAATTTTTATGCATTTATATAAAATTAACATTTTATTAAACTATGTCTTTTTTATTTTTTTCAGGCGAAAGAGAAGGGATACGAACCAGCATATATAGAATTGTTAGAACGTACGCACGTTAAGAAGTCAGTTGGCTCGTGGGTGGATTCTAAGGCGAAAAGCATTCACGATAAAATTGAAAACATGGCATCGGAGCGAGTATCGCAAATTCCCCCGAGAGAAGACGGCTCACAAACTACTCTTAGTAAGGAAGAGTACAACGAGTTGTATCTCGAGGTAATAATGAAATTCTACTATGATCTAATTTCACTATTTATGAATGTTATTAATTCTCGATATTTTTTTTACAGCAAGTTACGCCATACAAAGGTCGTATTTTTGGACTTGGAGCAATGGCCTCAAAACATTCAACTTCATCCAAAGGTAAAGAAAAAGTATCGGATTACGAGCTCCGGCATCAAATGGACGAAAGGTTCCAAGAATCCGAAGGCGCGTTGAACAAGCACTAAAGGAGGCTGAACTATCAAGAAAGGAGGCTGAACAATCAAGAAAGCATGTTGAACGATCAGATAGACGTATGGATAAGCTTCTGCGCATGATGAAAGCGCAAATGCCTAACATCGATTGGGATGCAGTTCAGAACAGTAATTCCGACCACGACTAATCGGAACGGCTTAGGATTATATGTAATCGGAATGTTGGTTATATGTATGGTTTGTAATTTTTTATGTACTAATATTTATCTTTTAATGTAATCGAACTTTTTAAAATTTTAATTTTTTTTATTTAAAAAAAAAATTGGAGACGGGCTGATGACGTCTCCAAATTTGTAGACGGATTGTGTGGTCCATCTCTAAACTTTAGAGACCGAAAACAACCGTCCCCAATCCAGGGACTGTTTGGGGACTACATTTTCCGTCCCTAATTGGGGACGGATTGGGGACTGAGATTTCCGTCCCTAATTAGGAACGGATTGGGGAAGGATAGAATTTGGAGTCGCGCGATTGGATACTACCTCTGGTCGTCCCTAATCCGTCACTGTTTAGGGACGGATTGGGAACCGATTTTTCAGTCCTTAAAACCTGATTTTCTTGTAGTGATTGTCCTAAGACCCCGGAAAAAAGAGAACGCATGAGTCGGCTTCCCTACGCTAGCGCAGTGGGAGCCATCATGTACTCCATGACGTGTACTAGGTCTAATGTAGCCTACGCACTAAGTGTAGTGAGTAGATATCAGGCAGATCCTAGTGAGGAACACTGCAAGGTTGTTAAGAACATCCTTAAGTACTTGAGAAGGACTAAGGACCAGTTCCTCATTTATGGTGGTTCTAACTTGGAGTTAGAAGGATTTACTGATGTGAGTTTCTCGACAGACAGGGATGAAAGTCGGTCCATTTCAGGCTATGTATTTTTTCTGAATGGAGGCGCAGTTAGTTGGAAGAGTTCCATGCATGCTACTATAGCCGATTCGGTGATTGAAGCAAAATATATAGCACCTTGCGAAGCAGCTAATGAAGCGGTTTGGATGAGAAAGTTCATAGATGAACTTGGTGTTGTACCTTGGTTAAAGGAAGTCGTTCCTTTATTATGTGATAACACTGGAGCTATTGCTCAGGCGAAGGAACCAAGCTCTCATCAGAAATCGAAACATGTTTTGCGGAAGTATCACCTGATACGAGAGATCATAACGCGTGGGGACGTGCAAATCCAAAAGGTGGATGGATAGGAAAATGCAGCAGATCCGTTCACGAAGGCGCTTGGGTCAAAGGAGTTTGACAAGCATAAGTTGAGGATTGAATTGAGAGAGATGACTAGCTGCCATTAGTTTTTAGACATGTAGCGAGTTGTAATTTAGACATCGATTTCATTTTTAATAATATATGGCATTATTTTCGTTTAATGAATTTTCATAAGTGTATGATAGAGTCCAAGATTAAATCTGAAACTTGACATTATGATAGAGATCATAATAAAGAGAGTCAAGTTTTTTGTATGATTTAATCTGAATTGTTCTTGTCCGAAGGATCACTACCCGAACTACAGTGATCCGGAAAGAACAACATGCATATGATAAGTTTCTATGGTGATAGAAATCAGTAGATCTCTTTTACTGAATCACATATATGGGTGATACACATAATGATGTGATCACTGAACTGACCTAAAGGGAGAAATGCTTAAAGGTTAAATAACCAATGAACTGTCATAAGATTTCTCCAGATAGTTAGATAGTTAATTTTTCCTTAGACCTGAGATCATCATAGTAACTAGTCTCATCTATTATTCTTTGATTCTGGACACCTGGTATTTGAGAGTACTAGTTGAATAGATATTGGGAATAATTAGATATTTTCGTAGTTAGTGACTGGTCAAGATGAGATCCATCAACTCTTGGTAAGAGTTTGAGCTCTATATCGTCAGTAATCACAATGATTGTACGAATCTCTAGCCAGAATGCATTGAATGAATGAAGAAAGATGTTTCTTAGGTTCATTCATCAGACAGTCGTGATTGACATGAGACATAGTTGATGATCTGTAAGGCTGACAGTTATGACCATGCTAGGATGCATCCGGAGCTGTAAAGATGGAAGGAAATACTAACGTCAACTTCACCCTGGTTCGTTTTGGGTAAGGTTGTTAGTCAAATGAGTAAGGATGTTACTTCACGCTATCCGATCGTTGGGGAATGTTGCTAGACGCCAACCTCGATTAGTTAACTAGTGGAGACTAATTGGCTACCGGTTTAGTGATGAACCTACGAGGTCACACGCATACGAGTGTCTCAGTATCTGCTTGTGATTGTTAGACAATCAGTGTGGAATGCAGTTATATTCATCCGCTAGCACCGAAGAATATAATTGTATTTGTTTTTCTTTTGGGGTTAGTACATAAGATGTACGGGCAAGTGTGTGTATAGAGATACATGTACTTCGACTATTTGAGATATTACGTAAAGGCAAGTGGGAGATTGAAAATAATATGCCTCTTACGTAATATTCCTATAGTCGTGGGTTTAAGTGTAATTATTAAAAGGTTAATAATTATATAAGAAACGAAAAACGAGTTTTCGTTATCAGATTACACAATCGCAAAAATCAAAACCCTAGCCGTCAAAAGAAAAAACGAAGAACGAAAAACTGTTTTCGTTCTTCCCAAATTCCGCACCAACGGTTGGAAAGCAGATCCGTTCTCGGCGTGGATACGCGTAGAGGGCTTGCACTATCAAGTCTTACATCTGATAATCACACGCTTAACGGTAACAGGTATATTCGAAATCGTTTCTAAATCTGTTCATCGTTGAAACCCGAAAAACCAATCCGAACATGACTAGATCTAATAATTCGGGTTGATAAAAACACGCTTCCGCACCCAAATCAACCCAACAATGTTGAAGCATTGTCAATATGTAAATGAAGGCTCTGGTATTAAACTGTGTGTTCCTTTTGTATCTTATCAAACCTTTCGGTTGATAGCGTCCACATCTGCCATATCATTCATAGTTCACGTGGAAGGAAAAAAACTTAGTTTTAGTAGTAGTGGATAGAGTACAATTTAGTTGTAAAAGTTGTGTGTTTCTTACCTCCTTACTCTGGCAGGTCTTAGGTCCATGATATGATATTATCTTTAAGAATTCACATCATAAGGTGTTGTCTTTGTAATATTCCTTATTAGAGTTGTAGATCAAATCAATGACTTCATCAAACCCTTGCTTTGCCAAACGGCATGCTCATCAAGTCCAAGGAACAAATAAAATTATTATGAGTCCAACATTTTATCGCAAAACAAAACAGTTTATAGAAAAATATAAGCTATCATCTAGGCACAAGAGCATCATTTTGGGGAGTTCTAAACACTGTAAGAGAATAAAGAGTATTTGAGAGCTGAGCTAAGTCTAATTAGATAAGAGGCAAATCAAAGTTAGTTGTAGCCTCTACAATGAAAGAGAAAGATCTTTAGGCCATATCCATTCATAAAGAACTTACACTGAATAATAGAAGTAATCCCATTTCTTGTCCAAAACCAAACTATAACTACAAAAAAGAATGAAAAAAATGCCCTGAATGAGGTGGCCGAGTGGTTCGGCTTGGGGTGACCTTCAACGAGGTCTTGGGTTTGATCCCTTCGGGGATTGTTTCCCTCCCCAAGTCTCTCCCTGCCCTCGGTCAAGCCGATTGGCTCACGGGTCAGTTTTCTTAGGCTGCGTGGTTTGCCGACTATTGCGTAGCTCCGGGGGTTTACAGTGCGCTCACCTTCGGGTCCGAGGTTCGCGGGTTCCTCTCGTTACCAAAAAAAATGAAACACTAAAAGAGCATAAGGTAATCGATACCTTGAGAATGATAATATAGGTTAAGAATGCCCATTACCATCATTGACACATCCATTGCATTGCAGGCTACCATAGGTGATAATGGGAGATTGATGAGGGTAGGCTTTGCTCGACAACTCGACAATACAAGGACCGGTCACTAGAGCATAAGTTAAGATGATGCAAAATGTGTTTGCTCGATTGGTGGCGGATAAACTTGCTAAGGCACCACAAGAGCATCAAAGATATCAAAGGATACTAATGTAATGTGTCTACGAGTGGACAAGGTCAAAGAGGACAAGTTTAGATAGGAGAGCCGGACACGCTCGGTCCGAGCAACCTACTGCTCGACCCGAGCAAATCCAATAGACAATAGATTAATGATACGCTCGGTCCAAATAGAGTCACGCTCGACTCGAGCGAATCCATAATACCAATGGAGCAGGTGGTAGGATTGACTGCTCGGACCAAGAACTAAGGAACTCGATCGAGCGAATGAGAGCTCCACTGACCGTTACTTTTTCTCAGCTGAATGTCCTTTAGTTTTTTTTTTAATTTAGGGTAGAGACTTAAACAGCGCTCGACCCAGCAGTTTCATAACTCGACCGAGAATTTTAGTTTGGTTTAGTTAAGTTTTCTTTTTCAGTTTATTTCCATTATTATTTGGTCCCTATAAATAGAGAACCCTTTGTATGACATTATTATCTAAGTTTTTATCAACGACATTGACTTTTTCCTTGCTTATCCTCGAGATTTAGCTATGGAACTCTTGGAGATTTTTCGAGTTCTTCTTCGATTTATCAACATCAGATCACAAGTGTTGTGGCACTATTCATGGTGTTTGTGGTTCTCTAGTTGGTTTGTAGTTTGGACAACGAGTTCCTAGTAGGTTTCATTCCAATTTCATCCATATAACAATAGAACATCGATCTAGGATCATATCAAGCGGTATCAGAGCCTCGTACCTGTGTTAGCCTATCTAGATTTTTTAAATCTTTTATTCTAGTTACTTTTTCTTTACTTTGATTCAGTTTGTTTTATAATTGTTTTTGTCATTTACAAAAAAACGAAACCACAAAAAAGAAGGAAAACAACAACAAAAAGAAAAAAAGAGACTTCATGACCCGAACCAGCCGCTCCTACCAAAACATTCTTATAAAATTG
This sequence comes from Gynandropsis gynandra, assembly GCA_036759665.1. Classification (NCBI taxonomy): domain Eukaryota; kingdom Viridiplantae; phylum Streptophyta; class Magnoliopsida; order Brassicales; family Cleomaceae; genus Gynandropsis; species Gynandropsis gynandra. Next base: position 28,281,306 of record CM071867.1, read on the forward strand.
TGATACTCAATGTTTCAAGTGTCAAGGTCGAGGACACTTTGCTCGGGACTGCTCGAATAAAAATGTCATGATCATACGGACTGATGGAGTATATGAGATGACATCTGAAGATGAAGGAGTGCCAAAATTAAGGATATATACCTCATTCAGATGAAGGGTTTGAGGAGTACGAGACAATAAAGCACGAGTTACTAGTAGCCCATCTAGCATTAAATCTGCAAGCTAAAGAGAAATCGTAAAAAGGAAAACATCTTCTAAACAAGTGGGCTAGTGCAGAACAAGGTATGTAGTATTATAGTGGACGGAGGCAGTTGCACGACGTGGTTTGTGAAAAAATTAGGACTGAATATGACGAAAGCATCCCAAATCCTAAAACGTTGGAGTGATTGAATGACAGCATTGAAACCAAGGTTCATCATCAAGTGAAGGTCAAGTTCAGTATTTAAGGTACGAAAACGAGGTAGTGTGTGATGTAGTCCTAATGCAAGCGGGTCACCTCCTGTTGGGCCGACTATAGAAGTTCGATACTCGAGCGTAACATGATGGGTTCAACAACAACTTCGTTTATTTCAAAGGACGACACATTCACTTACCTCCACTCACACTTAAAGAGGTATTTGAGGATCAAGTAAGGTTAATGAAGAGCAAGAAGAGGAAAACTCAAGTCAGTGGCCATGAGGTAGTTCACGAAAACAGTGAGGTCTCGAGAGAAACTAAGAAACAAGCCTTTGAGAGATAACCTGTGAGCACAACCTTTCTTTCAATAAGAGTGAGTGAATTCAAAAGGGCTTGCCAATCGAACCAGACTATGTTTATACTTTTATTCAAATACTCATATTTCACTAACGAGCTCACCTCCTCTTTATCTAGTGTTATCGATGAGTTATTGCAGGGCTTTCAGGACGTGTTTCCCGAAGAAACACCAAACGGATTACCTCCAATTGGTGGGATTAAGCACCAAATTGACTTCATACCTGGCACGAGCATTCCCAATTGGTCAGCTTACCGAACCAATCCCGAGCAGACCAAATAGCTTGAGAGATAGGTCCGTGAGCTCGTGGAGAAGGGATACATGAGAGAAAATATCTCATAATGCGCTGTAAAGGTGATACTTTTGCCTAAAAAGGATGGCACATGGTGAATGTGGGTTGATTGTTGCACAATCAACAACATTACGGTAAAGTATCGTCATCCCATGCCTCTTTTAGATGACATGTTAGACAAATTGTATGGTTCTTCTGTATTTTCTAAGATAGATATGAAGTGAATACCATCAAATAAGCATGAAGGAGGTTGATGAATGGAAGACCAAATTAAGACCAAGCTAGGGTTGTATGAATGGTTAGTCATGCCTTACGGGTTAAATAATGCTCCTAGCACAGTTATATGACTAATGAATCATATTCTTAAGAAGTTAATAAGAAAATTTGTTGTTGTATACTTTGGTGACATCCTCGTAAAGCAAAACCTTAGAAGAATATGTAGGGCACCTACGATCGGTTTTCGACGTGTTGCAAAGCGAGAAACTGTATCATAAATGTGTTTTTATACTAATATACTTGTGTCCTTAGGATATGTAGTAAGTGAACAAGGAATACATGTCGATGAGGAAAAGATAGAGTTCATATGCAATTGGCCGAGCCCATGATAGTTGGAGAGGTCCGAAGCTTTCATGGATTGGTTGGATTCTATCGCCTATTTGTTAAAGATTTAAGCACCTTGGTTGCACCTTTGACTGAAGTAATCAAGAAGAACGTCATGTTCCAGTGGGGTGAAGCACAAGAGAGGTGTTTTCAAACTCTAAAAGATAAATTGACACAAGCTCCCTTATTGGCATTACCTGATTTCACTAAAACGCTTGAAATTGAATGTGATGCATTAGGTGTAGGAATTGGAGCGATGTTGATGCATGAACATGGACCTATTGTGTACTTCAACGAGAAGTTAAATAGAGTACAGTTAGGTTACCCAACTTATGATAAAGAGCTATATGCATTGGTGCGAGCGCTCAAGACATGGCAACACTACTTGTGGCACAAGGAATTCGCGATTCATACTAACCATTGAATCACTCAAACATCTCAAGAGGCAAAAGAAGCTGAACCATAGACACACCAAGTGGGTGGAGTTCATAAAGACCTTTCTGTAAGTCATCAAGTACAACCGATATAAGAAAAATGTTGTTGTTGATGCATTATCTCGATGTTACACTTTGCTTTCTGTAGTGGACGCAAGGGTGCTAGGTTTCAAACACATTAAGGAACTCTATGACACTTATCTTCATTTTGGTAAAATATTCAAGTCCTTTGAGAACACTGCCATGTTAAGTACTTCCGTAATGATGGATATTTATTTCATAAAAGTAAGTTGTGCATACCCCAAATGTTTTGTTCAGGATTTATTGGTTTGTGAAGCACATGATGGAGGACTAGTGGGCATATTGGAGTGGCTAAGACTTTTTCCGTATTGCAGGAATATTTCTATTGGCATCATTTGCATCGAGACATTAAGTGCATTTGTGGATGGTGCATCACATTTAAGAAAGCTTAATCCTATTTGCAACCCTACTAATGTATGTAGGGGTGTCATTCGGGCCAGCCCGAACCGAAATTAAACGAGTCTAAATATCTCGACCCGTGGCCCAGCCCGGCGGGCTTCGGGCTTCTGCAGTTGCTTTCTCAACAATAGCCATTTGAGCTTCAGTTGTTGCTCTTTCGTATGCTTCTCTCGTAGCCCGCTCTACAGCCGGTCTACCTAACTCCCTCTCCCTTTCTATCCTCTCTTTCTCAAAGTCTTCTATGTTCTCTTTCTCTCTCCTCCTTCTCCTTCTCCCTCTCACGAGCTCTTTGCATCTATTTCTCTTTTTCTACCCTTTCATGAAAGAATTCGTTTTAACTTTATACGAATTCTAAATCCTAATTTTCTATTGCGAATTACATCAAAATCGAACAAAAGATCGTGATAAATACCTGAATCCATAGAATACGTAATACAGCGGAATTGATCTTCTAGTTCTACGTCTAATCGTTGGATTCAACACACTGATGGGAGTGTGAAGAAGAAAAATGAGAGTTTTATAAAATTTTTTAGTGTCGGTAAGAAATTAATCCACATTAAAAAAAACTTAAATCGCATCTATATATACACGTGAACCAGGGACCATAGACCGAGAGTTAACCGGTTAATTATCTGGTTCTCAATTGTCCCTTGAGTTGGTAGCAACAAAAGCACTATGTGTCTTTTCCTGCCTCAATCTCTGTTCCTCTTGCACACAAAGGGAAATAAGCTCATTAAGAGTCCATCTGTCCCTCTGACAGTTATAGCTAACTTTAAAATGACCATATTATACAGGGAGAGATATCAAAATCATGCACATTAGGACTTCTTCCGACAACTCAAGGCCAAGTGCGTTTAACTTAGAGGCATTGTTTGACATTTTCACAATGTACTCCCGAATACTCATGTTGCCCTTGTACCTCATAGAGACAATTTCCGCTAAAACAGAAATTGATTCCACTATCGTGACCCATCAAATCAAGCATGATCAGTAAGTGCTCCTTCCATTCAGCAAATTTTGACCCATTCAATATAGGGATCGAACTGATATTGGTAGAGATACTTGATGCCGATTGCACAACTATAAAACAAAAGATAACTCGTGTTAGACATATATTCAATAAAACCTTAACTAAATGATAACACAAGATCTTATCCCATCACAAGACATCTGAGCAACATCAAAATTTAGTCTTTGGACATTAATTTTGACTTGCAATAGACGACTCAATGTATTAATAAATAGTGTAAATTAAACATCTAATATAGTAGTTAACCTTTGGGCATACCCATCACATTTATATTATACCGAACATAAACACTAATTATTAATGCACATAGAATACAATACTGCCAAACCATGATTCACCTTTGGGTTTATCAAAGTTCGCATGAATTATAATATGTAACCTTCTCAATATAATTGAAATAATTATTTTTTCTAAGATTGCCTACTTTGGTAGGATGTTAAGAAATTTAATTAAAATGCATACATTGATCAAAAGATATAATAATCATCATCATAATTCAGTGAATAACCTTTATCCAAAATCTATTATATAACCTTATAATTACCCTATCTATATGTATAATTAATCATAATAAACTAAAATAATCGAAATTATTATATGATAACATAAATAATATTCGTGTCAATTCTAATCCAAATAAATTGCACAAATTAATTGGAATATATAAACACATCCTTATGTGTATTAGTCAACGGATTGGATTCAAAGTTTATCGAAGTATTCTTGCAATTATACCATAAAATCAAGCTTTCCAAAATAACTTGATAGGCAGAGAATTTTCCTGTTATCCCAGACATCTCAGGTCCGAAGACCATTACTTAATTCTAAATGGGCCTTCTATTTTGTTTTCAAGCGGGCAGGGTTTTTTTAAGTGGTCGGGCCCAAACAATCTCATATATATATATATTGGGCCCATTTTTGTTATTTGCTATAATTAAAAAATTTTACCGATCCATAAGGCCGTTTTAAAAAAAATCAAATAAAAAATTAATAATAATTTTGATCGGATAATTTGACCCTACGATCCACCTTTCATTCTAGTTATTTTAAAAAAAATTAATAACAAAAATAGTTCTTCTCCTCACCGTGAGAATTCATCCATTTTTTAATTTTACTTAAAATTGTATAATTTTCTATATTCAAACACGATTTTGATATAAAACACATTAGATCATCTTTAATTTTATGTAAATACAATAGATTAGGTTATGATATCAATTGAAAGAATTCGTTTTAACTTAAAACGGATTCTAAATCTTAATTTATATTCTGAATTACATCAAAATCGAACAGAAGATCGTGATAAATACTTGCATCCATAGAATACGTAATACAGCGGAACTAATTTTTTAGTTCTACGTGTAATTGTCGGATTCAACACACGGATGTATGAAAAAGAAAAATGAGAGATCTGTAAATTTTTTAAGTATCGGTAACAAATGAATCCACACTAAAACACTTAAATCTCATTTATATATACATGTGAACCAGGGACTATAAACCGAGAGTTAACCGGTTAATTATTCGGTTCTCATCCATCCATCATGGAATTTCGATATAACCAAAGGTCTCTACACATATAACCTTCCACATTTAATTCAATACTGAAGTTCGATCAATTAACTTAAATCCGGTCACATTTAATTTGGATTAAACCAGATCACAACACTTATTCCAAAATTATTCAATATATCGATCCACAAAAATAAGATTAAACCAAATATGTTATATTTCACAATCATATCTCTTTTTTTTTCTCTAAGTTCCCTTTCCTGAAAATCATAATTGTCCATTTGAATCCCTTCTTTACTTCTTCCTGTTTTCAAATTCTCTTTCTCTCTCATCTCCCGAGCATGCATAAATTTCGCCTCTACTTTTTCCATTGTCTCCTTCATGGCAACAACAGATGCAGCAGTTGTAGATTACAGATATGAGTTTTCACTAGACTCATGAACAGCTAGGGTTTTTCATGGCCCAACGAACTGGCCCGAAGCCGACAGGTCGTGCTAAAACATTTTTAGGCTTTATAATAGCTCGAGGCCGAAGGCCTGGTTACATTCAGGCCTTTCATCTTCAGGCTCTAGCACGCTAGTTGGGTGGCCTTCAGGTGGGCCCATGGGCCAGGCTCGATTTTGCCACTACCTATTTCAAGTCATCCATGGACGGATATTTCTATGGATTTTGTGTTAGTTCTCATTAGGTCTAAATCGAGACACGATTCAATATTACCATTGATCGATTCTCTAAGATAACCCATTTTATTGCATGTCATAAGACTGATAATTGCATGTTGTTGTATTGTTCTTTAGAGATATTGTACGATTGCATCATATTCCTAAGACTATTGTGTCTAATCGAGATGTTAAGTTCATGTCACTCTCAAACCGATAGACAAACGGAAGTGATTAATCGGAATTTATCGACCTTGTTATGAGCATTGCTCAAGGGTAATTTGAAAACATGGGAAGAGTGCCTATCCCATGTCGAGTTTGCATATAATAGGTGGTTCATATTTCTACTCAATTTTCACCTTTTGAGATCATGTATGGTCTTTTCCCGCTTAGACATGGCCTTTTTACCGTCGTTAGAGTTTGCTAACCTTGATGGCAAGAAAAATGCAGAGTATATGAAACAGATACACGAAAAGGCATGATCCAACATCAATAGAAGACCAATCGATATGTCAAACATGCAAATAAATGATGGAATAAGGTGGTTTTTCAATCCACATATCTAGTGTGGTTTCATTTACGCAAGGAGCGTTTTCCTCAACAGCGAAAATCCAAGCTTATATCCATGGCGGTGGACCGTTCAAAGTACTTAAACGCATCAATGACTACGCATACAAGTTCAAGTTGCTTGATGAGTACAATGTTAGTTCGACTTTCAATGTTGTTAACTTAGCTCATTTTGATGTAGATGATTATCCTGATTTTAGGTCAAATTCGTTTGAAGAAGGAGGGGATGATCAGGATTAGGATCTGCCCGACACATCGGCAACACAATGACCGATAACCATAGCTAAATCTAAGAGGATGCATAACATTACTTGATTGGTGGTGGACAAACTTGCTAAGGCACCACAAGAGCATCAAAAGACATCAAGGGATGCTTATGCGACGTGTCTACAAGTGGACGAAGTCAAAGAGAACGAAACGACGAGAGAGCCAAAGGTGCTCGGGCCGTGCAACCTACCGCTCCACCTGAGCGAATCCACTGGACATGAGACGGACATGCAAGGCGCGCTCGACCCGAGTGAATCACTGAACTAATGGTGCATGCAGAAGAATTGGCCATTCGACCCCAGAACTAAGAAACTCAACCGAGAATTGGAGAGAGCATTACTTTTGGTGGTTTAACATACTTTAGTTTTTGGAAATTTAGGGTTAAGACTTAAACGACGCTCGACCGAGCATTTTTGTCGGGTTAAGTTAAGTTGTCCTATGTTAGTTTATTTCTATTATCATTTGGTCTCTATAAATATATGTCCCTTTGTATGACATTATTATCTAAATTTTTACAATGACATTGTCTTTTTCCTTGCTAATCCTCAATATTTAGCTATTGAACTCTTGGAGAGATTCCGAGTTCTTCTTCATCTTATCAACACTAGATCACATGTTTGTGGCGTCATTCACGGCATTTAAGGTTCTCTTGTCGGGTTATAGTCTTGGTTTAAGACGTCCTATCTTTGAGAAGACAAGTTCTAGGGTTCTACTATCAAGTTACTAGTATTTCATTCCAATTCCATATATCTAATAATAGAATGTCGATCTAAGATCATACAAGAGATTATTAATGACATGATTCGTCGACGAGGGGGAGTAGAGAGCCAAACACACCAACCTTAGAGAGAGCAAAAACAAACGACGAACGAGCATGATCGGAGAGTGTGCAAGCATCAGCGTGGTGGAGTTGAAATCCAAATAGGCAACGTCAGGGGGAGAAAAACACGAGTGATATACGAGCTTTATCAAAGGGTGTGCATGTATCACCGAGTGAAGGTGAGATTCAAACATGCTAAAAATAGTAAAATTTAAAAATAGGAAGAATGAATTTTTTTTTCCAATTTCAGATGGTGTTTTAGATTACCGAAATAGTTTGCGGGAAACAGTTTGCGGGATGCACCCTCGAGTGTAATGGAAACAATTGAAAGACGAATGTGGAGGATTCGAAATGAAAATTTTCTTTCCTAGAAAAATTTACAACTGCTATTATAAATATAATTATAAATTATTTGAAATAATATGTTTATACTTTTTTGTAGATTAATTATAAATTATATAAATGAAATTGTTTCTAATAAATAATGATGGAGTATTTTTGTTTCAATATAGGTGCGGTTAAGCCCATGTTCGACAGGAGCTGTAGAACAGGGCCCTCAGCTCATTGAGGGCCCATTATTAAAAAGATATTAATAGTTACACCAAAAAATATAGAAACTCTTCCCATGGTTCCCAGAAACCCTTACCCTAAAAAATACATAAACTCTTCTCACGGTTCCCAAAAATTATCTTTTTTGCTCTCTTTTCCAAGGGTTTTTGCTTAAGAATTCAAGCGGTTTTTGTTTCCTCTCGATTTTTTAGCTTCAACCATTTGGGATCTTCAGTTTCGTTGGCATATGTTTCTGGTCTCTCGACATCTTTCTTTTTTATTTTGTTGTGTAATCGGATGGATCAGCTTTTTTGTTTGATCATTGTGGTTAGTTTGTGATATGATATCTGTAGAAATAGAAAAAAAAAGGACTAGCAATGGCGAACCTTTTTTGTTTCCATTCTCTTTTTTGTTCCATGTTTAAGATCGAGACGTCACTTCTTCTATGATTTCATTTCTTGTGTGTGCTTATTTGGGTTGTTTCCTTTGATTTGTAGCATGGAAATCGTTTTTCCTTTCTCCGCCAATTATTGATTTAGATTGGGGACCAATTATTGTCCTAGTAAAGTGATTTAAAACCCTAGATTGGGGACTATGATTGGGATCGAAACCTACCTATCTCGTCTTTTTAGTTCAATCTTTATTGCTGTAGAAATGGTAATTTTAGTTCAATCTTGAGATGGATGTCGTTTTCTTTGAATGGTCTTGTAGTTTTGGTAGACACTAGCATAATAGCATGTTCTTCCTTTGTTTGTAAGGGTCTTTTTTCCCTTATTAGTTGGAATCCGAGAGGTTTCCATATTGGATTGTTTATGACGAGCAGTAAATTATAGTTCGAGATCTTTTTTCTAGTTGAGTCGGTCCTACTTCAATATTGTAATAGAATTGTATTCTCCGTTTGGATTTAGGGTCCGACTGGTGGAAACGTAGCATTTGCGCTTGCGTTTGGCGGCGTTTGCGCTTGCGTTTGACGGCGTTTTGTTTCATTTTATCTGAATGGTGGAAACACTGTGTTTGCGGGCGACTGCGACTAAAAACGAATGGTAGAAAACTGTTGCGATTGCGTTTTGAGCAAAATTACCAAAATAGACAATTGTTAATAAAAGAATTTATTTTAATTTTGTTTTTTATTGTATACTTTTTAATTATAATTTTTAAATATTGAATATACAAATATATATATATATATATTTGTGATTAATATAAATTATAATATATATATATATATATATTTATATATATATATATTTACGATAAATATGAACTATAAGAGAAGAGAATGGCAATTAGGGGTATTTCAATAATTTTATAAAAAACGTGTTAAAACGCAGACGTAACGCATCTAAATTTCAGATTTTTAAATTTTATATTTCGTGGTGTTTATATTTCTTTTATTGTATACTTTTTAATTATAATTTTTAAATATTTGAATATACAATATATTTGTGATTAATATAAATTATAATATATATACAAACATATTTATATATATTTACGATAAATATGAACTATAAGAGAAGAGAATGGCAATTAGGGGTATTTCAATAATGTTATAAAAAACGTGTTAAAACGCAGACGTAACGCATCTAAATTTCAGATTTTTAAATTTTATATTTCGTGGTGTTTATATTTCTCTAAAACTCTACCAATTGCTTTAAATATCATCCACAATCGCCAAAAAACATTATCATTATCCACAATCGCCAAAAAACACAATCGTTGCATTTGGCTATTCCATCTGTAACTAGAGAAATTATTATTTTTGCGTTCTGGCAAAAATATCAATGGCCCAAAAGTGGGCCGTGTTAAAGGCTTTGAGCTTTGACATTTTTAACATATCAAGTACGGCCGAAAAGTTAAATACCCAATTACTAAATATTCAGTTTTTTCATTCTTCTTGTTTCTTTCTAAACTTGAGATCGCTGAGACGAGGTAACTGCTTCGGCTTCACTGCCCCTCTCCTAGCTCAGAACTCTTATTCGGATGATTAATGGTCTCGGACGTTGACGATACAGACGATACGGTCGTATTCAGGAAGAGCTATCGGTTAACCAGGAGCTAGGATCATCACTACAAAGAAGAAAATATACTTTTTGGGTCATCATGGGGAAATTGGTAGCGGAGTGGGGTTCTGGTCGGGCAGCAACTGGTTTTTATGGAGATGAAAGTCAGCAACTTAAGGGTCCTGTCGCTGTTGCCTCTCTGTGTGGAAGAACTCGCTACGGGAAGAGCTTTATCTGGAATCAGGTTTGTTTGGGTTAATACTGTGGTGTTGAGTTTGGTCTAGAGTTTAGGGTTTAGCATTTCCCGTCACTTTTGTTTCAGTTTGGATTCTAATGTTGTGTTTCTAGTGAATAACGTTGAAGTTGATTCCAATGGGGCTCCTTTTGTTATCATAGTTTCTCGTTAGGAAGCAGAGGTTCGGGCTCGCTGCAACTGCTCTACTTGCTGTAGATTTCTGCATCTGGTTTTATATTTGATTCAACAAGTGATGAGATTTGTTTCTGGGAAATGGGGAAGAAGAGTGCGAAAGATGTATGCGAATGTGATTACATGTATCTACATATGTACTTAGCAATGAAATATATACCCTTGTGTGTGAAAGATACTTCGATTTAGTACATTTTTCCGGCGGCAATTGTATAAACTTGGAAGCTGAAATGTCTGATTTGGGTGTTAATGCAGCTTCTAAGCAGGAGCATGGGATATCAAGTTGGATATGTTAACCGTCCACGTGCAGGAGGTCTATGGATGTGGATAGAGCCAGTAAAAAGGATTGCGGAAGATGACACCGAATATAATTTAGTGTTACTCGACATTGAAGATGATCAATCAGTTAGTCTTTTTTTTCTTTTCTGTTTGGTAGACATCAAAGATATGAAAGGGATAGTACTGTGTAGTTTGTTCAGATGCGATTGCCTCTCATGTTATTAACTTGGCATCACAGGATACACACAATACCCATATATTCTGCTTGGCTGTCCTCCTGTCTAGCTTGTTCATCTATGGTCCGGTAAATATCCTCTTGCTTACGCTTTAACTGTGTAAATAGGACTTATATTGTTTTCTTTCCAGTAATGTTTTCTTTCTCGATTTGGGTATTCTTAGTGCTCTGTTAATGCTATAAATTACCACTTATAAAATTAAAAGATTAAGTTGCTTGTGTTTCAGACTGGCAGTGAGAATGACGTTGCAGTTGATAACCTTTCTCTTCTAATGGAGATTGCCAAGAACAAACATGACACAGGTGTTATGGGAAATGAAGTTAGAGGGCTTGGGCAGTTCTCTCCCATGTTTGTTTGGCTTCTGATGGTGACAGTTGTCTTATTGTACATTTTGTTCCAGGTGTTCAACCTAATAACTGCTGGTCTGTGATGTTTATTCACGTTTATAACTTTTTAACTAATAGGGCCTTAACTCGGATAATGAGGAGGATAATTCTAGAGTATCAACTTCAACTCACCTAGCATCAGCCCTAAAGCAGGGTGCATGTTGTGGAGAAGACACTACTGCTAAGAAAAATGTTTGTTAATCCTCTCAATAGGCATCTTTTGAATGTTATCTTGTAACTTCATGATTTTCAAGCAACCTTTTGAATATTTTTTCAATAGATTCATGAATCTCTCCAAGCCCTTTTTCCAAATCAAGAGCGTGTCGCCCTTTCTTGTCCTATCATTAACGAAGAAGAATTTCTTTGCATTGACCAAAACTTGGTAACTCTTTACCTTTACGATTGGTACTTTTTTCTGCTTTTCTCTTGACTGACGCAATGCTTGCTCTTCCTTAAATAGCTCAAACAATTGCGGCCCCAGTTTCTATCCTGTATTGATGCACTTATGAAGATTGTCTTTGAGAGAACAAGGCCTAAGCAAATAGATGATACCATCGTGACGGGCCCTCGTCTTGCTGGTGTTGCAAAAGGTTTTCTAGAAAGTCTGAACAACAATGTTGTCCCTAAAATTTCTTCTTCATGGCAGGTTATTGATCATTAACTCTGGCATTGCTCTGTTTTCTCTTCAATTTATCCCGGATTCTTCATGCAGGTTTTTTACTAGCATAAATAGTGATTCTTGCAAGTATATTTTGATATAATATGTTTTTGCAGTCTGTCGAGGAATTAGAATGTTGCCGGGCCTATGATAAAGCAACTGATGTGTATCTCTCTTCTTTGGAGCCCGTGGAGGCTTCTGAAGAAGTAAGTTATAAGCCATGCAACATTCATATCACATTTGATTCAATAATAAACCTAAACTTTAGTATGATTATATGCTTGCAGCTGTCCCTGATGGAAGCGCACAGTAAGGCAGTTCTCAAAGCTATGTCTGAATTTAACGGATCCACCATCGGAAATGGCAAAGCAAGACAGAAGTATGAAACAAAACTTCACAGTTTTTTTAGAAAGGCATTTGAGGTCACGTGCCCTACTCTTCTTTTCTTAAGCGTCCTTTTCATTAGAAGTCTATCATGAGTTTTTAAGATGTGTTTCTACCATATTTCATTGTGGGTTATCCTCGGTTCGCCACGGATTAATAGTACTCCAGACATAATATTTACCTATGTAACCTCTCTTGTTTTTGGTGCAACGTTCTAAATATACTTGCCAATTTCAGGATCACAAAAAAGTCCTTTATATGGAGGCGGATTCAAGATGCTGTAATGCTATAGAAGATATGGGGAAGAAACTGCAGACAATTTGCCATTCTCGTGATGCCCGTGTCGAAGATGTGGTCAAGGTTCTCTTCTGTTCTTACTTAACTAACAAATCTCTTACTCAACTGGAACAGTGGATGGTCAAACATGATTGTGCTGGCATAGTTCGATTAGTTAAATACTTGGCAATGCGGAAAATATTTTGAAGTGTTCTCGAAATAAAAGAGTTGTAGGCAATTGAATTTAAAAAAATATTACAAAAACATATATATTCAAGTGGGTTTTTGATACACGCTCGGGTTAAGCGGCTCGAGACGTGTGTTCGGTGAACCGAAATCCTCGTCTGTCAAGCGAGATTTCCTTGAGTTGGATGGAATGATCGACACCACAAGTGTCTAAAACGCACTTCAAAGGTTCCCGGAACGAATGAAGGCAAAGACGTTTCCCGGAAACGTTCTTAAGATAAAAGCAGAAATTCTCTCAAACTTTATTCACTCCAAAATCCAAAACTGATTACAAAAGAAGGTTGAGACTGCTTTTATAGGTAAGTCTCAAGCCTTAGAAAAAGCCAAAATACATCAAATGATTGCCCCAAGGCCCCTATTGGCCGAAAATAGCCTGAAAAATGGGAAAAGTGGGCCAAAAACTTGCTGGAATGGACAAATGACGTCATCAGACCGTTGGGGGCGCGGGGTGACGTCATGTTACCGTTTGGAGGCGCGGGCTGACGTCATGTTACCGTTAGAACGTGCTGGATCGCCCCGTGACGTCATGTGACCGTTGCGACCCGTGGAAGTGACGTCATCAGGTCGTCTGGGCCATTTAGGCGTCCTAGGCGCTCGGGCTAATGGAGAAGATGGTCGCGACCCGGCCAACGGCCTCGGATGAGTGGTCTTCACGGACGAGAGCCTCCCATGCGTCCTTCATAATCTCGGCCGCCTTGGTCCTTAAGCTCCGAGCTCGGCCCCTCGTGATCAGACCGCGAGAGGACTCCACTTCTTCGGTGCCTCGGGTCGCCTCCTCGCTTGCATGTCCGGTCCTCGGGTCGTGTCCGATGTCCTCATCAGTTTTGTTTCCTGATTGAGAATAAGTAATATACAATTATTTCCACAACTTGGCAATTATTTCCACAACTTAGATCTTTTTTTGTAATTACGAAAAAGACAAAGAACTAAATGGTTAAAGGGACCTACCAGCTTTAGTGTTTGTGCTAGAACGCAGACCCTGAGTGTTGTGCCTAAAAACTTGTAACAGCCATGTTTATGTCAGCTTTGTGATGTAATGTCAGTGTTTGTGTCATGAACCTCGTGAATACGGGTGCAATGAACTATAGGCTTGGCTATAAACTTTATTCACTCCAAAATCCAAAACTGATTACAAAAGAAGGTTGAGACTGCTTTTATAGGTAAGTCTCAAGCCTTAGAAAAAGCCAAAATACATCAAATGATTGCCCCAAGGCCCCTATTGGCCGAAAATAGCCTGAAAAATGGGAAAAGTGGGCCAAAAACTTGCTGGAATGGACAAATGACGTCATCAGACCGTTGGGGGCGCGGGGTGACGTCATGTTACCGTTTGGAGGCGCGGGCTGACGTCATGTTACCGTTAGAACGTGCTGGATCGCCCCGTGACGTCATGTGACCGTTGCGACCCGTGGAAGTGACGTCATCAGGTCGCCTGTGCCATTGGGGCGTCCTAGGCGCTCGGGCTAATGGAGAAGATGGTCGCGACCCGGCTCCGAGCTCGGCCCCTCGTGATCAGACCGCGAGAGGACTCCACTTCTTCGGTGCCTCGGGTTGCCTCCTCGCTTGCATGTCCGGTCCTCGGGTCGTGTACGATGTCCTCATCATTCCCTCCCCCTTGCGAGCGTTCCATCTGTGGAATGCTATCATCTGCATCGAAAGGAGATA
>CM071867.1:28299093-28316504 GCA_036759665.1 Gynandropsis gynandra
CTTTTTTTTCTTTTCTGTTTGGTAGACATCAAAGATATGAAAGGGATAGTACTGTGTAGTTTGTTCAGATGTGATTGCCTCTCATGTTATTAACTTGGCATCACAGGATACACACAATACCCATATATTCTGCTTGGCTGTCCTCCTGTCTAGCTTGTTCATCTATGGTCCGGTAAATATCCTCTTGCTTACGCTTTAACTGTGTAAATAGGACTTATATTGTTTTCTTTCCAGTAATGTTTTCTTTCTCGATTTGGGTATTCTTAGTGCTCTGTTAATGCTATAAATTACCACTTATAAAATTAAAAGATTAAGTTGCTTGTGTTTCAGACTGGCAGTGAGAATGACGTTGCAGTTGATAACCTTTCTCTTCTAATGGAGATTGCCAAGAACAAACATGACACAGGTGTTATGGGAAATGAAGTTAGAGGGCTTGGGCGGTTCTCTCCCATGTTTGTTTGGCTTCTGATGGTGACAGTTGTCTTATTGTACATTTTGTTCCAGGTGTTCAACCTAATAACTGCTGGTCTGTGATGTTTATTCACGTTTATAACTTTTTAACTAATAGGGCCTTAACTCGGATAATGAGGAGGATAATTCTAGAGTATCAACTTCAACTCACCTAGCATCAGCCCTAAAGCAGGGTGCATGTTGTGGAGAAGACACTACTGCTAAGAAAAATGTTTGTTAATCCTCTCAATAGGCATCTTTTGAATGTTATCTTGTAACTTCATGATTTTCAAGCAACCTTTTGAATATTTTTTCAATAGATTCATGAATCTCTCCAAGCCCTTTTTCCAAATCAAGAGCGTGTCGCCCTTTCTTGTCCTATCATTAACGAAGAAGAATTTCTTTGCATTGACCAAAACTTGGTAACTCTTTACCTTTACGATTGGTACTTTTTTCTGCTTTTCTCTTGACTGACGCAATGCTTGCTCTTCCTTAAATAGCTCAAACAATTGCGGCCCCAGTTTCTATCCTGTATTGATGCACTTATGAAGATTGTCTTTGAGAGAACAAGGCCTAAGCAAATAGATGATACCATCGTGACGGGCCCTCGTCTTGCTGGTGTTGCAAAAGGTTTTCTAGAAAGTCTGAACAACAATGTTGTCCCTAAAATTTCTTCTTCATGGCAGGTTATTGATCATTAACTCTGGCATTGCTCTGTTTTCTCTTCAATTTATCCCGGATTCTTCATGCAGGTTTTTTACTAGCATAAATAGTGATTCTTGCAAGTATATTTTGATATAATATGTTTTTGCAGTCTGTCGAGGAATTAGAATGTTGCCGGGCCTATGATAAAGCAACTGATGTGTATCTCTCTTCTTTGGAGCCCGTGGAGGCTTCTGAAGAAGTAAGTTATAAGCCATGCAACATTCATATCACATTTGATTCAATAATAAACCTAAACTTTAGTATGATTATATGCTTGCAGCTGTCCCTGATGGAAGCGCACAGTAAGGCAGTTCTCAAAGCTATGTCTGAATTTAACGGATCCACCATCGGAAATGGCAAAGCAAGACAGAAGTATGAAACAAAACTTCACAGTTTTTTTAGAAAGGCATTTGAGGTCACGTGCCCTACTCTTCTTTTCTTAAGCGTCCTTTTCATTAGAAGTCTATCATGAGTTTTTAAGATGTGTTTCTACCATATTTCATTGTGGGTTATCCTCGGTTCGCCACGGATTAATAGTACTCCAGACATAATATTTACCTATGTAACCTCTCTTGTTTTTGGTGCAACGTTCTAAATATACTTGCCAATTTCAGGATCACAAAAAAGTCCTTTATATGGAGGCGGATTCAAGATGCTGTAATGCTATAGAAGATATGGGGAAGAAACTGCAGACAATTTGCCATTCTCGTGATGCCCGTGTCGAAGATGTGGTCAAGGTTCTCTTCTGTTCTTACTTAACTAACAAATCTCTTACTCAACTGGAACAGTGGATGGTCAAACATGATTGTGCTGGCATAGTTCGATTAGTTAAATACTTGGCAATGCGGAAAATATTTTGAAGTGTTCTCGAAATAAAAGAGTTGTAGGCAATTGAATTTAAAAAAATATTACAAAAACATATATATTCAAGTGGGTTTTGTTTCCTGATTGAGAATAAGTAATATACAATTATTTCCACAACTTGGCAATTATTTCCACAACTTAGATCTTTTTTTGTAATTACGAAAAAGACAAAGAACTAAATGGTTAAAGGGACCTACCAGCTTTAGTGTTTGTGCTAGAACGCAGACCCTGAGTGTTGTGCCTAAAAACTTGTAACAGCCATGTTTATGTCAGCTTTGTGA
Organism: Gynandropsis gynandra; assembly: GCA_036759665.1. Classification (NCBI taxonomy): domain Eukaryota; kingdom Viridiplantae; phylum Streptophyta; class Magnoliopsida; order Brassicales; family Cleomaceae; genus Gynandropsis; species Gynandropsis gynandra. Next base: position 28,301,394 of record CM071867.1, read on the forward strand.
TGTAATGTCAGTGTTTGTGTCATGAACCTCGTGAATACGGGTGCAATGAACTATAGGCTTGGCTATTCAACAACTTCTAGCATGCTTTTACAGTAATATTGCTCTTGTGTACAGGGCCTTGATACTCTTGTTACAGAATATGAAGTATATGTTCATGGTCCTAGGAAGTGGCAGAAACTGTCTTCGTTCTTGAGAAAAAGGTTTGCTATGTTTATATTATACAGCAAGAAAGTCCTTGTCAATATTCTGAATTTGATCTGTAAATCACAATTTGTGAAAACCTTAATGGAACTTTTAGTCTGAAAACTTTTTACGAAGAAACAACACAAATCATTGAGAAAATAGTAAGATGAATGTCCAGATAAAATGAACAAAATGGTTGGTTGCAGAGTATTATTAGATATGTTGGTCTACACGGAAAATAAAATATTTTCTTTCCGTAATTTCAGTTTACAGGACATTCTTGTCTGTCGCGGACAGAATCAGGCGGTCGAACTTCTTTCTGAGAACAACAATCTCACGTCACAACACCGTTCCATGGAAAACACAATAAATTTGCTTAAGAAGCAACTCGAAGGAGGTGAGAATCTGAAGATGGAATATCAGAAGCGCTACAGGGATGCGATTGATGACATGAAGAAAATCTCTGATCAGTACAAAGGTCGCATTCATGATCTGGAAATTGAGTGTAAGTCAGTCAAGGATGAGTATTCAAATCTTATGGAGAAGATGGAGTTCACAAGACAAGAGGCCCTCGAATGGAAGCAAAAATATAAAGAGATGTTAGATGAGAAAAGTTCAAGTAGCAACTGGACTGATGCGGATAAGTCAACCACTATAGTTAATGGTTCTATTGATTTGAAAATTAAGTATGAAAATTCTTTGAGAGAGGCAAAAGATGCTTTAGAGAAGGCAATCACCGTGGAGGAGAGGTTAAAGGAGGCGGTTGCTAGAGAAGATGCCATGAACGCTCAATTTTCCCGAGTTCTGGATGATAAGGTTAGGCTTCTAGCTTATGATAGCGGTTTTGGTCAAGTGCTTTTGCTACGTTTCTCTTTCTCCATATTCTGATATCCATCTGCAACACATCTCCAACCACTATTGTGGCTTGGTTCTTGACAACAGGGTGATTGTTCCTTGTTTTTTGACAGGAGAAGAAACTTAAAGACAAAGCCGCAGAGCTTGAAAATTTGGAGCAGCAACTATCAGCCCTACGGTTAGAGTTGAATGTGAGCTCTAAGACTCAATTTCTTGTTTCTAGTCTGTTGCTTGATCATTTAATATTGGATCTTCATGAAAATCATTACAACAACACACTTAATGTAATTTTTATAGAAAATTGATTTGTTTTTTATTGTAAATTACTGTGAAAGACCTGAAACTAAGAACAGAAGCAAATCTTGACACATAAATATTGAACAATTCACAAGGTTCCTATTCAAACCGTGAGGAGAAAACCTGAGAGCATTAGTGTAGTTATAAACAACGATTCTTGAGGATTGGGTTTTGATCTTCACATTTAATGCGATTCTTGAGTTTCTTTCCTGATTTTAGGATTTTAGACAGGACCGTAGTCTACACGAATATTTGGCGTGATTGGTCGTTTTGTCTATACTCAATGCAATACCTGAAACTCCAATAACCTTAACTGCCATTTGAATGGATCTTAACTTTTTTGCTTATACTTCTCTGCAGTTTGCTTCTTGTAACGCGTTTGTCAATGTTGCAATGTGTAGAATGCTGAGTCGAAGGTGGAAAAATTCTCTGTGGAATTAACTGACTTGAAGCTGCAAATCAGGGTTCTCAATGAGAAGTATGAATCTGTGCAATCTCAAGCGGAATTGTTTGAAACTGAGGCCCTGGGGTTGAGGCGAGAGAAAGATGAATTAGAAGAAAAGTATCATTCTTGCTTAAAAGAACTTGAAAAAGACAGTTTGAGGCTCAAGATGGTAGATCGCGAGGTTGCAACATTGAAGGAACTAATGAATTCGATGAGAGTGGAAGAAGATGCTGCCCGGATCAAAGAAAATGAACTCCAGAGGTTATCGCAAGAACAATGCATTGAAATTGAGAGAGCTAAGGGCTGCATCGAGGATCTACAGAGGCGAAATATGGAACTCGTTGAGTTGTTGGATACAAGAATGAAAGAAAAAGAAGAAGAGATTGCGGTATTGCAGAAAATTGTGAATGCCCAGAAGGAAAACATTGGTGATACTTTAGTGAATTTGAGAGTGGAAGACTCTTATGTGGTTTCAGATGAAGCAGCAGAGGACTCGTCCCTACAAACGCCACACATGAAGCGTTTGAAGGTAGAAGCAGCGACTTGTTCAGAGTCAGAATATGGGCAAGAGTCGGGTGCTGCAGAGGAAGATACAACCACACAAGAGAGCGAGAGAGCTTACATAGCAATGGCCCCACACAAATGCACAACCCCTGGATCTGGGCCATCATCTGCCACACCCACAGACCTTTCCAAGTATACAGTGAAGAGACTCCGTAGTGAGATAATGAGACAGGGGTTTGGGGCCGAACTGGTTCAGCTGAAGAATCCCAGGAAGAGAGATTTGGTTGAGCTCTACGAACGGTGTGTCCTTCGAAAGTGAGGATAAACAGGAAAGTACATCTTGTTCTTGTTGTTGTTGTTTGGATTTGGCTTTTGCAGAAAAACAGCCGTGGATTATGAATAGCTGTCATAAAGAGGAAGCTTAGTTATGTTAATCATATACTGGATTATGAATAGCTTTCTCTGCGGTTGTGCCTTTTGCAAACTAAGTCTAATGAAACGTCTTCTTTCCTACCATTTTATTATGGCTTGATCTCATCACAAATAGATTTCTATATATATTATAATTAACACGAATAATACTATATAATAAAATGGATTGTAATCTGGTTGGGTTTCGATAGTGGGCGCTGTCAAAATCTCCATGCCTTGCACACAAAAAAATTTTTTGGGGGGTAAATGACCTTTATTATACTGCTGCAAGGAATTAAATAAAGAATCGATATCCAATCATTTTTTTCGGCTAAAAATATTCACTCTTCATATTTTCATAGTGAATTAATATTTTAGCGATATTTATGCTATATAAATTGGGTTTACAAAATTCAATACACATAAAATATTTTTCTTTTTTTTTGTTCGTAAAAAAGGAAGTAGCAAGCAGCAGGTGAGGGAGCCGCGAGAACAAGTGGTTGGATTTATTACATGAGAAGAGAATAAGGCTTGGTTCAGATCCAAACACACAACACACAAGTCCAATTAAATTCTTTAATATTAATTATCAGTTTTTCTTTTTTTAAAAAATTTAGAGAGAGAAACAGATGAGAAGCAACGATTCGTGAATCAAAATCCCTCGATTTTCCAAAAACCCACTCGAAAAAAATAAAGAAAAAGAAAAGAGCATCTGACAATTTCACCAAACTCTCTCTATATATATATATCTCTCTCTCTTGAGGGTTTTTTACTTATAATTAATTTAACCCTTTTTCCTCGTTGAATTTCCGAACGCAAAATCGATTTTTTCTCAGCGAGTTGGAAATAATAATTGGGGAAAAAGGCAAAAAGAGGAGAAAAAAAGGAAAGCAGAATTGTGATTATGATGGAAGGGAATAGTCAGAGGAGTACTGTTGATGTTCGTTCGCTCGTTGTTCTTCTCGATTTCTTCTTTTTATTTTTAATATTTATATTTTCGAGTTTATTAATGATCTTGTCGATATTGCTTTCGTTCTTAATGTTTAATGTTTTTGACATTATTTGTGAAATTCCCATCACATTCTTAGAGAGAGAAAGTTTTTCTTTTTGGTTTTTGGTGGATTTTTATTCCTCCTTACTTCCCTTTTCGTCAAACCCAAAATCGAGAGGTGTTCGTGATGGTGTTTCTTTTAGAGAGAGAAACCCCACAATCCTCCTTTTGATTTTAGAGCGATAATCTCTTCGTTTTTCTCTTGATTCTAGCTTCGATCCGTTCGTTTCCCTCAAGTATTGGCACCCCAAGTAAGTTTTTCCGTATCAATTTTGCTTCTTGGGCTGTTTTTATTCCCCTTCGTTTGATTCTAGGGTTTTCAGTTTTGGGGTTTTTGATTCATTCTGGTTTTTATGGTGTCAAGCAATGGAGGGTGGCGCTGAGGCTGAGAAGAACAAAACACCTGAAGGTGGCGAAGCCAAGTCCAAGCGCCAAATGAAGACAGCTGCTCAGCTTGAAGTTCTGGAGAAAACCTACGCCGGTTTGTTCACTTCTATGTTCTGTTTTTGTTTCCTTCTTTTCCATTTAATTGTTCTTAAAGTTCTTATATTTCCGCATTTTAAGTTTTTTTTTTATCTTTTCATAGTTTTTATTAGAGCTGAGTGTTTACTTATGCTTGTTGGATTCAGTTGAATCTTACCCTTCTGAGTTCACGCGAGCTGATTTGTCTGTCAAACTGGGCCTCTCCGACCGGCAACTACAGATGTGGTTCTGCCACCGGCGGCTGAAAGACCGGAAGCCAACGCCAGGCAAGCGCCAAAGAAAGGACGCTACGGCCGTGGAGTCCAAAGCTTCCGCCAATGCCAATGAGTTGGCAGCTGAGTCGGACGCGGGAAACGAGCCCACAAATGAGGTGGATCCCAGAAGAGTTGTGGTGAGGTCATCATTGGCGGCACCGAGGGTTGGAGGCGACACAATGGCCGCTTGGCGGTACAATGAGTCATCTCCGCAGATGGCGGCTGAACTTAGGGCCATTGCCTTTGTGGAGGCTCAGTTGGGTGAGCGGTTGAGAGAGGATGGCCCAATTCTCGGGATGGAGTTTGACCCTTTACCACCTGGTGCATTTGGGACACCTATTGGTACACATTCACCTCTTCTCTGTATGGTGATGTTGCCACTGTCAGCTTTCTTTTCCACATGTTTGATAGGTGCCAGCTCAGTTGTGAACTAGAGCTGTAAACGGAGTTGCACTGCAATCAGTTAGACATGTTAAGAAACTGTAGTTGTAATTAACACCATTAGAGTTTAGCTAGACATAGTGTACATTCTCACACCAGTATGATAGATAGCTCTCGCTTAAGTTGATGACCCTTTGAGATGTAGCAATTGTTTCACTCCGATGTAGCAATGTAAATTTGGTCAGATTGGAAATGTAAATAGACTGCAATTTGGTGGTGTAAGTCTCAGGAAGATTTGATAGTGATCTTATGATTTCAACTGGTGCTTATTATACTCTTTGTTAGTGATTGATGCAGATAATCTTGCATTTGAACTACTCATCATGAGGCTTATGCTTTAACCCAAATAATATTTTTCATGTTTGGTTGGAGCAGAAATGCCAAGTCACCGCAAGCCATCTGGACAAGCTTTTGAGTCCAACTTTTACGAGCGAGCTGATGCAAAACCTGTCAAGGTACCTTCATTAACATTAGCATAAGTTTTGTGTTTCTGAAGTCTTATTGTTGTTTTTACCAAATTTTGTCATTTCCTATTTGTCTTGTACTATAAGCCAAAATCCTTATGCAAATTTTCTGTGATTGCAAATCAGGATTATATTAGGCCAATTCGTGAATACCAATTTCTTCCCGAGCAGCCTTCTTCGAGGACTGATCATTCCGAAAGAGCTTCTCCCTCACATCACTCTGGAGCGCCCCTTGATGCTTCAGTTGTAAGGGCTTCATCAGTTTCTGGTGGACATCCATATTCGCACCTGGATGATAATGTGCCCTATGGATATGGCTATTCAACTCAGATACCGAATCTAAATCTGTCAACTCAACAGCCCAAAGTGGGGTATGTCTTCTCCCCAAGTTCCGCAGAGCACGACTCTGTTCACCAGAAGAACTACATGGATGCTGCTGGACATGGGAACTTTGATGCTCATCCAATTCATACAGTTGATAATCCTTTTGTGCTGTCTGAGAGAAAATCTGGTAACGAAGATGATGCCATGCGAATCGAGAGGAAACGCAAGGTAAAAGAATAAAAAAGATTGCATATGAATTTCATATGGTTTGTTTCGGGGCACTTTTGTCATCTTTGTTGATATATTTGCTGTAGAGTGATGAAGCAAGAATAGCTCGGGAAGTTGAAGCTCATGAGAAGAAAATCAGGAAGGAGCTTGAAAAACAAGATATGTTGAGGCGAAAGGTCTTGTTTACTTTGATAAGCTAAGCCTGTATGTTATTTTTGCTTTCTACATTGTTGTTTGTTGGATGTGCAGAGAGAGGAACAAATAAGGAAAGATATGGAGAGGCAAGACCGTGAAAGACGGAAAGAGGAGGAGCGACTTTTACGTGAAAGGCAGAGAGAGGAGGAGAGGTACCTCAAGGAGCAGAGGCGAGAGATGCTCCGGAGAGAGAAGTTCTTAATAAAAGAAACAATAAGGGTAAAGGAATATATGCTATTTTAAGCTTCTCAAAAACTTGGGTAAAATGTAGGTCTCATTGTGTTTCTGATATGATCAGGCTGAGAAAATGCGACAGAAAGAAGAATTGCGTAGAGAAAAAGAGGCAGCAAGGCTTAGAGCTGCGAATGAGAGGGCCATTGCTCGTAAAATTGCCAAGGAATCCATGGAACTTATTGAAGATGAACGCTTGGAGCTCATGGATTTGGCTGCTTTGAGTAAAGGACTGCCTTCTATGCTTGCTCTTGATTTTGAAACTTTACAGAACCTTGAAGCATATAGAGGTGGGTCAAGTTTGCCCAACACTTTTAAATTTTTTTACTTTTCCTATTCTGTAGTTCTTTTGCAGCAGTATATTTGATTTGTATACTGTGCCTATCTGATGGACTATTGTCTTTCAGATAAGCAGACAGCTTTCCCTCCGACGTTTGTGAAATTGAAGAAGCCGTTTGCAATCAAACCGTGGAGTGGTTCCGAGGAAAACGTTGGAAATCTTCTTATGGTAAGCTTTCCCTTTTGCTTTACCTGTGTGTTATCTTTGTATTTTGGTGGGTGTGCAGTTTAAAAAATCGTGGTGCAGTTACGCTCTTCAGTATGGTTTATTATAGACTTAGAACCAGTCTAAACAGTTTTGGTAAAGACAATACATTTTGACCTATTATTGAGTTCTGAACCTCTGTAACTTGCTGGGAGCTGCCTTGTTTTCCAGTTCTGTTAGAACTTCTGTAACTTTTCTCCTTTTTCTGTGATGAACTCCCTGACTTCGATGAAATCTTTTAGGTATGGAGGTTCTTGATCACTTTTGCGGATGTTCTTGGGCTTTGGCCGTTTACTCTGGATGAGTTTGCCCAAGCTTTCCATGACTATGTAAGTTTTTCCCTCTTTCTTCATTGCAGGTTTTGGGCTGTGTAGATTCAAGAGCATGGCTTATCTTAACCTCGTCTTGTTGGTCATATAAGTTTCACTTTGAGCTTTTAGGACCCACGACTCTTAGGAGAGATACACATTGTTCTCTTGAGGACCATAATTAAAGATATCGAGGATGTTGCAAGAGCACTGTCCATTGGGGTTGGAGCAAACCAGAATGCTGCTACTAATCCCGGAGGGGGTCATCCTCATATTGTCGAGGGTGTAAGTTTTTTTTTTTTATTTCTTCATATTTAATTACCATAGTGTAAATATTTCTGTGTAATATTTGCTTGTGAATTAGGCGTACGCATGGGGGTTTGACATACGGTGCTGGAAAAACTGCCTAAACATTTTAACTTGGCCTGAAATCTTGAGACAACTCGCTGTATCTGCCGGGTTTGGGCCACCACTGAAGAAACAAAGTATTGAACAACCGTTCATGCATGAAGACAATGAGGTGAGGGATCACTTTCCTTCTTACTATTTTTAAACCTTGGCCTTTCTGTGAATTTAAATACTATAATTCCCCTTTCTACTGTTTCCTCAAGTGTATTATGATTTTGCTGTTCCATGTTTCCTCAAGTGTAGGCCAACAACTCTGAGAATGTGATTTTCAGCCTACGGAATGGAGTAGCCGCTGAGAACGCCTTTGCCAAAATGCAAGAAAGGGGCTTTTCTAATTCCCGTCGTTCTCGACATCGCTTGACTCCTGGGACTGTTAAATTCGCTGCTTTCCACATACTATCACTCGAGGGGGAGAAAGGTTTGACAATTCTTGAGGTTGCAGAGAAGATTCAGGTAAAGATGGAAGCTTATTTCTCCTCGATTTAGCATCTTCAGTTTTCTTTTGCTCCTGATGTTGACTGATTTTTGTTTCTTTCATGACTTTAGAAATCTGGATTGAGGGATCTATCTACGAGCAAGACTCCGGAAGCCTCGATTGCTGCTGCGTTGTCTCGGGACACAAAATTATTTGAGAGGGTGGCACCTTCGACTTACTGTGTGCGTGCTCCTTATCGAAAGGATGCTGGTGATGCGGAAACTATACTTGCTGAAGCAAGGGAGAGAATTCGAATATTCAAAAGCGGAGCTACTGATGTAGAAGATGTTGATGATGCCGAGAGAGATGAAGATTCTGAAAGTGATGTTGGAGAAGATCCTGAGGTTGATGATCTGGGGGCTGATATGAACCCTAAAAGTGAAGCTCCAAATGCTCAGGTGACAGAAAATTTAACCCACCTTAAACCTATCTCTGAAAATGGGACATTGAGTGCGGTGGTTGTGAAAAGTGAACCGGGGTTGTCTCTTTTTCCATTTCAGTCTGAGGATATTAATGAGGTGGAAAAGGAAAGTAATTTGGTTGATCTGAGAGAGGAAAAAAACGGAAGTGGTTTATGTCATATTAAAGAGGAGAAGAAGGTGAGTAATTTAGTTGATCAGTCTCTGGAGGATGTAGAAGCAAACGATGACAATGCTTGTATTGACCAAGGAGATCCTTGTTTTGATGAGAGAAAACTCGGTGAACCGTGGGTTCAAGCACTCATAGAAGGAGAGTACTCGGATCTCAGTGTTGAGGAACGTCTAAGTGCAATTGCTGCTCTGATTGGTGTTGCCATTGAAGGAAATACAATCCGTGTTGCACTTGAGGTAATGGACGTCTTATTACTTCCATCTTTTCTTTCTCTCCTTTGGTTGGTTCTGTATGTGTATATTTCAGAGTGATGAATCTTAGAAAACTCTCTTGCTTTGTCTCTTGTCCACACTTACAATGTGCATAGTCTGTCATGCGCTTTAGGTGCTTGTCAATTTGTGATGTCATTGTCTGGTTAGATTATGCTGCGTGCCCCAGTGAGTTTTATAGATTTGTAGGACTGAAGTATTTGTTAATACCAATGGTGGACACATGTATGTGCAGGAACGTCTAGAAGCTGCAAGTGCGTTAAAGAAACAGATGTGGGCTGAAGTGCAACTCGACAAACGACGGATAAAGGAAGAGTTTGTGATTCGGACTAATTATTCATCATACCCGGGAACCAAGCCAGAGCTCAATATGACCATTCCATCATATGAGGACCGAAAAAGCCCGTTAACAGCATCTGAGAGAAGCAATGATATGCCTTTGGATCAAATTTCGTCACAGGAGCGATTGAGTTTTGCCCAGATTGATCAATGTAACATGAATAACACACATGCAGTAGCAAGTAATAATGTGTACTCGGGACCAAACTTGCAAATGCAAGAAACTCCAACAGGAGTTGATAATTTCCAATATCAGCAACAGGGTTATGTTGCAGACAGGGAAAGGTTGCGTGCACAGTTAAAAGCATACGTCGGATACAAAGCTGAAGAGCTATATGTATATAGGTCTCTGCCCCTGGGTCAGGACCGCAGACGCAATCGCTATTGGCAGTTCACTGCATCTGCTTCTTGTGATGACCCTGGTTGTGGTAGGATCTTTGTGGAACTACGTGATGGCCGATGGAGGCTTATTGATTCCGAAATGGTATGTACCATAAAGCATTCAGATTTTTTATATAGTTTTATTTTTCTCTAAAAAAGGTTTTACACATTGGATACGGTTTCTTGACCATTTTAAATACGAGCCGTGTTAACAGATACTAAATGGGGCATATGAATGGAGATATCTGGATTTCTAGCTTTGATTTGATGAACCAATGTGCTTCTACAGGATTTTGACTCTCTCGTCAAGTCTTTAGACGTTCGCGGCATAAGAGAATCACATTTGCACTTCATGTTGAAAAAGATCGAAGCATCTTTCAGGGAAGCTGTCAGGAGAAATGCTGTTCATGCTGCTACGCACAGAACACAAGATGTCCGTAAAACCTCAGATTATGCTGTGTGTTCTAACCTCAGTAGCTCGAGTAGTTGTGTATCTAGCTTGGACTCTGATACTGCTGAGATCTCCACAACATTCAATATCGAATTGGGCGGTAACACAACCGAGAGACACGGTGTGTTGAAACGATATCAGGATTTTGAGAAGTGGATGTGGGAGACCATGTTGCGGTCAGATACATTATCTGCATGCAAGTATGGAGTAAAAAGGAGCAAACCTCTTCTCTGCATGTGCAGCTCATGTGGTGAAGTCTACTTAACCGAGGTTGTCTATTGTCCTGGTTGCGGCCAGGCACGTTGTTCCGACATGAGTGAGTTGTGCTTTGCTGAACAAGTGGCTCGATTAGGAGATAATGTTAGGGGAGACTTTAATTTTGTTTTGTGTGGATCAGCCTCATCTCTGCTAAGAATCAGATTGATCAAGATGCAGCTCGCTTTGGTTGAGGTGAGTGTCTCGCAAACAGATTATGAAGGAATAGTTTCCTACTGCTCTGCCAACACATTTTTTTCTCGCCTGAACATATTATTTGCGATGCTTAGGATTCTGCTAAATTCTATCTCACCATGGCAGGCTTCACTTCCACCCGAAGGACTTAGAGCCATTTGGACAGAAAACTTGAGAAAATCATGGGCTTTGAGGCTGCTTTCATCGAAATCCCCTGAAGATCTGCTTCAGGTTTGTAATATTGTCTGCTTGCATAAATTTCGCAGCATTCACTGGTGAAGTTTGATCAACGCATTTTCGGTTCACTTTCACGCTCAAACCTGCAAAGATTATCCAGAATCTTGTTTTTGAATATTTTAGCATGGCCTTCAACAACTATTCAAAATTTGTGCACTCGTATTGCTCTAACTGCTAAACTTCACATATTCATACATTCCATTTGTTCTGTAAATGGAAACTACCAAACTCTTATGTTACCATTGGCAGCCCAAGGGACTCAATGGCTTTTTGTGATCTGTAATGAATACCGATTGCTCCATAAACTCTGTTTCAGGTTCTGACAATCTTGGAGAGTGCACTAGTGAGGGACTACCTTTCCTCAAACTTCGAGACAACCTCAGAACTTTTGGGTTTATCAGAAGAGGGATACAGAGCTTGCGCCGCTGCTGATCCTTCTGCATTCTGTGGATCCATTGCTGTTCTGCCATGGATACCAAAGACAACTGCAGCTATAGCTTTGAGACTCTTTGAACTTGACGGCTCAATTGCCTACACACCCAATCAGAAAACTAATGCTCTGAAGGAGAAAGAATCTGAAGATTTCATTGTGAGTATAGTTTCTCTTGATAAAAACTTCATTTGAAATGACTGGGATCTGTTGGGAGTGATTGCCATTGCTGTTGTTTGCTATTGCTAAGGGTTAATTGAGTCATGATATATTTGTCGTAATTCTACTGATTCTTAGCGTTACTGTGCATTGAATCGTATCTCTGATTCAATTTCTGTGAACTTCTTTCCTTTTTTGTGTTTCTTACAAGGTTTCGAAGGCCAATGTTCTGAGAAATATCAAAGACAATGATGCAATGACCGAGACTCCATCACGACCCATTTATAATCAGGAAGAGAATTGGGTGGAACCGAGTTTAGGTTTCACTGGCTCTGGACGAGGGCGACCACGTGGACGAGGTCGGCCCCGTTCCCGTGGTGGGAAGTCGGACAGAAGGGCAAAAACCAGCGGCAGATTAGTCTCAGGCAGACAACCCGTGGCAAAGCCAAATGGTGAGAGACTGGAGCAGTCACTGAGACCAAAAGCTCAATCACGTGTCCCTGCTGGTCGAAAGCGTGGACGCCGCAGCACTAGAAGCCGCAAAAGACCTACGAAAGGTGCTCTTGGGATATCCAACAATGGAGACCATCACAAAGATGTCTTGTCTGGAATGCCTTCAATGCAAGACGACGATGAATGGAATGAAAACGAGAACGAGACGCCTGAACTGCACGAAGAGGAAGCTAGCAGTTCGGGAAGATCGTTCCAATACAACTATGATGATGAACAAGTGATAGGAGATGAATATGACGATGACATAACTGCAGCAGTAGATGATTTCGATGGCTGCAGTTCGAGTAAGTTAGTGGGAAGAGGTGAATTTAACTTGCATAGTGAAGAAGAATACGAAGAGGAAGAGGATGGTGACGACGCAGAAGGGAATATAGACGCTGATATGAATATGGATGACAATGACTTTGTGAACGAGGACTCCGACGGTGAAGAAGATCCCGGAAACGCTTACGACCAGAGCAATGTTGGCCGGAAAACATTCCCGTACGAAGATCCCGATCTCACTTCGTCCTCATCAGGCTTCAGCGACTGATGATGGATAGCAAGTAGATTGAGAGAGAGAGAACAAAGGCATGCCTGGTTATGTACTCTTCAAAACTCATCTTGACTTAGTTAATACTGTAACATTAGCGAGACCAAAGTGGTCGTCATGGTCGCCGTCCTTGTCTTCGTAGACCGACATTTATACATACATTTATATTATTATTATTTTTATTATTATTATTCGCCCAGGTGCTAACTATGAAGGACAGAGATTCTGGGTTCTGTCTGAATACTAATGGTGTTCGTTGTAGTAATAATTATGGAACAAAACGCTTAATGGTTTCTTTAATCACTCTATTAAACGCACGCAGAGGTGTACTCAACTCAATGATTAAAACCCATGTTTTGTTATCACGACTTTGGTTAAATCGCCAAATATATCACATATTTAACCCATTTATTTGTTTTATCCCTAATGTATAAGAATTCCATGTGATATAATTGATGGGATTCAAGATTTTAACAGTTTTGCTTTTTTGTTAAATGATTTTAAATGAACGTATATTCGTTATTATGCATGCACCGATTTTAAAATTATTAAAAATTGAAATTAATAAAGATAATAAATAGTTTGAGTATAATATAATATATATATAATTTATAATAAGGTGTATAATAGGGGTGGGCAAATAGCGAATATCCGTAAATATTCGACTATTCGTATTCCTATTCGTATTCGTCGAATATTCGATTTTACTATTCGTATTCGTATTCGTAAATTCGAATATCCGCAAATATTCGGATATTCGTCGGATATCCATATCCGTAATAAAATCAATTTTTTAAAAAAATTAATAAAAAAATTATAAATAATTTACATTTTATTCCTTAAATTAGGGTTTTTATAATTTTAATTTACATTTTAGTCTTTAAATTTTAAATATAATAACTATTTCTTTATATATTTTATATTTTTTATTTATAATTTGATCTTAAAATTAATTTTATTATATATATCTATATATTGAATAAATTATCTATTTAGTATACGAATACTTACGAATAATTGACTATACTATTTGTATTTGTATTTGTCGAATATCTAAATCCTGGTATTTGTATTTGTTCCTACGGATATTTGCTTTTTCGGATCGAATACGGTTCGAATACGAATCGGATACGAATACTTCGGATATTTTGCCCAACCCTAAAATATGAGACACAATTTTATTATTTAAATTAATTATTATTTTTGGATATGTCAAAAATTATATTAAATTTTAGAAATAATTTATATTTTATTTGAAAGTCAATTAAATGATTAATTATTTTTTATTTGAATACAAAGAATATTATATTAAACTTTTTCTTTGATTTTATTTCTATTTTTAATCTATACAATTTTTAAAGAAAATATTGTTATAATTGTTGAAAATAATATTAAAATTTAACAATGTTTTAAATATAAAAAAATTATATAGAAAAAAACTATATTAAATTTTAGAAATTATTTATATTTTAATTGAAATAAAATAAATGATTAGTTATTTTATATTTTCGATACAACAAATATTATATTAAAACTTTTTATTTTATTTTATTTTATATTTTACATTTTTAAATATTAAAAAATTAAACTTCCCACTGGTTATGTGTTCAGCGTCTCGTCTCCATCATCTTTGTCTATGTGTTTGTCGGTGTATATCTTTATAACATGTCAGTACTTCTTTTTGGCATAAATTATTTAATTTCGTTTTATCTTAGACAAGTTTATCTTCTCTGTTTGTTACATGATGTCTAAAAAGAGGGTTAACATTTTGTTAACAACATTGATCATGACAAGGAACACCCTATTTTAAAATAATAAACGTTATTCTATTTTTAGTAGAAAATAGATATTATATTATGAGAACTTATATAAAACTATAAAAATATTCGTAAATGTTTCAGATATTAATGTTTTTCATACGACAATTTAACAACAACTATTAATGTTTTTATTTGTTTGGTAGAGAGATTAATAATTTTTATTTTTTATTGCATGAACTATATATATTACACGTTGGATATGAAAAAACCAAGATGTCCTTTAGTGAAAGAGCGGATATGATAGACAGTTGCGGGTTCGGGACGGGTTTCGGGACGGGACGGGTAGTGCGGGTTTTTTGCCCACCCCTAGCGTCACGTATTAAAATTACTCCTCATGTGACCGTAACAAAACTAAAATTGAAATAATAGAAATAAGATTGAAACAAACAAATGAACAGTAATATATAGCCAATACCCATTTCGGTGCAATGAATTATTTCACTTCTATATATATATACCTAGGGATGTCAATGGGTTGGGTTGTGCCCAACCCATTAAGCTTAAATGGGTTTTGTGATATCCGACTCATTTAATAACGGGTTATATAGGTCGGGTTATACGGATTTATTTATATAAATAATATTTTGTAAATATATTTTTATCATTTAACATTATAAATATATATATTTATATACATTAAATATTATTATTGATGTTTCAATATTCAAAGTAATTATTTATAAAAATAAATTAATTGATAATTAATGAAAATAAAATTTATAAAATAAAATTCTTGATATATATTAAAAACATATGATATAATCGTCAATTTTTTATCTAAATATATAAATAGCTAAAACGATAATTCCTGAAAATAAAATTTTTAACAAATTCTAAT
>CM071867.1:28316760-28344215 GCA_036759665.1 Gynandropsis gynandra
TGAGTCAAAATTGGATGAAATCAGGTTGAAAAGCAGTAAAATGTGAAGAAATCGAGTAGAAATCGGGTTAAAATTGGGTGAAATAAATTTGAAATCCGGTGAAATTGGATGAAATCGAGTTAAAATTGGGTGAAACTGAGTCAAAATTGGATGAAATCAGGTTGAAAAGCAGTAAAATGTGAAGAAATCGAGTAGAAATCGGGTTAAAATTGGGTGAAATAAATTTGAAATCCAGTGAAATTGGATGAAATCGAGTTAAAATTGGGTGAAATCGGGTTAAAACTCGATGAAATCAAGCTAAAATTAGGTGGAATTAGTTTAAAATTAGGTTGAGATTCGGTGAAATTGAGTTAAAATTAGATGAAATCGGGTTAAAATTGGGTGGAATCGAGTTAAAATTAGGTGAAATATGGTTGAAATTAGGTGAAATCGGGAGAAATTGAGTTAAATCGAATTAAATGGGTTTAAAGTTGAATCTGAATAATGTAAATGGGCTAATGGCTTAAATGGGTTTAATCCATTAAAATGAGTATAAATGGGTCTAAAACCCATTAAACCCATTTAACTTTTAGCCCATTTAACCAAAATCCATTTTCATTTTAGATAGATTGGGTTGGTTAACCCATTAAACCCAATCCATCTTGACATCACTGTATATACCTACAAAATTTTGTGATGGTCCTTTTTTTTTATTTTGGACGTAGGTGCACCCTTTTTACAAATTTACAATTCAAAAACTCTCCCTCTCTCTCAACCACAAATTTTTGCTGTCAGCAATACGTAGCGACTGAAACATATAAAAATATATATAAATCTTTGGAAATTTCTATATCTATCTACGTATATATATGTGTCTGGGTAGAGTATACTCATATCACTCCGTTTCTCTCTCTTCTTTTGTTTGCCGTTAAACTATCTCTCTGTTTTCGAAATTTGAATAATCGGCATACGTAGTGTTTCAAGATTTGATGTTAGCCGTATCTCCGCTTGTAAACGCCTCAAGAGATGATCACCGGTGTCTCCACACGGCGGCTTCGACGACGGACTTCGTAGATATTGCGACGGAAGACTGGCCCGACTTCTCGGCCCCCTGTGACGAAAACGAGAGCACCCTTGATATTCTAGAAGGGATCGACAACTTCGATGACCTTTTCGTCCGGATCGGAAACGCTGACGTGTTGCCGGACCTGGAGATGGATCCGAAGACGCTGGGGGAATATTCCGGTGGCGGAAGTGACGAGCCGGAGGCGAAAAAGTTACGGGAGACGGTGGGAAAGGGAAAAGTCGGCGACGGTAGGAACAAGGACGGGGCTGGTCGTATGGTAAAAACGGTGTGCGGAGGCAAGAACAAAGATAAAAGCCAAGTAAAGAAAAAACTAAAGGTACAAATATATTCAATATTTTTATATTACGTAAGAAAATGAAATAAGATTTTTTAATTGTCTCGTATTGTTATGTACCATTATTTCTATCAAATTATTCACAATAGCTATATTGAATAATTATAAATGATTAAGGTGGATTGGACATCGGAATTGCACCGGAAATTCGTGAAAGCGGTGGAGCAATTGGGGGTGGAGCAGGCAGTGCCGTCTCGAATATTGAAGATTATGAACGTTCATTTTCTCACTCGTCACAACATTGCTAGTCATCTTCAAGTAAATATAATTTTCACATATTATTATATTCTTTGTCATATATGCATTAGGCATTTTACTATATACATTGCATATATATCTACCCTCGTAGAGCACAATATCTGCAATTTCACAACCTTATATACACGAATAATCTCAATTTAAAATGTGGGATTTGTTTTTCTTTTGTTATCTACATATATGCCATTTTTTGGTAGAATTCGTGGGGGATTGATTATAAATGCATTGTTGCATCCTAATAATAGAAGTATAGGTCACACCGGAAGCATTTGTTGGCGCGTGAAGGAGAGGCTTCGAGATGGAATCTTCGGCGAAAAGCGACGGTGGCCGTAGGAGGGAAGAAAGCGTGGACGTCGACGTCGACGACTCCTCCTGTCTTAGGGTACCCTACCATGAGATGCTTCGGGCCTTTGCACGTGTGGGGCCATCCCACGTGGCCCCAACACAATCCTAACCCTAACCCTCCCTCCTCTGGTCCTCCGTCGGTGCCTCCACCGACACCACTCCCATCCTATTGGCCTCAACAACCATTCTATCCACAGGTAAGTTTTCGTAACTACGCAAATTGTAAATAGTAAATAGTAAATAGTAAACAGTACTTTTGTAAATATGACACAGGGATGTATATTGTTGGAAGTACAGGTCAACTAGTTGAGATAGAATAGTTGGCAAAAGACATCAAATATGAGTTTGTTAAATCAATTTGAAAATTAAATTTAAAAGTGGTTAAATCAATTCGAAAATTAAACTTAAAAGTGGTTAAATCAATTTGAAAATTTAAAACGGCATTATAATTTATATATATATATATACATCAATCCATTTAATCACATGTTAGAGATATTTTTTTCAGGTGCAAATTTCGAATTCATGTATCTCACAAATTCAGGTTTGGATAAATAACACAATACACTGTGTTTAATCCTAACATTAGTAACCTTAAAATAAAATTGGCTGAGATTGATGATAAAAATCATCATCTGGAAAGTGCATGTTAGGATTTTTATATAAGAAATTATAAAAGAATCAATATAATATATAAAGCATATATGTAAAGTTATTGATTGTCAATTAAATTTGAATTGAATATTCGTACTGTCTATAATTTATTTTGTTTAAAAATATATGTTTATGGGATTGTTTTTAGAATTCATGTGTTTTTGTATTAAAATAATAAATATTTTAATGCAATTTAATTAAAAAAAATCGTGCATTTTTTATGGGTGTTTATAACGACTATATATATTTGTTCATAGGGATATGGAAGACCGTCGTCAAACGATTCAATCCATACACCGGAGACGAGCATTGGTGTTCCCCTCGACTTTCATCTTGTGAGTTTTCCGAATTCACGTTCAAACTTTTAAGGATAAAGGATACTAATAATTATAAATATACAAATTATATTTAAATGTCTATATAAAGAAACCTTTGAGAATTTTTTAATACTTTTCGTTGAGCCTTAGATGTGTATATATACACCAAGAACACTAACAAGAAATTAGAAAAATAAAGACACAACCCAAGGGAAATAAAGAGAGAAAGGAAAAAACAACTCAGGAGAGAAAGGAGGAAACAATCCAATTTTGGAATATCTTTCATATATTCACAATACCTCTCAAGTTGATGCATAACTTAGATAGAAAATAGTCGAATTCTCGCTTGCCCAAAGTTTTATGAAGATGTCAGCTAATTGTAGATTAGTCTGGACGTGAGAGGTCACAAGATTCCCGTCAACGATCTGATTGCGAACATAATGACAATCAATTTCGATATGCTTTTTCCGTTCGTGAAGAACAACATTGCGACTAATGTGTAATGCCGCTTGACTATCCCAGAACATGCGCATTGGTCACACATGATCAACCCCGAGATCTTTCAGCTAGTGTTTGAGGCAAACAAGTTTACGAGAAGTGGATGCCATAGTGCAATACTCGGCTTCCGTTGGTGAGCATGAAAGAGTAGATTGTTTCTTTGTACGCCAAGGAATAGGTGAGACACCAAGCTGCACAAACCGGCCCGTCAACATCGATCAATCATAAACGTCCCATAATCAGAATCACACCAAGCCGTGATATGTAAAGGTGACGCCGATGGAAGAAAAACACCTTGCCCAGGATTGCCTTTGAGATACCGTACAACTCTCAGAGCAGCTTTCCCACTGTGCCTGACGTGGATTATGCATGAACCGTGATAAAGTTTGAATGTTGTACGTTAAATCAGGTCGCGTATTACCTAAGTAGATTAATCGCCCAACAAGACGATGATATTTCTCCGGATCATCCAAGAAATCACTCGTATCAGCAGCAAGTCGATGGTTTTGTTCCATAGGGAATGCCACCGATTTCGCTCCGAGAAGACCCGCTTCGGAAATAATATCGAGGGCATACTTGTGTTGATACAAGTAGAGATCGGAAGGGCTACGAGCGACTTCGATTCCCAAGAAATATCAAAGTAAACCCAAATCCTTCATATGAAAACAAACATAGAGATACTCTTTGAATCGATAAATAGCTTCAACAAAGCTTCCTGAAAGATAAGATCGTCAACACATACCAACACACTAAGCCGAACCTGCTTCTTATGAAAGTAGACTAGAGAATAATCAGCATAGGAGTGTGTGAAGCCGAACGCTGTGAGAGCCATTTCAATCTTGTGAAACCAGCATCTCGGAGCTTGTTTGAGATCGTAAAGGGATTGTCGCAACCGACATACGTGACCATCAGACTTATCCGCGAGACTGACCGGGAGCTTCATATATACTTCTTCACTAGGATCTCTATGTAAGAACGAATTGTGCACATCCATCTGATGAACTTCCCAGTTACGTGAGGAGGCTACAACAAGAAACGTCTAAACCATTGTCGTTTTAGCCACTGGTGCAAAGGTTTCATTATCGTCAAGATCTCGACTTGCTTGTTGCCCATGACTACAAGGCGAGCTTTGTATAGTTCCATTGACCCATCTGACTTATATTTGATTTTGTAAACCCATTTTGAATCAATGGCCTTTTTCCTAGGAGGGAGATGTTCAAGAGTCCACGTACTGTTTTTGGCGACTGCTTCAAGTTCCTGATCCATAGCATGTTTCCACCGTTCATCACGTACAACCTCAGCATAAGACTGCGGCTCAACACCTTTTGTAACAGCAACGAGAAACGCTTTGGAAGTCGAAACAAATTTGTCGGAAATGAGAAATCGATGGATCGGATACAAAGAATCAGATGAGGGGGCCTCCGAAGGAAGCAATATCTGAACTATGTGAATCATATAGTCTTTGAGTTTTACAGAATGAGTTTTTTCCCTAGCACTGCGACGAAGGGTATGGGTCTGTTCTAGATCAGCAGTAGATGGAACTAGATCAACCTCTACCTCATTGTTCGCAACTTCATTAGACAAGTGAGAACCCCCCCTGTCGAACATGATGAGTAAACTCGTAATGGACGAAGCCAAAACATCATCTGTTCTACCAGAATTAGCACTCGAAGACTGCACCAAAGATATGCCCTTTCTGGTGCATCTGAACACTACAAGAAAAATTAAATTTCCAGACAGCAAAATACGTCCCTAATTCGTCTGGAAAATGGTTTCCAGACGTTTTTCGTACGGATTTTATCGGTCAATAAATGAACGTCGCTAATTAAATTTCGTTCGAAATTAGTCCGAAATTCTGGACGGATTTAGTCGTCCCTAATCCGTCCTTATTTTTTTAATAAAAAATTCCGAACGGATTTATCCGTCTGGAAAAAAATTTTAAAAAATTAAAAAAAATTTCGAACGGATATATTTTTCCGTCCGAAAATCTTTTCCGAAAATTATAAAAAAATGAAATAATTAAAAATAAAAACATTTATCCTCTATCGCCTCCATCGCCACCTCTTCTTCTTCCGTCTTCATCGTCGCCTCCTAATCAACCGTCGTCGTTGTCTCCGCCTCCGTCTCTGCCGCCATCGCCACCTCAACTCCATTATCGCCTCCACCATCACCATCACCTCCACCTCTGCCGTCATCGTCTCACATAACATCATCAGTTGTGGTAGACCAAAATGGTGCCTGAGTAGTATGCGATGCAGAATAGTCCTGATGGTAGGGAAACTGATTTTCGCAGAAAACCATATCTCGAGAGACCAAAAAAGTTTTCGAGCAAGATCGTATACTCTCCATCCTTTCTTTCCGTAAGGGTAGCCTATGAAGACGCATCAAATGTTTCGTCGTGCGAATTTATCAGTGTTGTACCGCTGATCATGAACAAAGCATAATGAACCAAAAACACACAAATGAGAGAGATCAGGAGAAGTTCCGCGGAGCACCTCAAATAGAGAACGACCATCAAGAATTGTTGATGGAGTTTGATTAATCAAATAACCAGCGGCGAGAACACAATCACCCAAGAAGGGAAGAGGTAAATTCGACTAAAACATAAGGGTGCACGCTATGTTGAGAATGTGTTGGTGTTTCCGTTCGACTCGGCCATTTTATCGCGGAGTTCCAACACATGGCTTTTCCTGAAGAATCCCTTGCTGTAGAAAGTAATCCGTCAAACTCAAAATTTCATACCCATTATCGCTTTGGATTGTAGAAACTTGAGTACTAAATTGTCTTTCAACCATAGAAATAAATGTTTTTACGAGTTGGGCAGCTTCGGACTTGGCCTTCATTAAGTAAAGCCAAACCGATCTTGAATAATGGTCAACAACGTTTAAGAAGTATTGTGCACCAGTAAACGAAGGAGTATTATAGAATCTCCAAATGTCAAAATGGACTAGTTGAAAAGGACGAGTAGCTTTATTTGAACTAAGAGGAAAAGAATCCCGAGTTTGCGTTGCTTGAAAGGATACATCACAAGCTTTATTCGTAAAGTCTAAAAAACAATGAGAAACAAAACCAGAAACGAGTTCTGTTACACGAGGTGAGGGATGCCCCAAACGTCGATGCCACAACTCAAACCCACTCTTGTCCTTTGTCTGCACAACTGCAACTGAAGTCATACCGCGCAAATAGTAGTGACCTCCTTTCTGTTCACCCAATCCAATCGGCATCTGTGAATTCAGGGCCTGAATGATGCAGAGACGTGGAGAAAATTGAACAACATAGTTAGATTCAGCAAGCAAATGAGATATAAAGATTAGATTGTAGGTTAAACCGGGAACAAAGAACACATTGTTCAAAGAAAACTTGGGGTTGAGAGAGACACAACCCATTTGACTAGCCAAAACATGGTTCCCATCTGGAAGTCCAATGAAAACAGGATCCATGGATGAGATATTGGAGAGCCAATTCCGTGTTCTAGTCCTATGATTTCCTGCACCAGAATCAAGAATCCAAGGAACATAGGACATCTTACCAGACATCGTCTCAGTGGCCCCGATATTGCTAGCATCGAGAAGGTTGAGCAACGCCTTTAGTTTTTCTCACCCGAGATACCTGTGGGCATTGTATCAGCCTCTAAGCTCTCTATATTTGTCGGTTGGCTTGTACTCGAAGAACCACCAACGGTGATTTGAGCAACATTGGCACGAACAACCTGTGGTTTCCCTCGGCCACGAGCACCACCACCAAAACTGCCTCGACCACGTGAGAGATTATGTCCCGAACCACGGTACCAATCTGGGTACTCAAGTAATTCAAAACAAGAATCTACACCATGACCTTGTCGTCCGTAGTGGGTACATACAACACTTGTCTCGTGTGTCATTACGAGATCGGGATTTGATGTCCGACTGAACTGTGAAAGCCATGACTTCAGCTATGTCCTCTCTGTGTTTCATAACCGTGCACTTAGACTCTTCTTGCATGACCATAAAGAAAACCCGAGTGAGAGAAATAAGAGATTCCTGAGACAAAATGTTAGAACATACACTTCCGAAGACACTGTCATCTAAGCCAAGAAGAAATTGATGAGTCTTATCCTCTTCCCTTTTCTTCTCCATGGTAGCCTTAACATTGCAAGTGCAAACACCACAGCTACAAACAGGTACAGATTCATATGTAGCTAGATCTTCCCAGAGACGACGAAGTTTTCCGTAGTAGGCTCAAACCGACAGACCTTGTTGTCGATAATTCATAAGTTCATTTTTGAGAAATTAGATCTTCGGTCCGTTGGAGATCGAAAACTGAGTTGTGATGTCATTCCATAATTATTCTGCAACTTCAGTATTTCAAACATTACCTCGCAGTGTCGGATCAATTGAATTTCGGATCCAAGACAAAATGGGCGAGTTATTGGCCCACCAATCCTCCAAGTGTTCAGAATCTTCGGTCGGTTTCTTGATGGAACCATCGATGAAGCCAAACTTTTTACGTGAGCGAAGAGCTGTACGGATATCCTGAGCCCAATCCACAAAGTTATGTTCCTTCAATAAAGTGTGGAAGATCAACGAACTAGAATTATCACTGGCCGTAATGTTGTAGGGCGTTATGGTACGCCGTTGAAGCAGAGTCGAGACCGTCGATTCATAAGATCCCAATGCCGCCTTGTCACCAAAAACTGTTGAACCTGATCCTCGACTCATTGTTCTATGATGTTGAGAACAAATAACAAAAGAAGAAAATGACAGACACACGACACTCTATTTTCAAACAAGGAAACGAAGCAAGTCGAGAATGAAAAAAATCAAAGTAGTGAAAGTGACGACCACTGCTCTGATATCATGATACAAGAGAGAAACCTTTGGGAATTTTCTGATACTTTTCATTGAGTCTTAGACGTGTATACATACACCAAGAACCGTAACAAAGAACTAAAAAATAAGAAAACAATCCAAGAGAAATAAGGTGAGAAAAGAAGAAACAACCCAAAAGAGAAAGGAGGAAACAACCCAATTCTCGAATATCTTCCATATATTCATAATAAATATATTAAGACATAAATTTATAACATATTAATGAATAAATCATTAGGTTTCAAAATTAGAACGAACTTTTTTACAAAATCGGTAAAAGATAACAAAATCATTAAAAAATATACTGTAATTTTAAAAGATAATATTTTATTTTAAAGTATATAAATTTTTAATTTTATATAGATATAATAACTTATATATGAAATAATAAATATATTTATACAAAATTTTCAAAATAGTATAATTCATACTGGGCTAGTATTGATACCTAATAGTAAAGTATGTCATGACGATGCAGTCGAATGAGAGCATAGATGCCGTTATAAAAAACGTTATATCAAATCCATGGTTGCCACTTCCTATCGGTTTGAAACCACCGTCACTTGACGGCACCATGACGGAGTTGCAACGGCAAGGCATTTTCAAGATTCCTCCTCCTTTAGATTAAATATAAAATTTTTTCAACGAATTAGTTATTTTTTTTTTGTTCTTCACGATTTTGTAAGGTAAAAATATTATTGTATTCCATGATAATAAAAAGTACTTTTATTTCAAAGTAAAAATATTAGATTTTAATTTTTTACAAAAATAAAAATACATTAACTTTGTTTATTTATATTGTAGAATAATCCGATAAAGTTTAAGTAATTTAAGAAAACAATTTACCAGTTATTACATGGGCCTGTACTCACTTGGATCAAGTTGTTTTTGAAAGAAAAGGACATCCATTAGCCCCCAAATTGGGAGTAATAATTGCGTTGTCTCAGTTTTTTTTTTCCATTTTTTACACACATTATAACAAGTAAAAGAAATTGCATATCGATTTACCAATATTTTGTGAAAATTAAATGATTTACGATTCTGATGACAACAAATATTTATTAATTTACGCATGGTCAATGAGAACAAAAAAGATAATAATCAATTTCGTTTCTTTATTTTTATTCTGTTATTCCGATGATCGCGGGACAAAAAAAGCAGTGATTGCTTAAATTACAAACCAAGAAATCAAAAGGGAGAACCAAACACATGTTCCTTAGACCCACGATGTTTATATAATAATAGGTCTCATTGGACCCACCAAATTCTTCTACTATATTCATATTATATCATTCACCTTAACTAACCCAACTACCAAATAGTGAAAAATAAAAGGCAAAGACTTGTTGATTTTATTTCTTGGACCATCTCTCTCTCTCTCTCTCTCTGACTAAAAAAAGTAAATAATAATGTGTCCCTCTTACTTTAGTTTCAATTCTTTGGATCCCGTAATTGTCTCTCCTCAATCCTCGCATGAGTGCTCGGCCGATTCCATATTCATTTTCAACTCTATATATATACCCTTCTCTCGCACCAACCCATTTCGAACCCAATAATACTACAATACCCTTTACACTTTCACTTTCACTTCTCTTTCTTTTTCCATGGCTTCTTTTGCAGTGAGGTCTAGTTTTTGCCTCTTCCTTGCATTCTTTTGCTTCACTCTCAACGTGGAAGCTAGAGCGGGTAAGCTTTTCTTTAGCAAGTTTACTCACTTAGGTGCTAACAAAGAGGTGGTTCTAAGCCCTACACTAGCCCCTGCTTCTCAGGCTCCGGCACCGGCCCCTGGCCCTGCCCTAGTCGATGAACAGACCCCCAGAGATGGGTATTTTGGACCAGGGTCCGGCATGATCCCTCAGACCAAAGAGTCATGGCCAGTACCATCCACCATTTCGGATGACGAATTTGATAAACTTTTGGAAAATTTCGATAATGAAAAAGGTTATGTAAAGAAGGATAATCCGAAAGCTGACGAAGACAAATTCAGTGAAGATTTCGAGGAAGAAGAAAAAGACTCCAAAGATTTCGAAGAATCAAATGGGCAAAAGGGTGAGTATCAATACAACGAAGATAACAACAATGAATACACTTATAGTAACACAGACAACTACAAGAGCAACAATTACAATGACAATATGAGAGGCTATGGGATGAGCGACACAAGGTTTATGGAAAACGGCAACTACTTCAACGATGTGAAAGGTGAGACATACGGAAATAGTCAAACCACAAGCAACTACGAGGAGAAGGGGAGAGGACGCGGCAAAGAGAGACAAGGGATGATCGATACGAGATTTATGGACTTCATTGACGAAAACACCCCTAGCCGGAATGAGGGTGGTGCCGGTGCTCGTGAGACCTACCATCCCTACGAATTTGACACCATGGATGAGTACTACAAGAGCTTGGAGGGTTCAGAAGAGTCCATGCCTTAGAAGAAACAATGTTGTGAAATCAAATGAAAACACTTAATTGTGCAAGTCATGAAAACACTGTCGAGTAATTCTAAGTTATACTTCGGGTTTTCTTATACTCTCTACACATTATAAAACTATAATGTGCAGTCACAAGTTTGTTGGTTCTTCTCCTAAAAATTGAGAGACTATTCCATAAAACAACAAGGACTCTCACAGAAAATACTCTTGAAAATTGACATGATGCTAACACAAGTTTGAGTCAATTATGTATTGTTTTTTTTTTAATAGTAGCCACTAAGTGTTCTAGAAACTGATTGGCCCGGCCCAATTTAACCTAATCTATCGTTAAATTATTTTCAGGTTAATTCAGTCTAATTAGTTAATCAGTACAGCCCATCAAAACTCATGGTTGAATTTTTTTATACAATTATATATTAATAATTTATAAAATTTTCTAAAAAATTATAAATATTTTAAATAAATGTCTAAAAATTCAAATAAAAAATAGTTAGTTGTATATTTTCGAATTTCAAAATATTAAAATAATTCATAAAAGCATAGAGGATTGAAATAAAAGTCTAAAAATAAATAAAATTAATAGTTAATTAAATATTTTCAAAGTTGAGACTTCAAAAATTAATTTTCATTTTTATTGATGGCTCGAAACTATTTTTTATGTTTCTTTAAAAAATAGTTATAATTATATGTCATTAATATTATGTATAGAAATTATATATATAATAAATATATAACTTTAATCAAACTCGCGGATTGGCGTATAGCCATATGGACCAACCCATATATATCGATTAAAATTATGGTACATCCCATGAGATCATAAAACACTCAATCCTACCCGTATTTATGTAGTTTGGGTAAGAGCCAACACGTGGCTTGACGACCCACTTAGTAGGGGTGGGCACGGGTCGAGTACCCGAGTTTTTGAAGGTACCCGAACCCGAATGGGTAGGTAGTTATCTACCCGAATCCGAACCGAGAGACATGGGTACTTGGAGCTCAGGTACCCGGATAATGAGCTGGGTCCCCGTGAGTACCTGAATCCGAATCACCAGAGAAATTTTTGTCATTAGTCCACTACAAAAAAACTCGCAGTTTCCAACGGATGGGGCAACAGATCCGTCCGTTGGAAAAAATTAGCAACGGATTGTAAAGGATTTGTTGATATTTTCAACGGGTCTAAATCCGTTGTAATCCGTTACAAATTTCAACAGAATTGTAACGGATTATTTCCGTTGCTATATTCGTCGCGATCTTTAACGGATTGTAACGGATTTAGTCCGTTGGCCAAATCCGTTGGAATATCCGTTAGAAACCGGGAAAAGAATTACAACGGGCGTCCGTTGCAAATTGTAACGGATGTCCATTAGAAATTGCAACGGATACCCGTTAGTCTCGTTTATCTTTATCTTCAAGATTAATGAGTATTAAAACATACTACAATGTGACTGAAAATTGCATGGATTCATTTTGCAAAACAATGCGAGAATATTTACCGGAAAATAATTTAACTCCTGAGACATACTATGAAACAAAGAATGTGTTAAAAGATTTGGGAATACCACATGAGAAAATTGATGTTTGTAGAAACAAATGCATGTTGTTTTGGAGAAATGATAAAGACATGGAATACGAAAAAATTGTTAGGGAGGAATTGACGTCAATCCGGCACGACAATATGGTAAGTATGATCCATTCATCACAATAGATCAAGCAGATCAAGTATGTTACGTGCAATATCCAACAACATTGAAACGTTGAAGAAGGAGTGGTGGGCCGTAGTAAAGATCAAGCCACGAGGGATCATAAGCTCTGACGATAAAGAAGATCCGTTGCAATCCGATCATTCGTAACCGATTCATTTAATTGATACAGATCGCGAGGAGATTCTTTCGAGAAATGACATAGACGGAGAACTCATACGCGATTATGAAGACGTTGAACCGGAAGATGCTGAAGATGAAAACGGTGATGAATTCAATGAACAAGCGAAGCAAGAATAGCCCATCGATGAATCTACTAAAGAAGAAATGTAAATACAATATTGTCTATTACGTGTAACAAATGTAGATGATGTGTAATGTAAATGACGTGTAACATCCATGACGTGTAGCAATGTATATGATGTGTAATCGAACAATCGAAATGTTAATACAATCGAACAGATTATATAAATGATGTTTGATGTATTACAAATTAGAATTATCTAATACCAACGGATATCCGTTGAAAATATTAACGGATGCCCGTTGAAATACGATCTCGCCCCCGACACTTAGAAAGAACTCCTAAGTTTTCCACATTTCTAACGGGCATCCACTGCAAAATTTCTAATGGACACCGTTACCAATATTCCAACGGGCATCCATTGGAAACTTAACGGTCAAAAACATTCTAACGAGCTTCCATTGGCATATTGTAATGGATGACCGTTAGAACTGTGCAACGGGCATCCGTTGGAAATCGCAACGGATGCCCGTTGGAATAGGTAATGATGCCTATCCTAGCCTGCAGAATTTCCAACGGGCATCCGTTGGAAATCGCAATGGATGCCCGTTGCAAAGGGAAACAAGCCGCCATTTAGTCGTCCGTTGCCTCGGGAACACGCATTCCCAACGGGCATCCATTGGGAATTCCAACGGATGCCCGTTGGGAATGCAACACGTCACGTCAATTTACTACATCTGTTGAGATGACGTGTTTTCCAACGGGCATCCATTGGAATTCCCAACAGATGCCCATTGGAAAATTTGATATATATAAACCCGTTGAACAGTTCTATTTTCAACACAAATCACAATCTCAAAATCCTATCAAACTCATATTTCACCCATAAACACTTTTACAATCCATAGAAAAAACAATGAGAGCGAGACGGTTTATAGGATCGAGGGTTTGTTGGCTGGTTTCGCGGGAGCTCCTCCCCCGCCTCCACCACCACCATATCGTCCTCCTTCACCAGAATCGGCACCGCTGATATTTGATGAAGAAGACGATATGGTAGATATCTATTCCTTGATCGATGATTTCGATGGGCGTCCAACCCTTCCGATTATCGATCCCGAACGTTCTGCTGTGACGTTATGGTAAAAAAATTACTATTTTCATTTGTATTATTATATGTTATAAATATTATCTAACTTTGTAATATTGATTTGCAGGTTTGATGCTGATGATGTACTCAAACACACAAACAACATCATTATCCAAGGGTCCTTACATGACGAGTTATATTATTCCTGGCAAATTACGTCAGAAGTTATGCGCCAGCGATGGTGGCGCACTTTTATAGTAAGTTTTTTATTACATTAAATTTCAACTTATTAGTTATATATATATATGTTATAAAACTAAAATTTTATAACTTTTTTTCCAACGCTCATACAAATGGCGGCGAAAGGATACATTACGCATCTACACAGCATGGATGCACGACAGGCAGGCGCGGATGCGCCTGATGATGAACAAAAAAAAACACAACTACTACGCCAACAATCGCAAACCGAGATAGGCAACGGACGCGGTCTTCAATCAAATGATTCACCATTGGGAGTCCGCATAATTCAAGGCCAAGAGCGACAAGGCCAAAAAAATATCGCTACGGTGAGAAGGTTCCCAGAGATGGTCTGCATCGCCATACTTCAGGATCAAAATCCTTCCTGAAACGAAAACACGAATTGGTAAAATTTTGTTTATTTAATTTTTTGTTTATTTAAATATTTATCTAACTGACTTTATTTTATATTATAGATTCAACGGATAGGAAGAGAACCGACTCTTCTTGAGCTGGTATTAGAAACCCATGCCAAGAAAAAGTCGGTTGTCGGGGAAGAGGTCGACGAACCCGAACTCATCGATCCTCGAGCAGAGCAAACCGTGAGAGCTGTAACGGAGAAAATCACACAGCAATCACAAGCTTGCGGTTCAACCCCCGACGAACTCAGTCCTTTACAAAAGGACAAAATTTATTTAGAGGTAGAAGTTCATTATTTTATTTTTCGATTATTAATAAAATAATTTGTAAAAATATAACGTTACTTTTGTTTGTCTTGTAGTCGCTGAGACCATATAAGGGACGTCTATACGGTCTCGGGGTGCTTCAATAGGATATCGTCGAGGATGCCACGACGGTACCTCCCGCAGTGCAAGAGAATTTCACGCAACAACGGCGAATCGAGGAGCTCGAAGCCAAAGTTCAGCACTTGGAGAGCGTCATCGAGTTGATGTCTGGCCAAGGGAGGGGATCAACGCCGCAGCAAGAACCGGGTCCCGATTCAGATGCAACGCCATCTAGAAGTGGTGGCGATCAGAGAGACGATATCGACCCAGCCGATCTAAATGAAATGTAATAGGATAGGAGTAGTTTTAGTTTAAATGGTTTTTTTGTAAACAATTTAATATTTTAATAAAAACTTTTTATTTTAAAATTTTTTAAAAAAATTATTTTTTTTACAATTTTTCAAACGGATGCTTGTTGAAGTTTCTAACGGGCATCCGTTGGTTGCTATTTCCCGCCAAATGGTAACGGACATCCGTTGTCCTTTTCCGCCAATTTGCAACGGACGTCCATTGCTATTTCCCGCCAGTTTCCAACAGATGCCCGTTGGAAAGGTAAATTCCCGCTCATTTTCCCGCCTAGATGAACGAACCTCCGTTGCCCTTATTTCAAAGGCCGTCCATTGCAAACTTGAAACGGGCATCCGTTTTAAATTTCATCAACGGGCGTCCGTTACAATTTTTCAATGGATGTTTTCGTTGGAAGTTCCGTTACAATTTTGCAACGGATCCGGATTTCCAACGAACGATTCCCAACGGGCAAGAATCTGTTGCCATCCATTGGAAAGAACCCTTTCCAACGGATTTTAGGCATTTTCCAACGGATTTGTCCGTTGGAAAATGTCTATTTTTTTTTGTAGTGGTCCCACACTACCTTCACCTCCACCTCTGAAATTCCATCTCAGCTTTTCACCTGAAACACCCTCCTTTTGTCCACACAAACCGAAAACGTTTCTGAGCTTTTGAATTTCCAGAAATGCCCTTTATCTTGTCATTCTCCTCCGTTGTCGTCATCACATTGTATGTGTATCGTGTGGGTTGTTCCGGTTTCAAAAAACTGGGCCTTCATCGAGAGCCAACAAGCCTCGAGAATCTCTCTCTTCGTGAAACCTGCCAAGACTGGTTCTTGTATCATGTCGGATGCTTTCTTCATGGTCGCCGATTTGGAGGGTGATTTTGAAATTTACAACGATGGCCACGTAGAAAACTTCGGTGGGTTCGGGTCCATGATCGTACTTGGCGTGTGATAGATCCCATGTGATTTCGATGTTTAGTGAGTCGAAAGAGGTGAGCTTTTTGGAAGATGACAAAGGAAGGAAGAATGGAGAACTTGGGAGAGAGAAAGGCGTGAGAATGATGAAAGGCTATTAGAAGTAAAATTATTAACCTAAATTTTGTGGATTTTTTATAAATTTTATAAATATATAAGGGTATTTTGGTAATTTTATATGTAATCTCGAGTACCTATGCGTACCCGTTTCTGAGAAGGGAAAACCCGAACCCGAACCCGCGGGTTCGAGACGGATTTTTCGGGTAATTTGGCCAGCTCTATCGCTTAGCACCCTTATGCACATGCACTTCATATATAATTAAAGTCTTACAATAGAAATGAGAACAATAAATGAACATTCTATATGTGCTCATACATGAAAAGTATTAGAATGGGCTTAGGGGCTTGCAATATATATATATATATATATATATATATATATATGATCAAAAGATGGATCTTGGGCCTTCCTTTGTTGCAAAAACCTATTACTGCCATTTGCGTTCATTGTAATAATATGGTTGCTCTTGCAAGAGTAAAGAACCATATTTACAATGGTAATGTGAGGCATATAAGGCGACACCATAACACAATATGAGACTTGCTGGAGAATGAAAAAATATCCATTAACTACATAAAATCTAAGAAAAACATCGTGGATCTGTTTACTAAAGGCCTTGGTAGAGAGAAAATTTTAATACAATTAGGGGAATAGGCTTAAAGCCAACGGAATGAGTCATCACTTGGCAAAAACCTAACCTAGCAACATTGGAAATCACATGGTCTATGTTCAATAAGCAAACTAGTTAAGAAATACTCAAACCTCATTACACACTATCATGCATTTCCTATGCTAAAATTAAGTGTGTCTTCGTTGATGATTAAAAAGATGAATCTTTCGATTCTTAATAATGCTAATAGCTTCGAAATTAGAATTGATACAAACTATTCCTGATTGGCATTACCTACATGGGATCAATGTGGGGTTGCATCTATGAGAACTGAAGACGGCTAGGTTCTCTAGAAATCTCATGACCAAAAACATATGTTCAGGATTATAATGAACACAACTGTAAGAATTAAAACGTGTCGGTTTAGTTTATGTGATACTTATTGTTTTGATTTACTACAAGATGTGAGCAGGTCAAAACTGAAGTTCACTAACTCACAAAGTGAATCCGTTAAGTATTAACAAAGAAAGGTTCGAGTTCAAAAGACGCATTTCAAATGCATAATTAACAAACATTCTCAGAATGAAATCTTATTTTCTATTCAAATATTGAGTATTATTGACTGTGAACAAAAAATAAGGGATACTGTAGGGCATTCCCACCTCATATGCATTAAAATCTCACAATTGAAATGTGGACATTAAATGAAGACTATATAAGTATTCATACATGGAAAATATTCAAATGGAAATTAAATATATATTAGAATAGGCTAATGGGATTGCAACACACACACACACATTGGGCAAAAGAAAGGCCTCTCGGTTGAGATGGATCAAACTTAAATTTTTTTATCTATTTTCGACCATTTTTATTTTGGACGGCTAGAAATGAAGTGTTGCATCTTTTCAAACGCTTCAAACACTCTTCTCTGATACCTTTCATCTGAAGGAAATATTGCAACCGATGACTTGCATCCGTAGTTATCTATATGATTGATCATTGAAACATTCGGTAAGATATAGAAAACACTGTTTATTTCACTAATACCTCTTAACCTCTAATAAACACATAAAATAGATTTGACAAGAGATTAATCTTTTTGTGATCATTGAACCACAAGACGAAACTGTACAGAAATTTCTTTCTTAGGATACTGTAAACTGTAGGACTTAATCAATTATAATCTGGTAGTTTACGTTAATTTTACATTCTTCACTTTTATTATTTGTTTATGAACTGTACATTTGAACTTGTTGGTTCTAACAAACCATAAAAATGAGTGCTTGTAATTATCGATCTCATATTATGATCAAAGTCTCTCCTATATTCATGACCCGAGGTTTTTTTCTTAGGTCTCATGTCCATATTGATCATGTATATGTATCATTTACTATGGTAATCTGCAATACCATAAAAGCAAACATATTTTTTAACAACAAAATTGTGAGTTATGTTACCTTGTGATGTGTTATCAAAGTAAAACAAATAACCTAAACTATCCGCAAGTGCACGACACATGTGTAGTACTTCAGGTGTCGATCCCACAAGGACAACGCAACACAACCTAAACTCAAACTACGAATCAAACTTGCTATTGAACGAAATACGGTTTTGAGAATGAAATACTAAAAACAAATAAACAAACTAATTCTTAAGAATGAGACAAACATTCCAGGAATCCAGTTTCACCACAAGACCATCGAAACCAACAATCAACCTATCTATCATGCAATCCCTGTCAAGTTATCTAAGACAGACGATCCTAATATGATATATACCCTCTCTCAAGGCATAGACACGTGATCTAGTCAAGTTACCCCCTACTTTCGTGGCTGACACCTTGAACTAAACCCATAAGACATGTGGTTCATCCGTTTTACCCTCAACCACTTCTACCCTACTTTCGTGATCTAACCTCGGTTGTTCTAAACCTGATCTTCTAGGACTAGAATTCTCCTTTCGGTCCTTTTCCTAATCCCTAGCACATGCGTCTACGTGGCCATCGTAAACACAAGTAAATTAAGCACTCAGATAAAGAATAGATAAACGACCACGAGAAGATGCATTCAAAGATAAATCAAAAGTGGTTCCGGGATAGCCATGGGCTAATCCCTTCTCCTAGAACAAACAAACTACTCGCTCATGCGTCCGTAAACAAACATAAACGAAATAGAAGGTCTAAGGTACATGAAAACTAAATGAAACCGAAGTTTGGGGTTGATCTCCAATGCTCCTTGTAAGTCTCCTTCGCAAGAACCTTCTTCTTCTCTCTACTCTCTCTCCTCGATCAAGAACCGAAAGCTGAATGAATGAGCTCGACCTCTCACTCCTCTCTTCTTCTTTACTTCCTCTTTTCTTTCCTTTTCTCCCTCTCTTTCCTTTTGGACGTTCAGTTCTTCCTTATGTTGCAGCAGCCGCCGATTGTTGTCTTTTTATGAGTTTCCATTCTTGAATAAGTTGGGTCACGTTTCCATTACTTCATTCCAGCGAAATATCACTTATTCCTCTTCTCTAAAATCATTTTCCTTATTGTATAAGTCCCCAACAAACTCCCATTTTTTTAAGTCAAATTAACTTATTTGGAGTTGCAGGTGATAAACGCAACCCGCGCGGGAAGGGTAAGTGACCCGCTCGGGTATGGCGCGGAAGATCGCGCAAGAACACGATGGGAAAAGAGGCAGCCCACTCGGGCTGAGGTGCTGCCCGCTCGGGCTCAAGTGCTGCCCGCTCGAGCTCAAGCCCCGGGCGTGGTATTTCTTGCCCGACTCGTGCTCAATTCGCTGGACAAAATCACCGTAACAAATGCCCGCTCAGGCTAGGGAGTTACCCGCGCGGGTAGTGGCTACCTTGTCGATATTCTCGTCCCGTTTCTCATGTGATGATCCTCGATGTTGGTACATTGTCTCGTGCACGTCCTTTAGCTCCGAAATGAACCAAATACGCATAAAAACCTGTAAGAACATGAAAACACGAAAACAAGTAAAACGGATATGGAATCATACGTAAAGCATCGCATCTATATCATAAACATCACTAAATCGTGCAAGAAATACGTATGAAAACGAGATGATCAAAATCTCCCAGACTTGAATGTTTGCTTGTCCCTAAGCAAACGTTAACATGAAACACATGGGGTATACAAAATCCGAGAATTCCCCTTTCTCCTAGCGGTACCGCTAAAGCGAACCTAACCGATCAACTAGCACGTCGAGAGCAAATTTGACCTAATTAAGTTTTCAGTCTTCATCCTAGGTTCACCAAGGCTACCCATGAGAAAGTAAATCAAAGGAAAACTAAACAAGTCTCCATAACTCTCTCCACCAAACAAGACTTCAGACAATGCTAAACCTAGAACAACCGAAGATACTTGTTTCTTTTACGAGCTTCTTTCTTTCTTTATTCCTTTTTTTTCTTTTTATTTCTCTTTTTTTCTTTCTTTTTATTTTCTTTTTATGTCCTTTTTTTCTTTTCCTTTCTTTTTTTCTTTTTCTTTGCATACACACTAGGCTTCTAGGACGTTGGATTTGAAGGGATCCAGCCTCTACTTAGACCCAGACTACCGATGACGGTATACTCATGCATCTCGTTCAAGAGTGCAGCGGAGTAGGCGGCATTTTATTTTACCATGCCCTTAGGATGTAGAAAGATCGCCAACGACGTAGAAAGATGATCACCAACCCACCACTTAGACCCGAGCCATCGAAAAAGTATCAAGGTCGATGCACTCATATCGATTTTAGATCATGCTTTTAGGCATTATTTCTATCGACAGCGGAGTGTTAGTGTGCGCTCTTAATCTGCAAATAAGCTCGATCTCATACGATATAGTAATCCTCATAGAAAAGTGAAGTAAAGCATCGTCTACACGAAGTATGACCATCCGGATAGAGAGAATAAACGATAAACTAGCCCAGCAACCTCGTCTAAACCCCCCACAAGCAACCTAGGATTCCCAAAGAACTATGACCTATTGTTTTTCAACCGACTAATAAACTCTATCGCTTAGGGAAAACCTAGCTCAAACGTGCAAAATCTCACGGAAAAGACCAACTTCTTAAGCATCCTAGGTTCAGGGTTCATCTCAAAATGTGGAACCGGACAAGTGCCTGGGACGAATCTGACTCACGAAAGCAACAATAAACTAAAAACTACGAAATCAAAGAGAAAATGAAAGAAAATGAAACGAAATCGTCTGACAAACGTGAGCTGCTCCTCCAGACTTGAATTGAACGTCGTCCTCGACGTGAAGCTCCGATGGAGGGTAAGGGAAGTGAAGCACGTTTGTGATGGTATTTTTTTGTGTTTTTCTTTTTTTAACGAAATGAAAAATTAACAAAGTCTTAAATTAAAAACTAAGAAAAATAAAAGCAAACAGCGGGGTTGCCTCCCAGAAAGCATTTATTTAACGTCTTTAAGCTTTGACGTCTTCGTTCCTCATGCATGCGCGACGGGTGGATCAGAAAGAGAAATGGAGTTCCCACTTTCGATCGGTTGAACGGCTTGGTAGAGCTTTAGCCACTGCCCATTAGCTTTGAATGTCCCAGTCGTCTCGCTCCAAAGTTCTACTGCTCCATGCGGGAATACCTCTCATACCTGAAAAGGACCAGACCAACGGGACCGTAGTTTGCCCCGGAAAAGCTTAAGACAAGAATAAAATAGTAGAACCAAGTCACCTGGTTGAAAGTCATGAGGTAGGATCTTCTTATCATGCCATCTCTTAGCGCGCTCCTTGTAGATCTTAGAGTTCTCGTATGCATCAAGACGAAGCTCGTCGAGCTCGTTCACCTGCAAAAGTCGTTTCTCACCTGCACTCTTAAGATCAAAGTTAAGGAGCTTTGTCGCCCAATAGGCGCGGTGCTCTAGCTCGACAGGTAAGTGGCAAGACTTGCCATAAACAAGCTGAAAAGGGGTCATGCCAATGGGAGTTTTAAACGCAGTCCTATAGGCCCATAACGCATCATCTAATTTCATCGACCAATCTCTACGGGACCTAGACACGGTTTTCTCTAGTATGCTCTTAATCTCCTTATTCGAAACCTCTACTTGTCCGCTATTCTGTGGTGGTACGGTGTAGCTATCCTATGTTTCACGCCATAATGCTTAAGGAGGGACTCGAATTGTCTTGCAATGAAGTGTGAACCTCCGTCACTAATGACTAATCTAGGAACTCCAAAACGAAGGAATATGATCTTCTTAAAGAATTTCATCACTACCCTAGCATTGTTAGTCGGTGTTGCTATGGCTTCTACCCACTTAGACACATAATCTACACCTACCAAATTATATTGGTTGCCACATGACGAGGGAAAAGGTCCCATGAAATCTACACCCCAAACATCAAACAATTCTACCTCAAGGATGTAGTTCTGTGGTATCTCGTTCCTCTTACCTATATTTTCCGTTCTTTGACATCTATCACAAGAGGAAACGTACCTATGGGCATCTTTGAAGAGGTTCGGCCAATAAAAACCTGCTTGTAGCACCTTTGAAACAGTTTTGGACTTGCTGAAGTGACCTCCATAATCCGATCCAGGACAATGGAATAGGATGCTATCTACCTCTTCCTCGGGGATGCATCTCCTAAAGACCCCGTCCGCGCATCTCTTGTACAGAATTGGATCGTCCCAATGGTAATGTTTGACATCCGCAAAGAACTTCTTGCGCTCATGAAAAGAAAGGTCGGGCGTAGTATACCACTCACAAGAAAATTAACAAAATCAGCATACCAAGGAGTGGGGTTACCTGATGTGAGTGCGCATATGATTTCGTCTCTCAAGGAATAGTCGATAGGTCTCTCATCCTCTACACTGATGCGAGAGAGATGATCTGCAACGACGTTCTCGGACCTCTTCCTATCTCGTATTTCGAGATCAAACTCTTGTAAGAGAAGGATCCATCGGATGAAGCGTGGTTTCGCGTCCTTCTTCCCTAGAAGATATTTAAGCGCTGCATGGTTAGTATAAACGATTACCTTTGATCCTACGCGATAGGATTTGAACTTGTCAAAGGCGAAGACGATGGCAAGGAGCTCCTTCTTGGTTGTGATATAGTTGATTTGAGCGTCGTCTAGTGTCTTGCTAGCGTAGGAGATGACATGAGAGACCTTGTCTCTTCGCTGGCCTAAAACAGCCCCAACGGCGTAGTCACTAGCGTCACACATAATCTCGAATGGAAGGCTCCAATCGGGTGGCTGAACGATGGGCGCCGTAACCAATGTTGTCTTGATGATGTTGAAAGCGTTGTGGCACTCTTGAGAGAAGTCGAATGTAGCGTCTTTGGCCAGCAACTCCGTCAATGGTTTTGTAATCTTCGAGAAGTCTTTGATGAACCTCCGATAAAAAACTGCATGCCCTAGGAAGCTACGAATTTCTTTAACCGAAACAGGTGGAGGAAGTTTTTCGATTACCTCAATTTTGGCTTTGTCGACTTCTATGCCCCTCGATGAGATCATATGTCCAAGTACAATGCCTTCCTTCACCATAAAGTGACCCTTTTCTCAATTAAGAACAAGATTCGCTTCCTCACATCGCTGCAACACCCTAGAAAGGTTAATGAGGCAATCATCGAATGTAGAGCCATAAACCGAAAATCATCCATAAACACTTCCATGATATGTTCAATTAAATCGGAAAAAAATTGCCATCATACAACGCTGGAAAGTAGCCGGAGCGTTGCAGAGGCAAAAGGCATACGACGGTAAGTGCCATAAGGACATGTGAAAATCGTCTTCTCTTGATCTTGGGGTGAATGGGAATCTGAAAGAAACCAGAATATCCGTCCAAATAACAAAAATAGGCATGATTCGCTAACCGTTCTAACATTTGGTCGATGAATGGGAGAGGGAAGTGATATTTCCTCGTTGCCTTGTTGAGCTTGCGGTAGTCTATGCACATCCTCCACCCCGTGACGGTCCTCGTTGGAATCAGCTCGTTGTTATCGTTGCGTACTACCATCATTCCTCCTTTCTTTGGTACTACATGCACGGGGCTCACCCATTCGCTGTCTGAGATAGGATATATGATACCTGCATCAAAAAGTTTTAGTATCTCCTTTTTCACTACCTCTTTTAACTTGGGATTCAGCCGCCTTTGCGCTTCGATGGATGGTTTATTCCCGTCCTCCATGAGTATTCGATGCATGCATAACGAAGGGCTTAGTCCCTTGATATCCTCGATGGTGTATCCGATCACTCTCCTATGCTTCCTTAAGCATTCAAGTAGCTTTTGCGTCTCATCTGCACTCAAGTTAGAATTAACAATAACGGGGTATGTATCATTAAGTCCGAGGTATTCATACCAAAGAGAAGAAGGAAGAGGCTTCAACTCGAGTTTGGGCGCCTTCTCCACTGTGAAGTCAGCTTGTGCTTCGTGCGGTATCTCCTCACATGGGGTGTCTCTTAGTGCTTCAATAGCACTCATGAATTATGCGTACGCCTCAGCTTCTTCGTTGGTAATACCTGCATCTTTGCAAACTTGAGTCAAGCATCTAACGAGGGGATCAAAAATACTTACTTGATCAAACATGTCGTTCGTTAACTCGTTCAAAAAGTCAATTCAAAAGCAAGACTCCTTGATGGAGGGTCCGTTCATGGATTTGGACAAGTTGAATTCAATCGTTTCGTCTCTGACACATAGGGAAAGTTTTCCTTGTTGTACGTCTATCATCGCACCTGCAGTAGCTAAGAACGGTCTACCAAGTATAATAGGTATCCTAGCATTTTCTTCAATATCAAGTACAACAAAGTCAGCGGGTATACAAAGATTACCTACCTTGGTGGGAATGTTTGAACAATCCCCACCGGATATCTTACCGAACGGTCAACGAGTTGGAGAGACATCTTGGTAGGTTTGAGGTCGCCGAAGTTCATCCGCTTGAAGACTGAATGTTGCATGAGGCTCACGCTTGCTCCTAAATCCCACAACGCTTTATCAATATCAAGATTACCTATTGTGCACGGAATGGAGAAACTTCGAGGGTCCTTCAACTTCGGGGGCAGCTTGTTTTGAAGAACGGCGTTGCATTCCTCGGTGAGTGCTACCGTCTCAGTCTCTTCGATACGCCGTTTGTTGGATAGAATTTCTTTGAGGAATTTGGCTTACGTGGGAATTTGTTGGAGGGCCTCTACGAACGGTATGTTGATGTGAAGCTTCTTAAGGATCTCTACAAACCGTCCATAACTTACCTCGTTCTTGTTGCTCACCAACCGTTGAGGATACGGTATTGGAGGTTTGTACGCCGGTGGAGCAACGTACGGTTTCTCCAATTCTGATTCAGCTCTGTCCTCATTCAAAATGCCCTTTCCTTTATCCACTGATTTTCCAGCAACCTTATCTTGCTCTTTCGGGGGCGGATTCTCGAGCACATTACCGCTGCGCAAGGTGATGGCGTTCACGTACTCTCTCGGGTTAAGATCGGGTTTACCGGGAAGCTATCCGGGATTCCGAGAGGATGAGGCAGCCTGTTGTGCTATGGAATTTTCTAACATCTTCACATGTGTGCTCAAGGATTCCATATGAGATTTAAGCTCACTAATCGTTGTCTCCACATCCGCATTGAATTTGGTTTGCGTCGATTGTTGCTGTCTTTTCTCCTTAATAAATTCGAGCAACACTCCTTCAAGGTTCGCCGAAGAGGCTTGAGGAGGTTGAGGAGCTTGCGGAACTTGCTGGTTATTTTGCTGAAAAGTTTGTTGCCTTTGCTGAAACCCCAAAAACTTTACCGGTTGAGTCGTTCGATACGAAAGATTCGGGTGATTCCTCCAATCCGGGTTATAGGTATTCTCGAATTGAGTGTTTCCTTGCTTTTGGGCATAATTCATCTGTTCGAAATCCTCATGTACCATGCATTGATACGCTACACGCTCTGTATCTCCAAAGTTCACATAGTACATGGCGTGCGCTGCATTACCCGTTTCCCTGCTCT
This sequence comes from Gynandropsis gynandra, assembly GCA_036759665.1. NCBI lineage: Eukaryota > Viridiplantae > Streptophyta > Magnoliopsida > Brassicales > Cleomaceae > Gynandropsis > Gynandropsis gynandra. Next base: position 28,342,437 of record CM071867.1, read on the forward strand.
GATTCGGCTCATATAAACGACGAGTGATGTTAGGCATACCTCTTGGTGTTGACCACATGGTGTGGTTCATGGAAAGGTTATCGATCAGCTCGTATGCCTCCTCGACGCTCAGATCCATAAATGATCCTCTGGCAGCGTTATCCAACGTCGTACGGTGCTCATCTGAAATTCTGTTGTAAAAGGTTTGGATAACGTACCACTGCTCAAGACCATGGTGTGGACACAACTGTAGAAGATCCTTAAATCTGCCCCACGCCTCAAACAAAGTTTCTCCATCTCTGCATCTGAACGTTGTGATCTCCCCCCTCATCTGAATCGTCTTGCTCGGAGGAAAGAAGCATGATAAGAACAATGTGCAGAGCTGATCCCAAGTAGTGATAGATCCAGCGGGGAGAGATTGCAGCCAAGTTTTCGCTCTTCCCCCAATTGAGAAGGGGAAGAGACGCTTTAAGATCGCATCTTCTGAGACTCCGTGTATCTTGAATATACCGGAAAGCTCAAGGAAATCTCTGAGATGCTTATGGGGATCCTCGTGATTTCCACCCATGAATTGCTTCTAATAAAGCATGTTGATCATTGTCGGCTTAATCTCAAACTGTTCTCGCAACAGCAGGCATCCTTATGGTTGTTTGCACGTTGTCCATGTTCGGCACCACGTAATCCCTGAGACGGCGTGGTGGAGGAGCCTGTGGTTCTCGCGGTTGAAGCGCGAGTGGCTGTTGCTGCAAGTGCCCCAAATTACCGAGAGGTAATTGAAGCTGTTCGTGGCCGTTCTGATTATCCATATCTCGATGATCGGACGGATCTGTGTTACCTTCTTCCTTACCCTTTCTCAGTTTTCTGCAAGTTCGCTCGATCTCTAGGTCGATTTGGAGTAGATTTGAAGCACCTTGAGACCTGGTCATAAACCAACAAAGGAAAAATAAACGGAATTAGGTAGAAAGAAACGAAAAAAGAGAAAAAAATAAAAACAAAACAAGAAAGACTCTAGGTTCGAATCTAAGACGCGTTGACAATAGTCCCCGGCAACGGCGCCAAAAACTTGATGCGTTATCAAAGTTAAACAAATAACCTAAACTACCCGCAAGTGCACGGCACGTGTGTAGTACTTCAGGTGTCGATCCCATAGGGACTATGCAACACAATCTAAACTCAAACTACGAATCAAACTTGCTAACGAACGAAATAAGGTTTTGAGAATGAAATACTAAAAACAAATAACAAACTAATTCTTAAGAATGAGACAAACATTCCAATAATCCAGTTTCACCACAAGACTTTCGAAACCAACAATCAATCTATCTATCATGCAATCCCATTCAAGTTATCTAAGGCAGACGATCCTAATATGATATCTACCCTCTCTCGAGGCATAGAGACTTGATCTAGTCAAGTTACCCCCTACTTTCGTGGCTGACACCTTGAACAAAACCTATAAGACATGTGGTTCATCCGTTTTACCCTCAACCGCTGCTACCCTACTTTCGTGGTCTAACCTCGGTTGTTCTAAACCTAATCTTCTAGGACTAGAATTCTCCTTTCGGCCCTTCTCCTAATCCCTAACACATGCATCTATGTGGCCATCTCAAACACAAGTAAATTAAGCACTCGGATAAAGAATAGATAAACGAAAACGGGAAGATGCATTCAAAGATAAATCAAAAGTGGTTCCGGGATAGCCATGGGCTAATCCCTTCTCCTAGAACAAAAAAACTACTCGGTCATGCGTCCGTAAACAAACATAAACGAAATAGAAGGTCTAAGGAACATGAAAACCAA